>CM075474.1:36752743-37250243 GCA_037950665.1 Hypophthalmichthys nobilis
GTGTGTGTGTGAGAGAGAGTGTGTGTGTGTGTGAGAGAGAGTGTGTGTGTGTGTGAGAGAGAGAGTGTACGTGAGTGTGTGTGTGTGAGAGAGAGAGTATGTGAGTGTGTGTGTATGAGATAGATAGTGTATGTGAGTGTGTGTGTATGTAAGAGAGAGTGTATGTGAGTGTGTGTGTGTGTGAGAGAGAGAGTGTACGTGAGTGTGTGTGTGTGAGAGAGTGTATGTGAGTGTGAGAGAGAGAGAGTGTGTGTGTGTGAGAGAGAGTGTATGTGAGTGTGTGTGTGTGAGAGAGTGTATGTGAGTGTGTGTATGAGATAGATAGTGTATGTGAGTGTGTGTGTATGTAAGAGAGAGTGTATGTGAGTGTGTGTGTGTGTGTGAGAGAGAGAGTGTATGTGAGTGTGTGTGTATGTGAGAGAGAGTGTATGTGAGTGTGTGTGTATGTAAGAGAGAGTGTATGTGAGTGTGTGTGTGAGAGAGAGTGTATGTAAGTGTGTGTGTGTGAGAGAGGTAGTGTATGTGAGTGTGTGTGTGAGAGAGAGTGTATGTGAGTGTGTGTGAGATAGTGTATGAGTGTGTGTGTATGTGAGAGAGAGTGTATGTGAGTGTGTGTGTGTGTGTGAGAGAGTGTGTGCTTGTGAGTGTGTTTGTGTGTGTGTGTGAGTGTGTGTGTGAGAGAGTGTATGTGAGTGTGTGTGTGTGAGAGAGTGTATGTGAGTGTGTGTGTGAGAGAGTGTGAGTGTGTGCTTGTGAGTGTGTTTGTGTGTGTGTGTGTGAGAGAGTGTGCTTGTGTGTGTGTGTGTTTCTAATGAACACTGTGATTCCTCTAGATGAGTATCTGATCTGTAGTTGTTCAGGATCTCAGGATTATCGTCTCTGTGAACACAGAGTTTCAGTGCAGTGTGTGGATTTACACCTCAACTGAGTGTTTCTGCTCGACTTGTTCATGTTAAATATTGAGCAGAGTAATATTCCTCATGAATCTGCTCAGGAGCGTCTGTGATGGGCAGATGGGAATCACAGACACACAAAGCCTGCTTTAATTCTGTTCTCCGCTGAATCCAGTAATAATGAGAGTCTCAGGAGACGCAGCGTCTTTAATCCGGCAGAGACGAGTGAATCGCACAGATTCTGCTGCTCAGGATGGGTTTGTGTGGCAGGACGCTTTTACAGCATTCACACGAGACAGAGAGACATGCAGTGATGGGAAATATATCAACATGAGGACGACAAGAACCTGTTAATGTGAAGCGTTTCATTGTTTACAGCAGCAGAGCAGCATCATGCCTGCTCTCAAAACTGATACAAAATTTGGATGTTTGCCAAAAAAATTTAAATATTAATTAAATGTTTTGTTCCTTCATTTCATTAACATTGTTTTTGATAATAAATTTATATTAAATCATAAATCCAGGAAATTAAAAATGAATTTCAGAAAACAAACAAACAAAAAAAAACAACAACATTTCATCAGGCTTTATTATTATAAAAATTATAATAATCCAATGTAAGTCGCTTTGGATAAAAGTGTCTGCCAAAGGCATAATCATAAATGTAAATGGATTAGACATGATCTTTGAATATTAAAATTTAACATTAAAATAGAATCCCAAAAAATTAAAAGGGAAAACACACAATATAAAACTGAATTTGGGGGAAAATAAAATGAATTTTATAAGGCCCTAAAAATTTTATTTTTGTTATGCTTTAAGAAATTGTTGTTAAATTGAATTAATTACACATGCTTTTTGAATAATAAAATTTAACATTAAAGTAGAATCCAAAAAAATTTAAAGGGAAAACACACAATTTTGGAAAATTAAATTAATTTCATAAGGCCCTAAAATTTAATCTTTAATTATTTAATAATAAAATTATTTATTAAATTAATTAGACATGCTTTTTGATTACTAAAATGTAATATAACCAATAAAATGTAATTAAAAAAAATAAAAACTGAAAACAAACAATTTGGGAAAAATAAAACACATTTCATAGGGTCTTAAATTAAATATTTGTTAATCTTTTAATAAATATTTGTTAAATTGTATGCGTTTCATTTTTTTCAATTAATTAGGCAAGCTTTTTGATTACTAATTTTTTTATTTTAACCATTAAAACATAATCCAGAAAAATTAAAACAAAAAATTGTATTTCGGAAAAATAAAAAAGGTTAAAAAATATATTTAAAAAAAAAAAAAAATTAAAGTAAAATAGTGATAAAAAAAAAAAAATAGGGCCCTACATTTTTTTTTTTTTTTTAATTTTAATTAATAAATTGTATACATTTCATATACAAATAAATGCAAAAGTAAATGGATTTTATAGGGCCCTAAAATGTCATTTTTGTTAAAATTGTATATGATTCTTATGTAAATATATTCAAAAATAAAACAGTTAAAACCCAAAAGTGCATTCATATCTAAAGCGTGTAAATCAGCTTCAAGTGTGTCTCATTCAATCAGTCTGAACTTTATAGTCTGCTTCATGACATCAGTTTTGAGTCTTTAGTTTTGAACTGATGTCAGATTGATTCATTCCTTTGTTATGATTCATCTGACCTCTCGCTGCAGTGCTGAAGATGGAGTCTGTATGTGTTGTTATTCCGGTCGTTTCTGTGTAGTTTCCTAGTGTTGTAGTGCCACATGTTGCTGTGTTCAACTCTTCACCCTTTCATGCGTCTCTAATGAATCTGATCTACACTAATGAACGGCTCACGAGGGCCAGATGTCTCTGTTCAGATCCTGTTGTGATTCATTCAGTTCAGCTGCGCAGATAAACTAGTACAGATGAACATTAGGATGATTTATGCTGAATGTGATTCTCTGGGACCCTCGTTCGTGTTGTTTATTTAGTTATATTTCAGCGTCACTGTAGATTTAACAAGAACAAATCGTGAAGATGTGTTTCGCAAGGATTTTAAAGTGTTTTTATTTGTCCATTAATTTTTCTCAAAATAATTCGTCCTCATCTTGTTTGATTCATTTATGTGATTTCGTTCATTGTGAATCGAATCAAATGACTCTGATTCAATGATTCATTCTCACCGTCACTTAAAATTTTGTCATCAAATGTCATTTTTGTTTGTTTGTTCACCTTTATTTATCCAGGCAAATATATAATATATTAAAATATAAATATATAATGGAATAATTAAGACTTTTTTATGTTTTAGACTGAAGCCTGCATTTATTTGATTAAAAAAATCAGTAAAAATTGTGAAATATTATTACAATTTAAAATAATGTGAATATATTTAAAAATGTAATTTATTCTTGCGATGGCGAAGCTGAATTTTACATTAACGTTAACATTTAAAAAATAGTAATTATTCCAAATTGGATTTTTCATAGTTTTAGTATAAATATCTTTAGATCAGTATTGCTGTTTATGACTATGTATTGTTATATTGGTGCATATAAATAAAAATTATTAAATATGATTCTTCCTTTATTGAAAATCAGTGTGATTATTTAACCCCTTAACCGTCAGCGTCCCGCTATCAGGATGTTTGGCGCTCTTTTTATTTAGTGCATTTCTTTTCATATCACATATTTTAGTAATCATCTTTTATTAGGTATCATTCGAAAGCTTACGAACTAAAAAAATTTTAAATTGGACGTTGCGTTAACATGGAAACGGTACATTCTTTTAGCGGGCTCCTCCCCCTAGTGGGCGGTGTCAGGTTTCATATTACAAATTTATTTTAACTACTTTATATTTAAAACTTTGACAATTTCAGTGGAATGTGGGTGACACCCGGTGGATATTTTTGGTATAGCGCCTAAACAAAATCTCATGGGGACTTTAATTTTTGTGACATCAACTTCAAATTTGGAACATTGGCTTTGATTTGATAAAAATTTTAGAGTAAAAATATTTGATAAAATATATATTTTATATAAAATAAAAACTGTTTAGTACGGTACATTTGATTTACAGTAAATATAAACTTCCATAACTTTTTCATACTTTCATTTCTCGAAGTGCAAGTACTTTTTTCACCTGTTTGTCCTGACAATGGCAGGCGGGCGATTTTAAACTGAAAGCAGTGGCAGTATTTCAGTTGGCATGCTCCCTTAGAAGGTGACTGCATATGTTCCTCTCTGTCTGATGTATTCTGTCAGATCCTGTGCTCTGCTCACGTCACATGACCTGTTGTCTTCACAGGACTCTTCGGTCGCAGGAGCTGCGGTTCCTCCGCGCGTCACGTCTGCAGCCGGAGAGCTGCTCGCTGCTGCTAAAGTCCAGCTGCCTCTCAACATGTAAGTCCACGACTGACCTGATGATGGAGTTAATATAGCGCTGAACCATCACAATGATTCTGTTTGATGTCTGCATTTACATCTGTAAGAGCGTTTGCTCATCTGTGATATGTCTCCAAGACGTTTCCTGTCAGATGTTAAACAGACATTTAGAGGATGTTTATGATTTATAGTGTATGTAAAACTGCTGTTTCCAAGATGTTTATCAGACGTTTGTACACGGATGTTCTCCCGATTAAGTGCTCTTCAGCAGACATCTTAGAGACGTACCTGTGATATCTGGGTCCTATACATTATTATTATTATTATTAATATTAATTTTCATGTGTATTTATTTTTATTTGACTGAAGTACTGAGGATAATTACATATATTATGTAGATATAGAGAGATTGTATATATCGTTTTATTTTTTATATATTATTAATAATAGTAATAATTACATTTTATTAATATATTAATACTTTTATATTGTTGTTATTATTATTTTGAATTGTTTTATATATTTTTTATATTTATTTTTATGTAATTTGACTGAAGTTCTGAAGACAAGATTTAAATTTGTAGAAGTATTTTATATATTGTTTTTTATATAATAATAATAATAATAATGATAATAATTTAATATTATCATTATTGTATATTCTTGTTTATTCATATTTGACTGAAGAACTATAGATAATTACATATATTATGTAGATATAGAGATATTGCATATATTATTTTATTTGTATAATATAATAATAATATTTACATTTTATTATTATTATAATACTTTTATATTGTTAGTATTACTGTTATTATTATTTTGTAATATTGTATATATTTTTAATATTTATTTTTTATGTAATTTGACTGAAGTACTGAAGACGAAATCTATATTTGTAATAAGATTTTATATATTGTTTTATTTTTATATTAATTATAATAATGATAATAATTTAATATTATCATTATTGTATTTTTTTATTTATTTTAATATATATTTATTTTTATGTATATTTGACTGAAGTACTGAAGATAATTACAAATATGTAGATATAGAGAAATTGTATATATTGTTTTATTTTTTATATGTTAATTATAATAATGTTTATATTTCATTATTATATTATATTAATACTATATTATTGTTATTTATTTTATTTTATGTATTTTTATGTGTATTTATTAATATTTGACTGAAACACTGAAGATAAAATCTATATTTTATATAGTTTAACTTTTATATAATTAAATATTATCCTATAATATTAATATATTATTATTATATATAATTTTTATGTATTTTTTAAAATTAGTTTTTATGTATACTTATATTTGACTTAATATACATATATATTAATTATTAGTATTCAGCCACACTTGAAGCATCTGAATGACTGAATACTGAAGATAAAATAAGAACAAACAATTTATTAAAAGCGTGTTAATGCATCAGCTGATGTGATTATGTCAGGATCATGTGTTTGAAGGATGAGTGTGTGTGTTAGCGTCGGCGATCTGTCATTGAAGCTGCTGTTCTTCAGCTCTTCATGCGAGTGATTCATGTGTCCATAATGAAATCTCTGTGTTTTAGCAGTTAACTTGATTTGATCTGGATTCAGTGTAATAAAGTGCTGCTGTCAGAGTTAAATCAAGTCAGTAAAGAGAAGCACTAGTCCTGCACCGCAGACATGATTCACACACGTGCTGATTCAGTTTAGTGAACAGAACAAAAATGACTCTGATTCTTTTGCGACTCTTTGTTTTTGTAGCAAAATATATTTTGTGAAATGCAGCTGTTCATCTGCTGACACACACTTTCAGCACTTGTTAACCTATCAGTGGCGTCCCACATGCTCCTCATTTCTCCATTCGTTCGACTCCATGAAGGAAAAACAAGGTGTTGATGGTGTTTTATTCTCTGTGGTCTGTCAAGTGCGATTACAAAGCTCTACAAACACACCGCCGTCTCCTCAGGGTGACAGAGCAAGTGTTTCTGATGCCTGCTTTGGAAAAGTGGAGAGGTTTTTGTCTTCTCGATTGTGTTCTGTTATCTCTAGACAGATTGTGTTCACTGTTGAATTCTACAGAATAGAGTTAAACATTTTCGAGTATTACGACAAATAAAGTTACTGTCTGATAAAAGAAAGAATCGATTCTGTGAATCTGCGTTAAAAGGCCTGGTTAAAATATCCTATTGACTAATCAGAAGTGAGTATAAGAACATCAGGGATATTGTTTGCTTATTATTATATATTTCTCTTTTTCTTCAGCTATCTGGCCATGTACGCTTACAAACCGCAGAAGGCCGACGAGCTGGAGCTGCGTAAGGGCGAGATGTACCGCGTGACCGAGAAGTGTCAGGACGGATGGTTCAAAGGAACGTCGCTGCGCTCCGGAGCGTCGGGAGTTTTCCCGGGAAACTACGTCACGCCCGTCTCCAGGTGTCTCCTCACGTTCGTCATTACATTAGAATTATGAGTTATAAATGCAGAATTATGAGGAAAAAAGTCAGAATTATGAGTTACAAATGCATAATTATGAGAAAAAAAGTCAGAATTATGAGTTATAAATGGAGAATTATGAGGGAAAAGTCAGAATTATGAGATATAAATGCAGAATTATGAGAAAAAAAGTCAGAATTATGAGTTATAAATGCAGAATTATGAGAAGAAAAGTCAGAATTATGAGTTATTAATGCATAATTATGAGAAAAAAAGTCAGAATTATGAGTTATTAATGCATAATTATGAGAAAAAAGTCAGAATTATGAGTTATTAATGCATAATTATGAGGAAAAAAGTCAGAATTATGAGTTATTAATGCATAATTATGAGAAAAAAGTCAGAATTGAGTTATTAATGTAGAATTATGAGAAAAAAGTCAGAATTATGAGTTATTAATGTAGAATTATGAGAAAAAAGTCAGAATTATGAGTTATTAATGCATAATTATGAGAAAAAAAGTCAGAATTATGAGTTATTAATGCACAATTATGAGAAGAAAGTCAGAATTATGAGTTATTAATGTATAATTATGAGAAAAAAAGTCAGAATTATGAGTTATAAATGCAGAATTATGAGAAAAAAGTCAGAATTATGAGTTATTAATGTAGAATTATGAGAAGAAAGTGAGAATTATGAGATATAAATGCAGAATTATGAGGAAAAAAGTCAGAATTATGAGTTATTAATGCAGAATTATGATATAAATGCATAATTATGAGGGGAAAAAGTCAGAATTATGAGATATAAATGCAGAATTATGAGAAGAAAAGTCAGAATTATGAGTTATTAATGCATAATTATGAGAAAAAAAGTCAGAATTATGAGTTATTAATGCATAATTATGAGAAAAAAGTCAGAATTATGAGTTATTAATGCATAATTATGAGGAAAAAAGTCAGAATTATGAGTTATTAATGCATAATTATGAGAAAAAAGTCAGAATTGAGTTATTAATGTAGAATTATGAGAAAAAGTCAGAATTATGAGTTATTAATGTAGAATTATGAGAAGAAAGTCAGAATTATGAGTTATTAAATGCATAATTATGAGGAAAAAGTCAGAATTATGAGTTATTAATGCACAATTATGAGAAGAAAGTCAGAATTATGAGTTATTAATGTATAATTATGAGAAAAAAAGTCAGAATTATGAGTTATAAATGCAGAATTATGAGAAAAAAGTCAGAATTATGAGTTATTAATGTAGAATTATGAGAAGAAAGTGAGAATTATGAGATATAAATGCAGAATTATGAGGAAAAAAGTCAGAATTATGAGTTATTAATGCAGAATTATGATATAAATGCATAATTATGAGGGGAAAAAGTCAGAATTATGAGATATAAATGCATAATTATGAGAAAAAAGTCAGAATTATGAGTTATTAATGTAGAATTATGAGAAAAAAAGTCAGAATTATGATATAAATGCATAATTATGAGAAAAAAGTCAGAATTATGAGTTATTAATGTAGAATTATGAGAAAAAAGTCAGAATGATGAGTTATTAATGCATAATTATGAGAAAAAAGTCAGAATTATGAGTTATTAATGCAGAATTATGAGAAAAAAATCAGAATTCAGAATTATAAGTTATTAATGTAGAATTATGAGAAAAAAGTCAGAATTATGATATAAATGCATAATTATGAGGAAAAAAGTCAGAATTATGAGTTAAATGCATAATTATGAGAAAATTCGGAATTATGAGTTATATATGCAGAATTATTAGAAAAAAGTCAGAATTATGAGTTACAAATGCAGAATTATTAGAAAAAAGTCAGAATTATGAGTTATTAATGCAGAATTATGAGGAAAAAAAGTCAGAATTATGAGTTATTAATGCAGAATTATAAGGAAAAAGTCTGAATTATGAGTTATTAATGCATAATTATGACAAAAAAGTCAGAATTATGAGTTATAAATGCATAATTATGAGGAATAAAGTCAGAATTATGAGTTGTAAATGCAGAATTATGAGAAAACAGTCATGATTATGAGTTATTAATGCATAATTATGACAAAAAAGTCAGAATTATGAGTTATAAATGCATAATTATAAGGAAATAAAGTCAGAATTGCAAAATATAAACAAAATATAAAAGAAAAAAGTTGGAAACAAGCTTCAAACCATCCTGCTCGTTTCCATGTAATTGTGTGAATAATCAAGTCATAATTATTTGCAGGTTTCTGTTTGATCAGAGCAGATTTCTAAATATCTGTTTCATAGAAATACTTCCTTTAATTAAATTACAACACAAACATTAGTTTTTATAAGTTACAGAATGTGCTGTTGATTTTACAGTATTTATAATATTTCATCTTTTATTGAGCTGAGGCTGTAAATGTTTTTTCAGCTGATCTTTGGGTTTTTGACTCACAGTAACAGCACAAGCAAATAAAATCACCCTAAATGAACGAGTGTTTCCTGTGAGTTTCCAGATGCTTATCTCCGGCTGAAGTCATAAATCAGCTCAGCGTGTGCAGGTGCGTTTTACATGCGCAGCCTTTCATGACGGGAGTTGAGAAGGTGAAATTGCTCCGCCGCCACGTTGATGAGGATATATAGCTGATGCATTACTGCTGCGGGCCGCGTGATTAGCATGCGTTTCCACAGGAGAGAGTCTGGAGCGATGATTGTAAAATCAAACGTGTCTCCTCTGACTAACATCTATTACTAGATCTTAGAGCTGCACGATTAATCATTAAAAGATCGTGATCTCGATTCAAACACCCACGCGATCTTATTCCTAAATGACAGTCTATTAAAGCTTTGATAAGCTGGATCACTGCCAACATTAAAATCTGTGTTCTGACCCAGTATTGAAACAAGTGAAGTCTTTGTGAGTGAGTCTTTGAATCATTCAATCAAGAGATTCATTCGAAAACGCTGATTCATCCAGTAATGAAACAAGTGAAGTCTTTATGAGTGAGTCATTGAATCATTCATTCAAGAGATTTGTTCAAAGACGCTGATTCATCGTGTAATTAAATAAGTGAAGTCTTTGATTGAGTCATTGAATCATTCATTCAAGAGATTCGTTCAAAAACACTGATTCATCCAGTAATGAAACAAGTGAAGTCTTTATGAGTGAGTCATTGAATCATTCATTCAAGAGATTCGTTCAAAAACACTGATTCATCCAGTAATGAAACAAGTGAACTCATTATGAGTGAGTCATTGAATCATTCATTCAAGAGATTCATTCAAAAACGCTGATTCATCGTGTAATTAAATAAGTGAAGTCTTTGATTAAGTCATTGAATCATTCATTCAAAAGATTTGTTCAAAAATGCTGATTCATCCAGTAATGAAACAAGTGAAGTCTTTATGAGTGAGTCATTGAATCATTCATTCAAGAGATTCGTTCAAAAACACTGATTCATCCATTAATGAAACAAGTGAAGTCTTTATGAGTGAGTCATTGAATCATTCATTCAAGAGATTCGTTCAAAAACGCTGATTCATCCTGTAATTAAATAAGTGAAGTCTTTGTGAGTGAGTCTTTGAATCATTCATTCAAGAGATTTGTTCAAAGACGCTGATTCATCGTGTAATTAAATAAGTGAAGTCTTTGATTGAGTCATTGAATCATTCATTCAAAAGATTTGTTAAAAAATGCTGATTCATCCAGTAATGAAACAAGTGAAGTCTTTATCAGTGAGTCTTTGAATCATTCAATCAAGAGATTCATTCGAAAACGCTGATACATCCAGTAATGAAACAAGTGAAGTCTTTATGAGTGAGTCATTGAATCATTCATTCAAGAGATTCGTTCAAAAAACACTGATTCATCCAGTAATGAAACAAGTGAAGTCTTTGTGAGTGAGTCTTTGAATCATTCATTCAAGAGATTTGTTCAAAGACGCTGATTCATCGTGTAATTAAATAAGTGAAGTCGAGTGAGTCATTAAATCGTTCATTCAAGAGATTCGTTTGAAAATGCTGATTCATCCAGTAATGAAACAAGTGAAGTCTTTGAGTGAGTCATTGAATCATTCATTCAAGAGATTTGTTCAAAAACGTTGATTCATCCTGTAATTAAACAAGTCGAGTGAGTGAGTCATTGAATCATTCATTCAAGAGATTCGTTCAAAAATGCTGATTCATCCAGTAATGAAACAAGTGAAGTCTTTATGAGTGAATCATTGAATCATTCATTCAAAAGATTTGTTCAAAAACGCTGATTCATTCAGTAATGAAGCAAGTGAACTCTTTGTGTGAGTCATTGAATCATTTATTCAAGAGATTCATTTAAATATGCTGATTCATCCAGTAATGGAATAAGTAGTTTTTATGTGCGGGTCATTGAATCATTCATTCAAGAGATTCATTAAAAAACACTCATTCATCCAGAAATGAATCAAATGAAGTCTTTATGAGTGAGACATTGATTCATCATTCATTCAAACTGATTTTTTTAAAACAATAATTAAATATTTTTTAGACGGCAGCAACTAACAGTCAGAACCTGAAGTAAATTACGTTTTGTTTGTCTATTCAGAATCGTGGGAGAATCGTGATCTCTATTTTAAACAAAACAAACTGTGATTCTCAGTTTATCCAGAATCGTTCAGCTCTATCTCGAATCTGAGTCTCTGTATTTTCTTCATCATCACGTTTGCTGAGGTTTCCTGTCAGTCTTTGCATCTGCCGTTTCAAAACCTCCTGAAATAAAGGTGTAAATTTCTGCGTTCCCAGTGCTGTTTTAGACGTGCGAGTCTGTAATTGGCGAAGCTTCATGTGCGACAGGCGATCACACAAGCACCTTTTCTATCATGCAATGAAAGCAGAGATAATGAGCCTGAGACGAGGTGAATCCTCCCGAGTGTGTGTGTGTTTTCAGACAGGTGGAGCGTGTGTAAACACATTAAGCCACAGCTCTGGGCTTCTGGGAATCATTTTCCCTCAGGTGGCCTTCATACAGGAGGGTCAACATAAAAACGTGATTAGTTTCACTTAGAGCGGCTCGTATCGGAGGAATTCACTGGTGTAAATACCCATCACTCCTGTGTCTGTACGGGTTCACCTCAGTCTGATTAACGCTGCACAAAACATCCGAAAAAATGAAGTCATTAAGCGTTAAATGTCAGCAGACACAGAAGATTTGAGTCGCTCATTCCAGTTTAATCGTTGCTTGAGTTTATATTGTGGTTTTGTGACAGAATGTGCTTGATGAACATTTAATTTAAAAATTACTGCCATTAACAGAGGTTGATTTTCTCTGATGGCTTCAATCTTCTGAAAGGACTTCACACTTGATCAGTGGTTCTCCTGGACTCACTAGAGAGACAGAGAGAGAAATTAGACAAAACAAGATACGACTAAAACTCAGTGTATAAACTGACATCATGTTTCTTATTTTAATTTGTTCCTTCAACAAATGTCATTTTTCTTTAAGAACAGGGGCTTCTTTTATAAAACGGCACATGCAATCGTATCCTAAATTTCATGGATTTCATCCTTGTCAAAAATCAGGAATAAATCAGGATTTATAAAGACAAAAACTGACGTGAAAATGTGTATGAACTTTTTGTGCTCTCATATACCAGTAATTAAAATAATCCAGTGCTGTTTATTAAAAAAAAAAATATATATATATATAAAATTAAATAAATATAATAAATAAATTATATATATATATATATATATATATATATATATATATATATATATTTGTAATTAAATATATGCATATTATTAAAATATATATTATTTATTAAATTAAATTTATATGAATAAATTTATTTTTATTATATTTATATATTTATAATGTAATATATTTATATAATTATTTTAATTAAATATATATTATTAAAATATAATAAATATATTATATTTAATATATATATCATTAAATATATGTAAATTATTAAATACATTATTAATTTAATTAAATATATATTATTAAATAAATATAATAATACATATTATATATATAATATATTATATTATATTATATATAATTATGTGTATATTATTAAATATATATTATTATTAATTAACTCAGAAAGGTAGTAAAGACATTAAAGTAATTATTATTGATTAAATTAAATTTATATTATTAAATATATATATATATATATATATATATATATATATATATATATATATAATTAAATATAATAATTAATTAATTAAATAAATAAATAATTCTGTGTACGTCTTTATAAATGAGGATTCGGAAAACATTGGTGATAAAAAAAGGTGTAAAGGCAGAAGAACATTCACTTAAACTGAAACTTGTGTAATTATGGAATTTAATATAATTTATTTAATAATTATTTATAATTATTTTATTTAATAACACTTTACCATAAGGTCTCAGGTTTTTTGTGCTGAAATAATGCGAATCTCTCTGATGATTCATGAGTCAATAGTTGATTCCTCTGGGATCTCAGTTTCTAATCCGTCTGTAATCCTCCATTAGTGTCCTCAGGCCAAGACTGACCTGAAGAAATGTTACACACGTCATCTAGCCCAGCGGTCAATACCCATCTGAGAAGCATCGCTCAATAATCTTCTCTTCTGAACTCTGACTCAGTCTTGCATTAGCGCTCATGTCTGTGTGTTTTGTGAATGTGTGTCCGCAGGGCTCCGTTTGCTGTCGGTCAGACGCGCTCCTGTCTCTCTGGAGCGGCTCAGTCTAAGGTGGTTCCTGGATCTCCGGGCTCCGCCGGCCCCTCGAGTCCCGTCCTGATGGCCTCTGCGTCTCGCTCCAGCACGCCGCTCTCCAGCCCGTCGTCTCCGCACATGAAGAACTGTCTGCGCTTGTCCAGCCAGCAAACTGTCAATCAAGCGCGCTCCGCCATGCAGTTAGGTGAGTCGCGTGTGGATGGACATCAATGAAAGTTGATGTGAGCCCTTTAATTCAGCGTTTCCCAACAATTCATGTTTTCAAAACTAAACTAAAACTAAAACCATGAAAAACATCTTGGCTACTTAAAATAAAATAAAAACATTTTATATCAGCTAGTTGCCAAAGCAACATTTCTCTCATTTTCATTTAGTTTAAATTGATGAACTAAAATAACTGAAATAAAATGAATATTTAATATAGACATATTTAAAAAAAAAAAAAAAATTAAAAAGCTTAAAAAATAAAAAAGTGTATAAACATTTAAAAAAACAAAAACAAAAAAACAACAACAAAAACATGAATGAAAATAAAATAAAATATTAAAAGAAATATTATTTTTTCAAATATAACTGTATAGTCATATTTAAATATAAATAAATAAACAAATAAAAATGACAGAAAACTAATAAAAGTCACAACAAAATTACTAAAGCTTTAAAAACTATGTAGTCATATTAAAAAACTAATAAAAATGACAACAAAATTATGAAAACTTTAACTCAAATTAAAATGAAAATACAAAACAAAAAATAAATCAAAATAATAAGTAAGACTGAAATAAAAATTTAGTCATATTAAAAAACTAATAAAAAAATACTAAAACTAACTTAAATTAAAATGAAAATGGAAAATAAGAATAAAAACTAATAAAAATATTAATAAAAACTAAAACTGAAATAAAAAATATGCATCAACAAAATTACTAAAGCTTTAAAAACTAGTCATATTAAAAAACTAATAAAAATTACAACAAAATTATGAAAACTTTAACTCAAATTAAAATGAAAATGGAAAATAAGAAAAAAAATTAAAAATATTAATAAAAAATAAAACTGAAATAAAAATTAATAAAAACGATGTAGTCATATTTAAAAACTAATAAAAATGACAACAAAATTGTGAAAACTAACTCAAATGAAAATGTAAAATAAATAAAAACTAAAACTGAAATAAAAATGAATATATAGTCATGTAAAACTAACAAAAATGACGACAACATTTTGAAAACGAACTCAAAATAAAATAAAAATGGAAAGTAAAAAATTAAAATTAATTCAAAATATTACTAAAATCTAAAACTGAAATAAAATTAACAAAAACTATAGACACTTTTAAAAAAAAATGTCTGAAATGCCGACAAAATTACTAAAATTAGCTAAAATGTTCACACTGAAGGTTTCTGCAGTGTTTGTCTTCACACACACACACACACACTGCGCTGCAGATGGCAGGAGTTTTTACCGTGTGTCAGCTCTGCACCAATGAAGCGTGTTAACGTGACGCGCTCTGTAATCTATTCAGGTCAGATCGGCCGCGCTGCTGTGTGTGCGAGTGTGTTCACGGAAGACGCATTAGCGTGGTAAAGGAGCTTGTTAAAGCATTTTACAGCTCAGATAAGATGTCTGCTGTAATGAATGCCTTGCCGCTCGCGTTGGCAGTAATTGCCGGGTTGCATTCTCGGCAGTTCTTGAACTTTGAGGAACACAGTGAAGCTCGAGCAGGGACGGGACACCGTCTCACTGCAGATGAGACCTGTGACATCATTTAATCGCACTCACGATGGGCTACACCAAACCCACATGACAAGACACTTAGGACTGTTCAAAATACGAATGCACAATTATAAAAAATAGTATTTAAGAAAACCAATAATAATATTTTTTTTTTTTATTATCCAAACAGTCCACAGTCCTCCGGCGAGCAGCAGCCCCGAGCGGCCCACGGCGGCCGTGACCCCTCTGCGACCCCAGGGCAGCCCCTCACGCTCCCCCGCTCGACCCCTCTCTATGGTGGCGGCGCCTCAGGTGCATCCCTCGCTGCAGTCCGGTCCGCTCTCTCCAGCCTCCGTACGACCCCTCATGCCTCTGACCTCCGCCGCGGCCGCCATCACGCCACCCAACGTCACCGCGGCCCATCTGAACGGGGGAGACGCGTCTGTCTGTGTGCTGCAGCCCGCTTCACCCGCGCACGCCGCAGTCGCAGGCCATCCCAAACACGAGGAGAAGAAGGTGGAGAAGGTCAGTGAAGCTCATGAATATATTCATAGAAATTCATTAATGTATTCAAATTCATAGTAGCAATAAATCAAATTCATTATGACAGAAATTTTGTCTTTATTATGCATTTATTGTCCTTTATGATTACTAGTAGTTGTATATACATATATACTAGTACTAGTTTTCATAGTATATGGATTTTTTTAATCTAATTAATTCCATGATGTGGCGATTAATTAATCTTTTTTTTTTAATTAATTGTTTTTTTATCAATATGGAAATATGAAATTGAAAGTAAACATATGGTCAACTGATGTTTTATCAATAATTTTCTTAGAGATGTTAAATTACTGAAGGCTACCAAGAAAGCTAGGTTACTAAGTTAATTTAATTCACAATATGTGCACATTTATTATTAATAATTATTATCAATTATTAATGACATAAGTATCACTTTTATTTTGTTTTCCATTTTTATTCAAAATATTCACAAACTTGTTAATTATAGCCTATCTTGAACTATAGGCTTAGCACCCACAGAAAAATATTAGATATAGAAAGCCCCAGCAGCAACCACTCAGAACACCTTAGCAACACCCCAGCAACTGCCTAGCAACCACCCAGAATGCCCCAGCAACCGCTTGGCAACCACACAGAACACCCTAGCAACAACCCAGTAACCATCTAGCAATCACCTAGAACACCCCAGCAACTGCCTAGAAATCAACCACAATGCTCCGGCAGCAACCACCCAAAACGCCCCAGCAACCGCCTATATATCACCTAGAATGTCCCGGTAACAACCACCTAAAAACCACCCAGAATACACCAGCAACCACCTACCAACCACCCAGAATGCCCCAGCAACCACCTACCAACCACCCAGAATGCCCCAGCAACTGTCTAGCAACCACCCAGAACCCCCTAGCAACTGCCTAGAAATCACCCAGAATGCCCCAGCAGCAACCACCTAACAACCACCCAAAACACCCAAGCAAATCACCCGGAATGCCCCAGCAACTGCCTAGCAACCATAGAGAAAATTCCTCAGCAACCGCCTAGCAACCACCCAGAATGCCCAGCAACCGCCCCAGCAACCACCTAGCAACCATCTAGAACACCCCAGGAACTGCCTAGATAACACCCAAAATGCTCCGGCAGCAACCACCTAGAAACCACCCAGAACACCCCAGCAACCACCTAGAACACCCTAGCAACACCCCAGCAACCACCCAGAACACCCTAGCAAACGCTTAGCAACCACCCAGAACACCCCAGCAACTACCTAGAAATCACCCAGAATGCCCTGGCAGCAGCCACCTAGCAACCTCCCAGAACGCCTCAGCAACTGCCTAGCAACCACAGAGAAAACGCCTTAGCAACCGCCTAGCAACCACCCAGAATGCCCCAGCATCCGCCTAGCAACCATCTAGCAATCATCTAGAACACCCCAGGAACTGCCTAGATAACACATAGAATGCCCCGGCAGCAACCACCTAGAAAAACCACCCAGAACACCCCAGCAATTATCTAGCAACCACCCAGAATGCCTCAGAAACCGCCTAGCAACCACCCAGAACGCCCTAGCAACTGCCTAGAAACCACCCAGAATGACCCAGCAGCAACCACCTAGAACACCCTAATAACACCCCAGCAACTGCCTAGCAACCACCCAGAACGCCCCAGCAACTGCCTAGAAATCACCCAGAATGCCCTGGCAGCAGCCACCTAGCAACCTCCCAGAACGCCCCAGCAACTGCCTAGCAACCACAGAGAAAACGCCTCAGCAACCGCCTAGCAACCACCCAGAATGCCCCAGCATCCGCCTAGCAACCATCTAGCAATCATCTAGAACACCCCAGGAACTGCCTAGATAACACATAGAATGCCCCGGCAGCAACCACCTAGAAACCACCCAGAACACCCCAGCAATTATCTAGCAACCACCCAGAATGCCTCAGAAACCGCCTAGCAACCACCCAGAACGCCCTAGCAACTGCCTAGAAACCACCCAGAATGACCCAGCAGCAACCACCTAGCAACCACCTAGAACACCCTAATAACACCCCAGCAACTGCCTAGCAACCACCCAGAATGCCCCAGCAACTGCCTAGCAACCACCCAGAACGCCCTAGCAACACCCCATCAACACACAAGTGAAAATCTGAAATGAATGATTACTATTTGATTTAATATGTTTGGGTCAGGGTGAAGTCGAGTGTGATCTGCTGTTCAGTTGAATTTAGCAGCGAGTCACTTTAAAGTGGCAATGAAAATGTAGCAGTGAATGACGGATCTTTTCTTCCATATTGTGACATCAGAGTGAAACGGATTGTATTCAGATGCAGGTCTGTGTGACAGTAGTGTCATTATTCAGCTCAGTTCAGTTCAAGTTTAGTCCTCATCTGATCGTGTCAGTGCAGTCGAATCGATGTATTACAGTGTTTTAAAGCTCGAGCTCTTAGTTGAGGAGTAATTGAGTCCTGGTGTGTTCGTACGGTTTCCCGCCTCATTAGCGCAGGATCGTGTTGAGAATAAGCTCTTGTTTTGAGGCTCAGCTCCTGAGAACATGAGATGAGAAGATGCAGGTTGATTGGTTCTTCCTGCTCAGATCAGAAGCTGAATCTCAGACGCCTCCCAGTGGCCTGGTTTGGATTTGCGTGTGATTCTCCCGTCAGCTCTGTTGGGAGTGTTTAGTGAGGCTCAGCTCCACCAAAACCCAGAATGACTTTCCCAGATAAACCTTCTACACCCACATACAGCAGCAGTGTCACAGCAGAACAACCATTACTGACACGATAACTCAAATATCCCTCTGTTCTTAGTATCAGCAGATTCACAAGATCACATGATTCCATAGATACTGCTGTTTAAAGAGCTGATTGTAATACGACCCTATGAAATCCGTTTTATTTTTTCCTCAAATTCTGTTTTATTTTTTCTGGATTCTGTTTTAATATTTATTTATTTATTTATTTATTTTAATTTCTGTCTTTTTTCTTTTTCTTTTTTTTTTTTTTGTTGGATTCCGTTTTAATAATTTAATTTATTTATTTATTAATTATTATTTTCAGATTTTTCTGTTATAATTTATCTGGATAATTTAATAATTTATTCAATAATTTTATTAATTTATTATCATTATTATTATTATTATCAGCATTTCTGTGTTTGTTTTAATTTTGGATTCTGTTTTAATATTTTAATTAATTTATTATTATTGGTATTGTTATTATTATTATTTTTAGAATTTCTGTGTTTGATTTAATTTTTCTGGATTCCATTTTAACAATTTAATTAATTAATTTATTATTGTTATCAGAATATCTGTTTTTGTTTTAATTTTTTCTGGATTATGTTTTAATAATTTATTTAATTATTATTATTATTATTATTATTATTATTATTGTTTTCAGAATTTCTGTGTTTGTTTTAATTTTTCAGGATTCCTTTTTAATAATTTTTTTATTTTTATTTATTTTAAGATTTTCTTTTTTCGCTTTTTTCGATTTTTCATTTTAAATTTATGGATTTATGATTTAATAAAAATATATTATCTAAAATGGTGGTAGTCAAATGAAGGCATAAAACATTGTTTTAAAATTTTAATTTTTAATGATCAAAAAGTATTAATTGAATTCATAGAAATTCTGTGTCGTCTGTTTAATTTTTCTGGATTTATGATTTAATACAAATTCATTACCGAAAATAGTGGTAAAGAAATGAAGGCAAAAAAATTAACAATTTAATTAATCTTTTAAAAAGTAATCAAATGGAAATTCAGTTTTGTTTTTGGCAAAAAAGTGCTACAAAACAGGGTTATTATAGTTAATTAAAACTAAAACCATAAAGAACCTTTTTCGTTACTTGAAATAAATTAAACGTTAACTAAAATAACTAATTTTATTTCAGCTAGTTGAAGCAACATTTTTATTAGGTAAAAATTAATAAAAATGATAGACATTTTTAAAAAAAAAAAAATAACAAAAAATAAATATACAAAAATGTACAACAAAATTACTAAACCTAACTAAAATTAAAATGAAAATTCAAAATATTTAAAACAAAAAACTATATTAATATCTCAGTGATACTAAAGTAACACTGGTTTACTGTTTCAATTAAAACATGGATGTGTGATATTCCTTAAAAATTAAAGTTTTAATAATGTTCATGTGTCATTTCTTCATATAGTGAGACGCAGACGAGCGTCACGCAGCATTTGATGAAGCGTGCAGCCCTACTTTTGATTTATTCATCCAACATTTGCCAAGTTCCGTGACATTCCGTGTTATACAGTAAATTCCTTTTTTATGACTGTGTCCGTGATTCCGTCCACGACTCATGGAAACACCAGTATCTGTGTCTGTTTCTCACACAGAAGGAAAAGAAGAGCAGTGGCCTCCTCAAGCTGCTTTCTGGAGCCGCAGCCAAAAAGAAGTCTCGCTCGCCGCCGTCCGTCTCTCCCACACACGAGCCGGCCTCCACCTCGTCCTCTGTGCAGGGAGCCATGGCTCCGGAGCTGCGGTCCGCCGGTGGTCACGGCCGGGCCGGATCCTGCCCCATTGAGAGCGAGATGCAGGGAGCCATGGGCATGGAGCCTCTGCACAGAAAGTCTGGCTCGCTGGATCTCAACTTCTCTGTGTCTCCACCAGCTCGACAGGCCTGCTCGTCCTCACCTCTGGCCATCCGGCCCGAACCCAAGCCATTATCCCGAGAGAGGTGAGCCTGCACTCCTAAATAAAGCCTCTATATTTGCATCTGTGATTTCATGATTTAACATCAATGGAAGCTTTTCAATGCACAAAATGGAAAAAGATTATTAAAATATTCTTCACACTAAAAAAAATGGAACTGCTCACTGAAAGGTTCTTTGAGGAACCAAAAATGACTCTTTTGTTGCTTCGCAGCGAAAACCCCCTTTTGCAACCTTTATTTTTAAGTGTCGGTGTTAATATCTCCTCACTATGGCTGGCAAATTAAAATTAAAACTTGAGATAAAAATGCACATTCGAATGCAAGAACATAAAAAATGACAAAACGAGAGCCTAGGTTTCATAATTTTATGCACTTTAGTTTAAAAATAAACACACTTTAGTTTTGTTCTTGATCAATACTGTTTGTATTTTTCCATTTCGTATGAAAGCTTGTTTCCGCCACTAAATAAAAATAAAGGTAATTGCGACTTTTTATCTCATAATTCTGACTTCTTTTCTCAGAATTGCGTGATATAAACTCAAAATTGTGAGAAAATAGTCAGAATTGCGGAATATAAACTCGAAATTGTTATTAAGTCAGAATTGCGAGATATAAACTCGAAATTGCGAGAAATAGAAATGCGAGAAATAAAGTTAGAATTGCGAGTTATGAATTCAAAATTGCGAGAAATAGTCAGAATTGCGAGAAATAAAGTTAAAATTGCGAGAAATAAAGTCAGAATTGCGAGAAATAAAGTCAGAATTTCGAGTTATAAACTTGAAATTGTTATGAAGTCAGAATTGTGAGAAATAAAGTCAGAATTGCGAGAAGTAAAGTCAGAATTGCGAGATATAAAATAAGAATTGCGAGAAATAGTCAGAATTGTGAGAAATAAAGTCAGAATTGCGAGAAATAAAATAAGAATTGTGAGAAATAAAGTCAGAATTGTGAGAAATAAAGTCAGAATTGTGAGAAATAAAGTCAGAATTGCGGATTATAATGTCATAATTGCGAGATATAAATTTGAAATTGCGAGAAATAAAGTCAGAATTGCGAATTATGTCAGAATTTTGAGATATAAACTCCAAATCGTGTTATAAAGTCAGAATTGAAAGAAACAAAGTCAGAATTGCGAGTTATAAACTCGAAATTGAGAAACAAAGTAGCAATTATACCTTTTTTATTTTTTATTCAGTGGCGGAAACAAGCTTCCATAGCTTCGCCCTCTTGTGGACTGTTGAATTAAAAGTCAATGCTCTCATTTATAAAACGCACATATGATCGGATTTGATCCTAAATTCTATGGATTTCATCCTACATCAAAAGTGAGGAACAAATCGGCAAAAACGGTATATGTATGAACTCATTTCACTCATATATACCAGTAATTCAATAATCGTACGTTTTATCAACTCTTTCCCTGCCATGCATTCTTTTTTAAGTTTCATTAAAAAGCTAAAAAAAAAAAGTTGAGAAAATCGTGTTTTTATTAAAGACTTCATCCGGATGGGAACGACAATCAAACACAGATGGAGTCACATCAATACCTCAAAGATTCACAGTCGTTTCCTCGTTAACATTAGGCAGTTTTGATTTATATGCTGTTTAATGTCTGATGATCGTGTCATTTATGTGCGTCAGCAATGCTTCTATCGCTTGTTTCTGCTTCTTCTTCATCTGTGTTTTGATCTGGAGATTCTGTACTCTTTCAGAAGATGTGTAATGGCGCCCCCTACTGTATAACAGTGAAAACATGGATTCCATCAGTGGTGGGGAAAGAGTTCAAATGTAAAGATAATTGGACAATCACAGGATGCATTATTATTATTATTATATGCGCAAATGATCAACTGCTTTGTGATTATTACATCACTAAAATTAATTTATTAATTATCTATGATTTCTTGGGGAAAAAAAAAAAATATATATATATATATATATTGGTATTAATTTGATGATACTGTGCTGTTGTTGAACACAAGAACTCGTCTGTGTAAATGTTTCACCCGTCCGTGTAAAAGCGCGTTCCTTCTCTTCCCTCCAGGTACCGTGTGCTCGTCCCGTACCCGCCGCAGAGCGAGGCCGAGATCGAGCTGAAGGAAGGCGACATCGTGTTTGTGCACAAGAAACGTGAGGACGGCTGGTACAAGGGGACGCTTCAGCGCACCGGCCGGACGGGCCTCTTCCCCGGCAGCTTCGTGGAGAGTTTCTAGATGAGAAACACCAGTCAACAAGCTCTGATTCCCGTGACGGGATCTCCAGGATCGTCCGGAATATCTCATGCTCATAATGCCCAGAAGAAGCAGACACAGTCATGAAGACGAGCACAAAGACGAGCATCTTCACTGCCATCGTCCTCATACATCCGTTAGGAATAAATGATGTGGATTGGGCTCATCTGGAGGAGCGTGTGAGTCTGCGGCGCCCTCTTGTGTGCGTGTGTGGATCACATCTCAGATCTTCATCAGATTCCTGCAGCGACCACTTCATCCTCGCTTTTCTTCCCTTCTTTAAGCAGATCTGAATGAGAACGACACGAGGATGTTATTCATAGAGATATCAGATGAATGTAGTGAGTGATGAAGCTCATCAAACCTGTCATATTTCACACCAAAATCAACATTTTGCATTATTTTTGACTATTTTCCCACTGGATTCTCATTACTGTAATGCAAATGAATTCATGATATATTATTTAAATGGTAAATATTAATACAGCATGTTAGTATTAGTATAGTAGTGCCTTTATGCTCATTCAAAAGAAAAATAATGCATTACAGGATTGAGAATTGTAAATAAACTCAAAAATAATGAGAGTTTATGGTTAAAATGTGTTTAATTGTGAAAACAATATTAACATTAAAATGTATATTTTCATATACAGTGCCCTCCACAAATATTGGCACCCTTAGTAAATATGAGCAAAGGCGGCTGTGAAAATAAATCTGCATTGTTAATCCTTTTGATCTTTCATTCATTATAACCTTTCATTGAAGGAAAAGGAAAATCACATTATGAAATCAATGTTTTTCTCCAAAACATGGTAGCCACAATTATTGGCACGCCTAGAAATTTTTACGAGTAAAATATCTCTGAAGTATATTCCCATTCATATTTACATTTATTTAGCACACCAGGGTGACTAGGAGCATGAAATTGTCCAGCCATGACTTCCTGTTCCACAGGACTATAAACATGAGGAAACACAAAGGCCAAATTCCCTTAATCATTCATCACAATGAGTAAAACCAAAGAATATAGTTCTGATGTGCAGCAAAAGATTGTTGAGCTTCACAAAATAGAAAATGGCTGTATGAAAAAAGCTAAATCCCCATTTTCACTATCAGGGCAATAATTAAGAAGTTCCAATTGACTAAAGATGTTACGAATCTGCCTGGAAGAGGACGCGTGTCTATAGCGTCCTAATGTGAAGTGAGGAGGAAAGTTTGACTGGACAAAGACTCTCCAAGGATCACAGCTGGAGAACTGCAGAGATTAGTTGAGTCTTGAGTCTCAGAATGCCTAAAATGATCAAACAGCACCTACATCAGATGGTCAGATGAAACTAAAAAAGAGCTTTTGGCAGCAAACTCACCAGATGGGTTTGATGCACACATGGATAGAAAGTACCCCATGTCCACGGTTAAATATACTGCTGGATCTTTATTGTTGTGGGCCTATTTTTCTGCTGGAGGTCCTGGACATCTTGTTCAGATACATGGCATCATGGATTCTATCAAATACCAACAAATAAAAAATCAAAACATGACCGCTTCTGCTAAAAATCCTAATATGGGCCATGGTTGAATCTTCCATCAGGACAATGATCCAAAACAAACATCAAAATCAACACAAAAATGTGTCACTGAGCACAAAATAAAGCTTCTGCCATAGTCGTTCCAGTCTCCTGACCTGAACCCTAAAGAAAATGAGTGGAGTGAACTGAAGAGAAGCAGCACCAACATAGAGCTGGGAATCTGAAGGATCTGGAGAGATTCTGCATGAAGGAATGATCTCTGATATCTTGTCAGGTGTTCTTCAAACTCATCAGGCATTATAGAAGAAGACTCGGATCTGTTATCTTGGGAAAAGGACATTGCAAAAAGTTTTGAATAAAAGGGCCAATAATTGTGGCCAACGTGTTTGAGAAAAACATTTATTTCATAATGTGATTTTCTCCCACTTTCAATTCTTTTCCTTCAATGAAAGGTTATAATTTTGTGAATTTTTTGAATGAAAGATCAAAAGGATAAACAATGCAGATTTATTTTCACAGCCACCTTTGCTCATAATTACTAAGGGTGCCAATATATATATATATATATATATATACACACACTCTACCTGTCAAAAGTTTGGAATAATTACTAATTACTTTTTAATTATTATCAATTATTATTGGTGCTTATAGCTGTTCGTATTATTATCAATGTTGAAAACAGTTATGCTGCTTCATATTTCTGTGGAAACCGTGATACATTTTTTCAGGATTCTTTGATGAATAGAAAGTTCAAAAGAACAGCATTTATTTGAAGTAGAATCTTTTGTAATATTATAAATGTCTTTAATGTCACTTTGATCAGTTTAATGTGTCCTTGATGAATACGAGTATTGTTTTTTAAAAAAAAAAAAAAAAAACTTACTGACACCAAACTTTTGAAGTGAGTGTGTATATATATATATATATATATATATATATATAATATTTTTGTTGTTTTTGGACTGAAATATGACCCGGACATGTTTTGGTGAGATTCACTCACAGGTTTGTTCTTACTGAAGCTCGTTTACAGTGATGGTACAGTGAAACTCTTTGTGAAAGCACAAACTCTTTTTATTGGTTTTATATGCTGGTTCTGTCTTTCCTAGTGAATCATGGGATGTGCATGCCGGTTTACTGCCTCATCGTCAGTCTTTACAGACATTATCTGTCTCTGGTTTACTGAGCATCCTGGAGGTTTGATGCCTGAAGCGTCTTTGATTTCTATCTGCTGGTGTTGAGCTCCATAGAGTTTCAAGAACTATTTTCATGAATTTTCCATGTGCTCAATGTGCCGTAGACCAGAAACAGACTCTACACGAGTACACAAACGTGTTTGACCAGGTGTGTGTTTAAAGTCTTAATCGGTGCACATCATTATTGTTTTAAACTCATGTTCCTCATAGTCTTCCCCTCCCTCTCACAGTGACTTCTCTTCTCTGATGATGAGGGCGGGGCAACCTGTCACTCACATGAGATCCACCAATAGCAAACCACAACCGTCCAATCAATTCCCCACGGACAAAATCAAGCCCCGCCCTACATTTGTTCTTGTTTGCGAAGCCATTTCATTCTGATATACGTCACAATAGGGAAGAAAAGACGAGCGCAACTTCAGTTTCATGCCGACACTAATGTGTTGTTGTTACTGAGGAAGGTTTCCTTCACTTTTCTGAGGCATTAAACATCAAACATCTGTGTTCCTGTACTCGTGTAGGGTTTGTTTCAGGCGTTTATCAGAAGCCGTTTTATCTCCGTCAGACGCTGCTCTACATTAGAGGAGACCGACGGACCTGTTGAGTTCAGATGAAGCAGCACATCTTTATTTTTATAGACGCTCAGGAGAGATTCAAACAACAGCCAGCATCACAGCGGCGTCTGAAGCACAAACTCACCGTCACACAGTGGGCTTCAGTCAGAGGAGAACATGTTTAATTTCATGAAATGAAGCTAAATGAGTTATTTTGTGTGGTTCAGCCAAAATTACTATATTTAATGTTTTTGAAGGAAGATTCTTCTGCTCACCATGGCTGAATTTATTTGATCAAAAATACAGTAAACATTGTGAAACATTATTGCAATTTTAAACAGCTGTTTTCTATGTGAATATATAGTAAAGTGTAATTTATTCCTGTGATCAAAGCTGAATTTTCAGCATCATTACTCCAGTCTTCAGTGTCACATGATCCTTCAGAAATCATTCTAATATGATGATTTGATACTCAGTTATTTCTAGAATGATTTCTGAAGGATCATGTGACACTGAAGACTGGAGTAATGATGCTGAAAATTCAGCTTTGATCACAGGAATAAATTACACTTTACTAAATATTCACATAAAAACCGTCATTTTAAATTGTAATAATATTTCACAGTTTTTACTGTATTTTTGATCAAATAAATGCAGGCTTGATGAGCATAAGAGACTTCTTTCAAAAACATTAAATATAGTTCCGAATTTTTGCCCGGTACTGTATTTTAAATATGATGCAAGAGCAAAACACTAATCTTGGTTAAGGTATTTATCCTTATTTATCAAAATTATTTGGCAAAAAAAAAAGTGTCAAACTACAGCTACAGGTTTTATTTTAATGTGCAAAAAAATGCATAGA
This sequence comes from Hypophthalmichthys nobilis, assembly GCA_037950665.1. Classification (NCBI taxonomy): domain Eukaryota; kingdom Metazoa; phylum Chordata; class Actinopteri; order Cypriniformes; family Xenocyprididae; genus Hypophthalmichthys; species Hypophthalmichthys nobilis. Next base: position 36,779,428 of record CM075474.1, read on the forward strand.
AAAAACAAAAAGCTGAGAGGAAAAAACAAACCTTGAATACAACAATAATCAGTTATTAATATTTCATTGGTTCTCTCTTGTGTTCATAATTTCTTTGTATGACAGTCTGGATAAAAATTATGTCGCACAATTTGGCATGTTTCATTGCATTATTATCACAAATAAAACAATCGACTCCAAGCACAACTGCACAATATGATTACAAAATCTATAACACATATTTAATATTTGAAGATGTCACTTTTAGCCGCTACTGTACATAGTTCATTAGACAGTGGATGTGAAATTTACATTTATGCAGATTTGGCAGATGTTTTTATCCAAAGTGACCAACCAGGGTTATTATAGTTAACTAAGAATAAAACTAAAACCATAGAAAAAACATTTTTGTTGCTTTAACTGAAATAAAATATTTATTTTATTTTATCTAGTTGCCAAGGCAAAATTTCTCATTTTCATTTAGTTTAACTTCATGTGCTAAAATAACTAAAACTGAAATAAAAAATAATAAAAACTATAGACATATTTAAAAAAAAAAAAAAAAAAAAAAATTACTAAAATGACTAAAACACTAGAAAATTACTAAAATTAAAATGAAAACAGAAAATATAAAAATAAAAACTAATTCCTTGGGAATTGAACCCGTTACCTCACCATTGATAGCGCCATGATTTACTGTTCGAGCTGAAGGTTTGCACTTATTTTAAATGAAAATGCTTATTATCATCAAATTAAACATGCGTCCACACTGACAGAGTTCCACTAGTGTGTGTTTTACATACTAGATCAGTCCAGAGACGTCCGGGCCGCTCACACAGTGACGTGTTCTTATGTTCGTCTGCACTGATTTTTAAAGTCACCATGAAATCAGAACGAACAATTCTTGTTTTTTTTTATGGAATATTGCAGTACTGATGATCATTAATGTTTTAAATTCATGTGCCTCGTAATCTTCAATCAGAATAACTTCCCCTCCCTCTCTCTGATGACGAGGGCGGGGCAACCTGTCACTCACATGAGATCCACCAATAGCAAACCACAACCATCCAATCAATTCCCCACGGACAAAATCAAGCCCCGCCCTACATTTGTTCTTGTTTGCAAAGCCATTTCACTCAGATATACGGCACAATAGGGAAGAAAAGACGAACGCAACTTTGGTTTCACGCTGCATTTAGTTGACTCTATATCCACATGCACTAGACTGATTCCATTGCAGTGCATTTTGCCCTTGAACAATAGTTTGTTATTAACATACTAACGTGTCCTGTGTAAATGCCCCTTACGCCGCAGCTGTGGTTTGTGTTATACAGTACAAAAGAAGCCGCTGCTGATGGTTAATAAGAACACATTTATGAATATAGAGGTGAAAAGCATCAATATTAAAGAGTCGTGAGCACATGGATTCCTCCTTTTCCAGCAGATTCAACATTATTCAGCGTTGAAGTCGACGCTCGTTCTTCATAAGCACAAGATGATTCATCCACATGTTCACACGAGTGACTTGGTTTCTATTTCTTTGGACGGATTCCTACAGTGTTTTTATTCTCATGCTCTGTATGTCGTGCTCTTTTTATCAGATCATTGCGGATTTGATCATGGTGCCGTGTTTTTCACATTTGGAGTTTCGGCACAAGTGCCATTTTTGCTCGCCAAAAGACAAGCACACGTTGGTCTCCATGTTGGAGATGAGATGATGGTTCCTGCTTCTGTTCTGACCACTGAAAAGAGGAATAATTCACCTTCAGATGATCATTCTGTCTTTATTTACTCAGACCCGTGTGATGTGATTTTTACAGGAGTAAAAATAATGCCAGAATGATTCATGAGAATATTTCCTTTAGATCGTTTCAGCATGAACTCTAACATGAACGAAGAAGCTCTATATGATTACATATTTATATGCTACTGGTGCTAGAGTGGAGATGTTGGGGAATATTTCCTCAAGAACTTGTTCTCTGGTATTTGACATTGTTTTCATTTTCACATTGTCTTATACTGATTATGATGATAATGTGGTTTGTTTGTTTTTGTTTTGTTTGTCAAGTACATTTTAGCAATAAATGCCTTTGATTTTAAAGCAAGATTCGTGGATTTTTCATATAGATGTACAGTAAAACATCACATTATCACTGCTATAATGACTGGATTTAATGAGTGTTGTGCGTCATTTGCACGTTAAATGAATCCCACAGAACAATTATCCAGTCACGATTCCACTCATCACTGTAACCACTAATTGGATTAATTACTGTTGGACTAGTGCATACACAGAGGTCCATGCAGAGAAGCAGCTGCATTTCATTAAGTACGTTTGCATGCACTCAATTTTGTCGATCCAAATGAATCCAATCAAGTCTGTTTATACGAACCCTAAACTTTGCAACCCAATTCACGTTTTAGTTTACAGAACTGGAAAAAAAAGTCACCGCGATGTAAGATTTCATTAGTATAATTGCCGTTTTTGACTAGAAAAGGAAAGCTGACAAATATGTTACAAGAGTGGGGTTTTTTAGCAAATATTTAGTAAATATTCAATCTCATAGACGAGTTCGTAAGATGCAAATAAACTGCGCGTTTGTAAGAATTCAAACGTGAAGAGAGATCTTATTATAGTAGGGCTCTGGTAAATATGTGCGCATGGTATTTTTGAATCCGATTGATAAAATAGTCATTCAAATGTTTACATAGCTACTTATTTTTAGGGGCCAAGCACCGAAGGTGTGAAGGCACCTATTGTAATCATTGGCGTTCTTATTATTATTCTTTCGTTTCCGCTCTGGAAGTCTATGGCAGCCTATAGAACCGTATGTTAAAAAGATGTGAAATTTGGCACACAGATAGAGGACAGTCTCAACTGTAAACAAAGCAAATTTGGAGTCTCTAACTTAATCCCTCTAGCGCCACCACCTGTCTAAAGTTTCATATTCGATTGCACTCTTTCCCACCATTTTGAATTTTCTGAAAAACCTACTTTTTCGAACTCCTCCTAGGCCATTGCTCCGATTTTTTTTTACAAAAACTGAACCAGATCATCTTCAGACCATACAGACAAAAAGTTCAAGTCAATTAGTCAAACCGTTTCGAAAAACGTGCGAACAAATTTTATGTTGCACTTGCAAAAATAGACATAATGCTGTATCTCTGCAACACTTTATCATATTCAGACCAAACATGGTACATGTCATCACAAGCATGACCTGAGGCAACATGCAACGTTTTGGTGCAGCGCCCCCTACTGGTACGGCGATACACAAAAAAAAGTCTATTTTTGCATATAATGGTTTGTCCAAAAATCATAAATGTCTCTTTAGATTCGGGGCATCATGCCGAGTCGAATGAAGGCCCTTTCACACTGAACGCAACGCGAAAAAGCGAGGCAAATTGCAGAAGAACGGACCGAACGTGAAATGACTGATCATCTTCACACCTGCACACTAGGTGGCGCCGACCAGCAATGCATTTGTCCTCATGTATGTGTCTCGTATATGGCTTAAACATCGTCCGCTGCATAATATACAGCATTAAATTCAGATAAGTTTGGTATTACATTAGAAACAAACTATCTAATGCTTACAAGAATACATCTTAAAATAGAATTAGGTACAATTAGCATCAAGTTCAAATCTATCTAATTGGACGGCCTGTTTCATAGCGGAGTGACGGGAAAAAATCAACACACAGGTCGAAAAAAAAAAACCTTCGCTTTTTCGCTCCGCGAATGTTCGCGCCCAGTGTGAAAGGCTCCATAGAGATCTATTGTTTCGAAGAACGTCATCACGGCGAATTCGCGTTCAGTTTGAAAGGGCCTTGATATCCAATTTTCACATATCGGCCATTTTAGCCATCAGCCATTTTGAATTTTGTGCTAAAATGCAGTATTTTATGAACGCATTAGCGTAATGTTACGAAACTCAGTATGAATGAGCCTGAGATGTTTTGGACCAGCGCAACCTAGTGGTAAAATTAAAATATCAAATGCTTATTACATCTCTTTAGACTCCTGAATCCTTGCAGAGTCCAACAATACCAAACATGCTAGGTTTCGGCTAATGGTTTGTGCAACGTGGTGATTTAAAAGTGTGTTTTGGTGCTCAGCCAGATCCACTTTCAACTGTTTCTCAGAAATCGCTTACTGCACCTTTAAGTGGATTGGGATTAAAAATCAGAATAGTTCTGATTCTAGTCTTAGAAGTGTGTTTGACGTGATCAACTCTCACAGAAAGATCTCTGCACATCATTAAATATTGTGGCTGATTTTATGATGCTAAGAGCTCCATTTTTACCACATTCACAGTGTTTAGATTGATTCTGTAGGCTTTTCCCCTGAAAATCAATAGAGAGAATGTGAATAAGACTGGTTCTGCTCTGTTCTTTCATCTAGTACCGAATGAACAGATGAACATCCACCGCAAGACTTTTGCTCTAATCAAATCATGACCTGTCTGTTTCTTCCTGCTCTCCATGTTTTCCGCATGCACACTCCTGGAAGTGTCACATGTAATTGGAAATTTCAAATCTTCCTCAGCAGGCTGAAGTAACAAACCAATTTCCCTGCTGAACGCTGAGAAGAGTCGCTCAAGACAGCCATCGAAAGACTGACTATCTAAATGCAAATGTAGATGATTATTCCGAGAGCCCCGACGCTGAACGAGGTTATTCCGTTCACTACAGGCCACGTCACACTGAAATTGGCTTGTTTGAAATTCCCTCCAGGACACGGAAGTGACCACAATACCGGGAAATAATTCTCTGATAGTCCAGCAGCGATAAAAACAATCTCTTTCACGTCAGCCTGAGTTTATGTCCTTACTAACTGCGACAAGCAATGAGTGTAAATTATATTTTGGGGTTTTTTTTTAAACGTCACCAAGGTTCGCCCCGATCAGCCTGACGGGGGCGCTACAGCAGTCAAAAGTATTAAATGGCTCATGACTCCTGGAATCGTTGGAATTGTTGGCCTCGGAATCATTCGCTCTGCAAAAATTCTGGTATTTTGGATTTTTTAAAAACCTACTTTTGCCAACTAGTCCTAGGTTTTTGACCCGATTGGAACCAAACCAGTGCAGCGAGATTCTCCGGAGTCTGATTGTCAATAATTATCAAAAAAAGTTTAAATTTCAGTTCACGCTCTCTAAGGGTCGCCAAAACGTTCAAAGTGGGCGGAGCCACTTTTACTAAAATGGCTATAACTTGTGAACGGAATGAGAAATTTTCACCAAACTTGGCACACCAATGTAAGAGCTCATTCTGTGGTCGTGTGAAAAAGGACGCGGCAACTGGCCACTTGGTGGCGCTATAACATGAAAAAAAACATGAAAACGGCTATAACTACTTCACCGTTAGTCCGATCGACTTGAAAATTGGCATGCATTGTCTTTGTCTGAGGTGCCATGATTGTCTCTGAGGACGTTGACATATCTCAAAAAACATGGCTGCCATCAAAGAAGTTTGAGCAGCTATCAGAAAAGGTTAACGGAGGCCGATCGGAATGAAACTTGCTGGACCTGTTTGATTCACGGCCCTAGAGGCCTGTGAGAAATTCAAAAGAAATCGGCCACCGGGGGGCACCATTGTGTTTTTTAATGTGCGTAAAGGATCGTGTATTGCACATTTTTTCACACTCGTCCATGACATTCATACTCCTCATTATGAGCAACTTTGCCTCTAGGACCACCTCTGTCCATCGAATCGTTTGTTAAATATTGGAGATTATTTCAAAAATCAACTTTGGCAAACTAATCGTAAGCTTTTGGCTCAACCTCAATAACTATTTAAAAGTTTTATAAAGTTTTATAAACCATAAATATCTTACAGTAAATTGCTTGTATTGGCTGTAAATGGACTTTTCCAACTATGATCGAGATGGTTAAAGGCCTAAAAGAGCATGAACCCCGATAATTGCTGCTCACAGCTATATATATATATATATATATATATATATATATATATATATATAAAACTTATTTTTAATTTTTTTTTAAGTTGCCAGCCACCGCCAGCATTTTTGAATATTTTCACAAAACTTTCATGGCCCCCAGAATATTTTGTTGTATTAACATCTGAACATTACCTTTTATTTTAATTCATGTCCCTCATAATCTTTAACCAAAATAACTTCCCCTCCCTCTAGCAGTGACATCATTTCTTTGATGTGTTTACTGGTGGGAGGGCGAGGCAACCTGTCACTCACATGAGATCGGCCAATAGCAAATCAAGCCCCGCCGTACATTTGTTCTTGTTCCAGAAGCCGTTTTACTCGGATATACGGCACAATAGGGAAGAAAAGACTAGTGCAACTTCCATCTCATGCCGACTTTAAAGTGCACAATCCGACACCAATGTTTTTTTGTTTTTTTTACTGCATTTAATCATATCATGTGGCGTGTCATGATGTTTCTTCTGGAAGGGAAGGGGAGGTCGATCAATCACTGTCAGACTCGTCTTCTGATGTCTGGAGAGAGTCTCGATCGGCCACATACGGTGTGACATCAGGTAGCCCCGATAATATACAGCAGCTCACAGCACTGCGGGAAATACTCATATCACATGACTCATCCCTGTGAAGAAAAAGATATAGAGAAAGTCACATAAACACTCTTTTCACAATCCAATTAGTCCAACAAACTTGAACAAATACTCAAATGTATTGATCATTTTTAGTGCATTAACTAACGGGACTTTACTGTAAAGCGTTACTATTTTTCTTTTTGTTTTGCACTATGTCTTGCAGTGTGAAATGACCAGTGATGTGAACGTTACCATTCATTCGTCCTCTGGTCATAATACTCCACATTAGAGCAGGTTCTGATTCCATTAAACCCCCCGACAACAAACAGCTGGTCGTCCAACACCTGGGGTATCAGAATCAATGTTACTAATATGAAACATGTTCAGTATGCGACCAATGAGAATCATTAAAAACAGAATCCTCATTAAATATCCGTATCTCACCTCAATGCCGAAGTTGCTGCGTGGATTGACCATAGATTCAATATTATGCCAGCGGTCAGTGAGAGGGTTGTAGGCCTCGGCACTTCGCAAACGACTGGCACTATCAAAACCACCAACCTTGAAACATAAATGTGCATTTATCTGGTAATATATGGCTCAGCAGACCAAAAGGTTTGGCATTTTTGAGTATCTATTTTTGTACAGTTGATAATAGGTGTCACATTTATACTCACAGCATACACCAGATTCCCATACGCGATAACACCGACACCGCTACGACGGCTGCTCATGGGAGCGATGAGAGTCCACTGGTTTGTTTCGGGGTTAAAGCACTCAGCTGTGAAGAGACACTCGACCCCAGTAAAACCTCCACAGATATAAACCTGCCAAACACACACAAATACAGTAGAATTAACACAATGATAGTGTCCGACATGCTCTTTGACAAGTGTTTGCCTTGGGTGAATGTTCTTACCCTGCCCTGCAGTGAGGTGGCGCTGGCGTCACTCCTCCGTACACTCATGGCTGCCAACATTGTCCACTGGTTGGTGTTTGGGTCGTAGCGTTCTGCTGTTTTTAGCCGTTCATGTCCATTAAAACCTCCGATAGCATAAATGAGTCCATCCAGAACAGCAACACTAACATAACATCGCTGTTCGTACATGGGGGCCACCTAGTGTGTAACACACAGACAACACAAAACAAAGAAAGCTATATGAACAACATTATTAAAAAAAATTTTTTTTTTTTTTTTTGGACAAATACCATGGTATTACCATACTTGGTTGGATATTATACTACAGTATTCTTACAGTGTCTTTAATTACCATATATATATATATATATATATATTATAACCAAGTAGTATAATGGTATAGTACTATAGTATTACCATCTGATACCATGACAGAATTTTTGTTTTGTAAGGACAATACCATGGTTGTGTTTCACACCAGAAAACTGCCTACTCAAACAACATTTTAACATTTTTGGTGCTCAAATGAGCCCATGATGCTCAGAAATGCTGATTTACTAGGTAAGTCATTTCTGAGCTACCACTGTTTATAGACTTTATATAGAAAGACGGTGCACTCATATTATTATGAATGGGAGAAAGTGCAACGCGCATAATGTCGGAATAAGTCCCGCCCTCTAAATAAGAGCCAATCGCCGATTGGTAAAGCCATCGCGTCACTGCAGCGGCCATTAGAAGCTCCGGTTCCTATAGAAACAGTCAGACGCGCGCTTCCGATAAGGACGCGCTGTTAGAACTACGCATGCGTATTAGCTTAATTCAGCCTGAAAAATGCTGTTTTTCGTCATGTTTCGAGCGTTTACAAACAAAATTTATCAGACAGTTGTTGCAGCGAAATTTTTTCGCACAAGCTTGCGTTTCTGGTCTGACGCATACGCATGCGTTTGAATGGAAGTCAATGGAATGAAAAGTGCAGTGTGACCGCCCCTTAAGATGGCCACTGAGTCTTAAAGGGACTTTGGGTAGATGACTTACTTGGTTTTGAAACACCACCCAAGTTTCATATCAGTCCAAAATTCATACACCGTCCAAAGTCACAATATTTGTTAGTAGTAAAATTAAACTAGTTGATACTCGGATGCGTAACAATGCTCACCTCTTGCCAGGTGTGAGTGATAGGATTTAATTTCCTCACACTACTGAAATAATTCTCGCCATCAAAGCCGCCAATGGAGTAGGCAAACCCATGGAGGAACGCTGACCCATGATAGGCTCTGGGACGCTCTTCCTCTTGAGTGACATTCACCCAACAGTCTGCCCTCACATCATACGCCTCAATCCCATTGGTGGGACTGCCTATGCTCCACCCTCCGATGGCCAATAGGATGTCAGAGGGCAGACGTGGGCGTGTTAGTTGGTTTAAGAGGTCTGAGCTGGTGGGTTCCTTAATGTGCAGGTTAAAAATGGCCTTCATTGCACTGACGAGAAGGGCCGAACATGCCTCGTTCTCAGACACCAGTGTGTTGTTCCTTACATTATTCATGAAGAAGTCTGGAGACATTAACCCCATTCGAACCTGAAGCGCAATGAGGGAAGAATTACAACCAAATGTGGCCTTTGTTATGGGCCATTCTACAGAATTGGTGCAAACTGCTGTCCTACAACCAAACAATACATTTAAAAAGCATTTAAGTTTTCAAATCTTAGATGTTTACTAAGATCCTTCTATTATCTATTGAATCCCACAATAATATTTAAAAGCTTAATATATATAAAATCATAATTTATTGGTTACTTTTAATTGGGACGTGGCTGTCCCGAACCCTAACCCCTAAATTTAAACTTTTTCAATTTTTTTTACATTGTTTTTAAAAATATCTTTTTGTTTAAAAAAAAAAAATTTTATATTTTCTTTATAAATCATGAAACTTTATGTAAAAAAAAATTAATGTCACTACCGAAACAGTGTATGTTTCAGTCCATTGGCTGAGACTGATTTTAACACAGTTCTACATTTTTGATCAGGAAATATTCCTGTGTCCATCCCTCTCATAGCCTCTCTTTCATAGTAGATAGAGTCCATCATTCTGAGTTAAATGTGTTCAAAAGTATGAAAATCTGTGTGGAACTTTAAGGAACGTCACTACCAAACACATTTTTTCTGCTATTAAGCAAACTTTTTTGGGTTTTATTCCATAAAATGTAGTTGTTTTTATGTGTGTACAACTGTTCAGAACTGTGCTAGATAACCATGTGCTGATTAGCATCTCTGAGCTAGACTCAAAAGTATCTAAAATTGTCATTACCGAAACAGTCATGACCGAAACATGTGGTGAAGTTTCGGTAGTGACATCATTGTTTTTAGAGTGTTATTTGATAAAATGTAGTTTTTGTGTATGTAAAACTGTTCAGAACTGTGCTAGCTAACCATGTGCTGATTAGCATCTCTGAGCTAGACTCAAAAGTATCTAAAATTGTCACTACCGAAACAGTCGTGACCGAAACGTGGTGAAGTTTCGGTAGTGACATCATTGTTTTTAGAGTGTTATTTGATAAAATGTAGTTTTTGTGTGTGTACAACTGTTCAGAATTGTGCTAGCTAACCATGTGCTGATTAGCATCTTTGAGCAAGGCTCAAAAGTATCTAAAATTGTCACTACCGAAACAGTTACGACCAAACGTGGTGAAGTTTCGGTAGTGACAATTTTAGATACTTTTGAGCCTTGCTCAAAGATGCTAATCAGCACATGGTTAGCTAGCACAGTTCTGAACAGTTTAGTGAACAGGTAGTGACATCATTGTTTTGGTAGTGACAAAAGGGAACACAATCGTTTATTTGGGGAAAATAAACAAAATTTTGGTACAGTTATGCAAATCATTAGAATGTTTAATTATGCAAATCATTAGTGTTTTAGTATGTGAGTTAAAATGGTGTAATGTGATGTGGTCACTACCAACATATTACTGTCACTACTGAAAATGTGCAGTCACGACCGAAACATGGGATGTTTTGTCAAAAATAAAGAATATTGAATTATCAACTAAGATGTTATTATAGTGTTTGGTTCAATGTATTCAAACTTAACTGAAATCAGTATGATAAACTTTGACTTTTACAAAGAAAAACTGGATTCAAAAAACAACAAATCTCATAAATTACACTTGAAATGTTGTTAAAATTGTAATTGTTATTGATTTACCTGTGAAAACTGTTTAATAAAATAGCAAAAAATATATTTACAAGGTAGATATAAACAAAATCTTAATAGGTCAATGTAACTCTTCTTATTAAATTATTTATTATTGTGTTTTGGTAGTGACAAATTTGGGGAGAGGAAAAATATTCCAAAACTTTCTGAAGATACAATATGAGAATTAACTGCACAATTACTGGAAATGTGTATTATACAACTATACAATTTGCATACATACAAAATTTGTGGAAAAAGACATTTTTTTCAAGATGTTTTCAACTTTGACTTTGAACCAATTCTGTAGAATGGCCCATATAACAGATTATAGACATGTTTATCATTTATCATTTATAAAAAACAGAGGTAAGAGTTCATAGAGGAAACTGTGGTTAACATGATGAAGTCTCAGTCTAACCTTTGGCAGAAGCACAGCGATGTGTTCTCTTCTGTTTTCAGGAGCGTGATCAATCCAGTGGAGGATGGCCTCAAAAACCACCTCCTCCTTCCTGACATTCAGCTCATCCCAAGTGATCATGTCATCCAGATGTTCCAGCGAGAGCTCCAGGAACTCCTCTGACACTTGCTGCACCTCCTCAAAGTGCTGCAGGGTGAAGAGCTTTGCTTTATGGTGTAGATTTGAGCAGGAGTGGAAACGCTCTGTAAGTATGCAGATACCGATGCAGTTCTTCAGGCTTAAGTTTGTCTCCAGGAACTTGCAGCAAGAATCTATGAGTCCTGAGATTGAAAACTGATCTGCCGCCAGCAAGAGCTCCGACACGTTCTCTGTAGTGATGAGAACAGGTCTGGCATACGCATGCTGAATAATCAGAGACATGGTGTCCGAGGAGATTCCTGGAATGTCGTAGGAATTTTCCTCCGTGTTGGTGGATGAGGTGGAGAAGAGCATCCTGTGGAGCAAATGGCATTAATTTCTAAAGATGTCACTACTAAATTAGATGTTGTACAATTGCAAAGCATGTGCCTTACCTAAAATAAGGGCTGCAGGCGCAAAGAATGATCTTGTGAGCTTTGAACTCTTTGCCATTGACTTTGATGACGACGTCCGTGAGTTCGCCCTGTAAACGAACTTCATAAAAATCGTTAAAAGCTGTGGCAATGAACTTGTGCTCCATGTCATTTAGCTCAAGATCACTGGAATTCAGTTTCAACATAAAATGCTGACTAAAATAATCTGATGTGAATGACATCTCCAAACGCTCAAGAGAATTCTAGAATCTTTGTGACATCATCATAGTTGCAGTTCAACATTCCATCTGGTTCAAATCCTCACAGCCTTCTAACAGAACGTCATCATTGGACCTATTAACATTACATTTTAACATTAAATTACAATCAATTGCCACTAAATACTGTAACAGGTTTTGTTTTAATGTGCTATTAAGCATTTCATGAAATAAAAGCAAAACATTTTTGACACAAGATTCAGTGTTATTAGGAAAAACCTGGCTTTTTTTTTTTTTTTTGTTATTCTCAATATACAATATAGTTACATAAAAAAGTAGGCCTACCCTTTGAGATTTTAAATTGATATTTCAATAATTAAAAAAAAAAAACATTTCTTCTGTTCATGGTTCTCTGATGTTGGTTAATGGTCACATGACATGTAGGTAAAACATAAAATAAAATTAAAATAATATTAATATATTTAACATAAATATGTGAATATATATTTTATATTAATATTTAATATAACATATATTCACATATTTATATGAAATATATATTATTTAATAAAATTAAAATTTTAAGCATGTTTTTCGTTTTATTTAAAATTAAATAATATATATATATATATATATTAATTAACATAATTAATTTAAATTTTATTTAAAATTATTTTAATTATATATATATATATATATATTCATTTTTTTCATTTTACATTTTAGTAGTAGTAACTGAGCCTGAAAACTTGTTTATGGATAAAAATTGAGTAAATATTTATTTGATTTTTGGAAGTGTGAGTATAAAGCAAATATTTAATGATTCCAGTTTACCTCTTAATTTAGGGTTATGTTAATATATTAATAATAATTTAATCATTTCAATGCTTTTCATCACCCTGTCTCGTTGAGAACTGTGGTTTCAAACACCGGAGCTACAGACGAACAATAAGAGCATCGTGATTTTAGCTTTAACCCTGGTGGATCCAAAATGGTCAATATTTATATTCATGCATTTTATTCATATTTCATATTAATCATTTATGGCTTATGATTTATCAATATTACTTTTGATTTCATATATTCATGTACTCCTACTCCATATATTAATCCTCATTATATTTTCAAGTATTTACTCTTTAATGTACTCCTTTATGGTTATTCTTCCTTTATGGTTATTCTTCTTTTATCTTAAAGAATATGTATGCTTGCTATATTCAGTTGTTCTTCAAGTGTTCCAATGTGACAGGTTGACACGTTTGTGGTTAGATATTGGACGCCTGCCAAGTACTGCAGAAGCGATGATGTTTTCAGAATTAGTTGCTCACCTGCAAACAACCCCTTCTGTATCTATTTTCATCTATCTTTGACATTTGACCAGTCACTCTGATCTAGCCGTTACACCAACTATGACATAATGGATAAATCTGTTTGACCTTTTCTTATTAGACCAAAACATAAGTTTGAGTGGGATGTAAGTTTTCCTATGCTTATGGTATAAAACTGACTGGGTCTTTGATAGTTTAGCTTTTTCTTTGCTCTTTTTTTTCTGCTTCTTCTCTTCTACCTCTCATTTCATTCTGCAAATGTCTTAATTTTGTTCCTTCTTTCTCTATACTCTGATCTTTACTCTTCATCTATTAGATACAATACTCTAGATTTTATTACTAACTATTATTTATTTAATTAATTTGTCTCTATAATTTTTACTTAATAAATTTGTTATTCCTTATTCAAATTTGATCTCTGACATGATTGCTGGACTGCCTGGATCTCATTGCCTCAGTTTTTGCATCAACCCTCTCGTACTCTTTGTGTCACGGTAAAAAATGACAGATTTTTATTTATTTATTTAATTCAATTCAATTAAATGTAGTATATTTTAGTTCTGTAATATTTGTTTTATTACGGTTTTGTTTTTTTATTGGATTTTATGGTACTAAATTATATTTATGCAGTAGTTATAATCCATTTATTCACTTTTTCAGCATAAAATGAAATTTCCAACTCTCATAAGTCTTGAATGCTTTGGATCACAGACTGAAGTTTTGTCTCTTTTTAAAGGTGACACTTGGCAGATTATTGCTGAAGTGAAATAAGTGTAAAAAAAAAAAAAAAAAAAAAAAAAAAAATTATTGTTATGAAAAATGTACAAAAATACTTTTAAATTTTTTTATGAAATATATATTTTCCAAAACACGTTTCACGTATCTAAACAAGTTGTGCTCCAAATTTGAGCTTGATATCTCAAAAAATGAGCTTTCAGTCAGATTTTGTTTGGGCGCAGTACCAAACGCTTCCACTAGATGAAATTCACTTTCCATTCATTTCCAATGCGCTCATGAACAATACAAGTGTGACTATTTTATTCAGGACCATTTAACCTTTTCGAATCAAAGATTTTTTCGTGTTCACATAACAAGTGCCAAAACCTTTACCAAGTTCGTACCATTCCGATAAAGTAAAAAATTCTAAAAAACAAAAAAAAACTAAAAGCGTAAAATCTTTCAGTCAAAAATAACTAAAGAGCACCAGATGGTTAAATAAGCAGGCATTAGTCAAAAAATGATTGTCTGTGGTTTTGAATTAAACATTTGTCACAAAACACGAGAAATCCAATTTGCTGAAAAATACAAGTTTATTTGGTTAAAACATCACCCAAAAATAACACTGTTTAAATACATGTAACATACGAGTATAAAATGTGGAAAATAAATGCAATAAGGTAAACATTTGTGGTAAATTTACTATAGTATTTCTGATTAATGTTTTTAGCCCTCCCCAACCATAAAACACAAGTCCAGTAAACGCTTACCAGTAAAAATAGCAGATTAACATTTTCTCAAAAGAGCATATTCTGTGATAAACCATCTGCATTGTGCTTCTAAGAAATTATTTCCTTTTTTGTAGGCACCAAAATGAGGTTGTGAAGACAGATGTGTGCTGTGAGAATATCTGTGATACAGTACCGTCAATACGATATGCTGGTGAGTGTCAGTATTTCCATCTGCTACATCACTAACTGTACATTTCTAACATGGTAAAACACTGATGTGCGTAAACATGCCGTTTAGGATGGTAACAGTCCGTGTCTGGTCACGTCTGCGTCTTCACATGAATCCAGAGCTGAAGAAGGAAGAACATGAGGTTTGAGAATGTAACTGCGCATTCCAGAGATTCCACAAACACAATGACATCAGAAACGCAAGAACATTCCAATTCGTTCCAAAACGCAAGAACGTTCCAAAAATACTTTCACTATGTTACAGCAGATTCAACACGTCAAAACGACACCACTGCTTTATAATGAAGCTCACAGCTGATTGGTCACAGAACATCGTGCATCAAACCCGAACTCTAACTGCGTTCAAAGCGCTCTCGTTCATACTCACTTCTTGCGATCTTTGTCCTTCTTGTTGTTGGTGCTGGCGTTGAAGGACTGCGCCTGCAGGAGCTCCGTGGCGGCTTTGCGTTTGTTGAAGGCGCTCATCTCATCCTCCAGACTCCTGCGCTTCTCCTCCAGCTTGCTCTTCTCGTCCGCATGCAGACGCTTCAGCTGCTCGAACTTCCCCTGCAACTAAATGGCCACAGCGTTAGTGACCGAACCACTGATGAACGAGTTATATGAACTAGCTATCAATCATGAATGTCGTACTTCTCTCTCGGCGTCTTTCAGCTCAGCCTCTTTCTCTTTGACTCTCTGGACGAACGTCTGTCGCATTTCCTCCTCTCGTCTCTGCAGCTCGCCCAGAAACTCCTGCCGCTTCGCCTCGTACGTCTGCTGAAGACTGATGTGGAAAAACAACTTTAATACAAAGTGCTTTATTCACATTATCAGCAGCAGTATCATTAAACCTCATGATTTGATTTGATTTGATTTTAGGGAATCAGCACATTTCAAATGCATCTCGATGGTCTTTGTTGTTAATCTCTGGCAAAATGGTTACATAAAGCTGTAATAAAATAAGTCAGTAGAAACAGAATCAGTAGGTTGACTTATTTAGTCAAGTTCAGCTCAATTCAGTTCAGTTCAATGAAAGGCAATCAAACACATAAGAATATTGTGCTGATATTTTTAATTATAAACAAGCTTGAAAGACACCAGGACTCTTATTTTGAAATGTATATGCTTACTACTTCTAGCTGCTCATTTAAAAAAAAAATGGGGGAGATAAAATATGCATCTTACAACCATCTACACATATTATTATATTATATTACACACTTGACATTTGATATTCAACAGTGCTTTGATCTGCCGACATTGACACTATTCTTTAAGAGCTGCTGTGCAGCCAAAATTATATACCAGTTATCACTGTAAAGCTGCTTTGACACAATCTGCATTGTAAAAAGCGCTATATAAATAAAGGTGACTTGACTTGACTTGACATATTACAATGTAGTAATATATCGTAGCAATGTACAATATTATAATAGCAATGTACCATAAAGTAAAGACCGACACCACATTTTGACTTTGCACATTCAGCGCTCACATTTATTTAGATAAATCACCACCGTTTGCATTTACATTTATTCATTTTAGCAGAAGCTTTTATACAGAAGTTAAAAAATTTGGAATATAAGCAATCTTACAAATTCCATTCCCGTCCCCAAATTTAAGACCTCTAAAAATGCCAATTAGGACTTTTATTATGCCATTTAAGATATTTAAGACTTTTAATGGCTTAAATTCAGTTTGATCAGATTTCAAGACTTTGATACACAAAATTCCAATAAAAATCCTGTTTTTCCGTCCCCAAATTTAAGGCCTCTTTAAATGATAATTAAGACTTTTATTATGACATTTAAGACATTTAATGGCCTTAAATATGATCAAACTTAATTTAAGAGTTGGATACACTTTGTGCAACCAAAATACCAATAAAAATCCTGTTTTTCAGTCCCCAAATTTAAGACCTCTTTAAATGCTCATTAAGACTTTTATTATGCCTTTTAAGACATTAAAGATTTTAATGGCCTTAAATACGATAAAAATGAATTTAAGAGTTGGATACACTTTGTGCAACCAAAATACCGATAAAAATCCTTTTTCAGTCCCCAAATTTAAGACCTCTTTGAATGATCATTAAGACTTTTATTATGCCATTTAAGACTTTTAATGGCCTTAAATATGATCAAACTTAATTTAAGAGCTGGATACACTTTGTGCAACCAAAATACCGATAAAAATCCTTTTTCAGTCCCCAAATTTAAGACCTCTTTGAATGATCATTAAGACTTTTATTATGCCATTTAAGACTTTTAATGGCCTTAAATATGATCAAACTTAATTTAAGAGCTGGATACACTTTGTGCAACCAAAATACCAATAAAATTCCAGTTTTTCTGCCCCCAAATTTAAGACCTTTTAAAATGATCATTAAGACTTTTATTATGCCATTTAAGACTTTTAATGGCCTTAAATCTGATAAAAATGAATTTGAGAGTTGGATACACTTTGTGCAGCCAAAATACCGATAAAAATCCTTCTCAGTCCCCAAATTAAAACCTCTTAAAATGATGATTAAGACTTTTATTATGCCATTTAAGACTTTTAATGGCCTTAAATCTGATAAAACTGAATTTAAGAGTCAGATACACTCTGTGCAACCAAAATACCAATAAAAATCCTTTTTCAGTCCCCAAATTTAAAACCTCTTAAAATGATAATTAAGACTTTTATTATGCCATTTAAGACTTTTAATGGCCTTAAATATGATCAAACTTAATTTAAGAGCTGGATACACTTTGTGCAACCAAAATAGCAATATAATTCCAGTTTTTCCATCCCCAAACTCAAGACCTCTTAAAATGATGATTAAGACTTTTATTATGATATTTAAGACTTTTAATGGCATTAAATCTGATCAAACTTAATTCAAGAGTTGGATACACTTTGTTCAGCCAAAATACCAATAAAAATCCTGTTTTTCAGTCCCCAAATTTAAAACCTCTTTGAATGATCATTAAGACTTTGTTATGCCATTTCAGAAATTTTATGGCTGTAAATTTGATCAAACTGAATTTAAGATATTTAAGGAACCCGTAGGAACCCTGTTGTTTTCTCAAACTTTAAAAACACTCTCTTTGTGGCCTTCAAATCAGTGAGGGTCTCGCTAAGAAAACCAACAGGGCCATTAGCTGACAATCTGGTCTGAGTGTTTGAGAGTTCAGGGTGATTTTCTGGCTTCTGTTTTGAAAAGCTGAGAAGAAATGCGTGGAATGTCCTTGTGAATGAGGTTAAACAAACAGTTCCCATGCTCCCTTCTCCAAAATCGCCTTAATAGTGGTTACACAACAGTGGCATCTTAGTTTCTCTGTCTGCTGAAGTACTCGAGGAAGCAGTAGTGTTATTTCGTTAATGAAAACGATGACAAAAAATGTTTAACAACCTTTTTTGCAGGACTCAGGGTAAGTTTTTCCTTTGCACTTTTTGTGTACAGATGACAACATGTCAAAACAATCACACAGATCCACGAAGACGACTAAAAACACTGTATTCTGCTGTCAGGCCAGTAGATGGCGATGTCACTTTGTAAAGAAACACTATAGACTGAACACGTAACACGCACGCGCATGACGTCACAGTTTTCACAAATTGTTGTTTTTGTAGTTTACATGGAGACGATAACGGTATCGTTTTCAAAAACGTGCACTTTGAAACCCCTTTTCAAAAGTTAGCATTTTCAGGCCCCCAAAACGCTGTTGTTGTGCAAATGAACAGCAAAAACATATAAAACGTTTTAGTTGAAAACAGCATCGGCACCTACAACGAGACAATTGTTGTAATACGCTGGATAACGTATGGCTCACCTGACAGGTTTGCATTCTGGGTCGGTGTCTTTGAAGCCCATCTCCTCCAGCTTGCAGCGTCTGTAGAGCTCGTAGTGGCGCGTGTGCGTCTGTTCCCGCAGATCCTCCATGTTCACGCAGATCAACATCTCGCGCAGCTTCACGAAGTCACAGTGGTTCTCGTTCTCCACTGAAAGACAGATGGTTACAAGAGCATCATCACATGAAGTCATTTCATCCTGCAGCATCTCAAAATAAGAACCAAAACACTTTTACAAAGACTTTTAATTCCAGCCCGTCCTCATAGACTGAGATTCACAAGGGTTTATTATCAATATTGACTCACTTTATGTGTCACAAAGCTTTTCAAGTCGACTTTTTCTAGTCGTTCATTTAAGCCATTCGTCAACTAATTGCACGTTTATATTAATTTATTTAACTTAAATATATACTAGGGGACTGGGGGGTGGAATATATCCGCACTCAAGCGTACACATAAAGCTTACCACAAAGCACCAGCAAAAGTAATGATTATTTATGAATTTGTCGGGAAAAATATCAAGGAGACATTTTATTATTTATTAAAAAAAATTGTGTTTTCTGAGTCAGTGTCGGCTTCAAAGATGAAGTTGACGATACTGACTCGCCATCTCCGCAGTGGACGTGCCTTTAGAGAGAAATGCACCATTTATACGGATTACATAAGCAGAGAGTATTTGTTTTCAATTTGAATTTGTTCTTTTAAAAGTAAACATTTCAAGCTTTCTATAGATATATTTCTCATGACTGTGAGGCAAGTATATGCTGAGTTTCGGGTCATCGGGTCCAGTTCACACCAATAAAAGTAGTTACAGTTTTGAATGATGCATTACTCTTATCTTATGAACAAAAACGATGGAGTATTTTAAGTTGTTTTCGCTGTTATCAGAAAAAAATGCAAGTGATCGCGCCGGCGCATCCATGTCATGCAGTAAGCACGCTGATACGCCATGTAAAGTTGCAACTACTTGCATGTTTCAAAGGATAAACCATATTTGAGGTTAATTTACTGTGGAGTTTTTTTTCTGACTAATAAATCTTTGGTCGACTAAGCATCTACTAGTCGACCACACGCGGCTGTAAACACACTCAATTGACTTATTTGTCAAATTTTTGATATTTTGTAATCAAAGCCTCACCCTGCACGACTCCCCAGGGATACTGCCTGGCCTTGACCATTTTGTTTCCGATGTTCACCTCCTCCGTACTGCCAACAACAGCAAACGGAAGATGACCCTGCAAGAGCAAACAAAACGTTTACAAACTCAAAACAAGGACACTTACAAAATTCACTATCCTTCAGTTATAAAGGGTCATGAAACACTACACTACATTTCTGTCATTCTCTGCACATCAGAGAAGACAATGTTAATTTTAAATGTAGGATTTCCGAGTTTAAAATCTTCATCCTCATAATTCATGAGACTGCATGTCCTTATCCTATGAGAAGACACTTCTCTTAAAGGGGTTCTTGATTATGATTTCACTTTTTTAACTTTAGTTAGTGTGTAATGTTTGAGCATAAACAACATCTGCAAAGTTACGACGCTCAAAGTTCAATGCAAAAGGAGATATTTTCTTTTACAGAAATCGCTCTTTAAGAACTACAACAAGCTTCTTCCTAGGTTGGTGACATCAGTAACCCTAAAATGTACATAAACTCCGCCCCCGAGAACACGCAACAAAGGGAGTGAGGCCATGTTGGGCTGCTTTAGAGAAGAGGAAGAGTTGTTGTAGTAGAGTGTTGTTGTCATGCCGTCATTTTACGCCGGACTGCTTCACAAACGAGGGTCAATTCAATGCCAGTTTGAACAATGTAAGGCTGAACACTGTTACTGACAATCATCATTTTGGCTGCGTGAGATTCTCCAGCTTTGTTATTGTTGAGAAACCGAAGCGCGAGCTTTTAAAGCTCCGCCCTCTTTTGGAAAGGGGGCCGGGAGCAGCAACTCATTTGCATTTAAAGGGACACACACAAAAAACGGTGTGTTTTTGCTCACACCCAAATAGGGGCAAATTTGTCAAGCTATAATAAATGAACTGTGGGGGATTTTGAGCTGAAACTTCACAGACACATTCTGGAGACACCAGAGACTTATATTACATCTTGTAGAAGGGTCCCCTTTAATTATTCATGACAGCAGGTGTTGCTTTCCTATGACAGATGCAGTGAGATCACGTACAGTAAATGAGAGATGTGTTCATGGATCGCAAGTGATTGTTTGGCATAAATTCTCTTCCATAGACCCTGAGTCTCCAACACAAATGGGATTCAGTGTAACCGGTCCTTCTTAAAGGGGCCATGACATGAGAAATCAGATTTGCCTTGATCTTTTGACATATAAGTCTTTGTACCATTAAAACATCCTGCAAGTTTCATAGCTTAAAACGTCCTCTTCTAAACAAAGCATTTATTTAATCAACGTCCAAAACAACGTCTGGTTTTGATATTGCGGGATCTGTGATGTCATATGCATGTGCATATGACATCGACGTCATCATCACATCATAGGCCCCGCCCACTGGCGTTCAGTCGCGTAACAGCTGTTACATAATAAAAAAAATCCATGTCATGACCCCTTTAATATAAGTGATCAAACGGATTGAATAAATGCTGCAAAATAACAGTCTCAAAAGTTATTAACAAAGCAACAGCGTGTTCATATATGTATATTTTCAATGCACAAATGATTCATTTTACAAGTGAAATGAGTTGTAAACTCTTATTTCAGTGTGATCCTCAGAACTCACATTCATCGCTGTGTTGATCTTCGCCACCGTTTCATCGTCAATCGGGAACTGGTAGATCTGCACGCCGTTGCTGACCAGCTCACTCATGATCTTGATCTTGAACTTGTGTAACTCACTCTTGGAGATGGTGTCGGCTTTAGCGATGACAGGAATGATGTTGACCTGAGGAGAAGAAGCAGAGCGAGAGACTGAACTAAACAGGAAGAGACGAATATAGAGAAACCACAGGTTTAGTTTTAGAATGAACATTTCAGACATTCCTTCAGCTGTACAGAGAACGAAGACAGTTCTGCCAAGTCTCTATTTAAACAAAAGCCCAACTTTACTTACTATTATAATTATTATTATATTGAAGTGACTGAATCTGTAAACATAAAATTCAGCGCACTGAATGAGAGGCACGACTGAATCAGCTACACGTCAAAAACGTTTTCCAGCAGGTTTACTCAATCTCAGACATCTCGTCCAGACATTGAGCAGATAAAACAATCCTGACCGCTGTCTTCAGCCACAGAAGGTCAGAGCAGGAATAATCTTATCTTCTGTTGCCTTAAGGTCATGTCTGAACAGTCTGGTATTTACAAGATTCAGTCACAACGACACAAAAACCAACCCAGAACAAGACGCGACATGTCATGTTAAAAGATTAGTTCACTTCAGAAATAAAATTTCTTGATAATTTACTCACCCCCATGTCATACAAGATGTTTATGTCTTTCTTTCTTCAGTCGAAAAGAAATTAAGGTTTTTGAGGAAAACATTCCAGGATTTTTCTCCATATAGTGGACTTCACTGGGGTTCAATGGGTTGAAGGTCCAAATGTCAGTTTCAGTGCAGCTTCAAAGAGCTCTACATGATCCCAGACGAGGAATAAGAGTCTTATCTAGAGAAACCATCGGCCATTTTCTAAAATAAATAAAAATTATATACTTTTTACCACAAATGCTCGTCTTGCACTGCTCTGTGATGCTCCACGCATTACATAATCACGTTGGAAAGGTCACGTGTGACGTAGGCGGAAGTACCGATACAGTGTTTACAAAGCGAACGTGCAAAGACTAAGTCAAACGCCCTTTACAAAAAAAGGTAAAACAACGATGTCGGACGATTTTGAAGTTGGAGGAGAAAATGAGATGGAGTTTTTCGCCCTACCGCGGTTCTTCCACCTACGTCACACGTGACCTTTCCAACGTGATTACATAATGTGTGGCGCATCACAGAGCAGTGCAAGACGAGCATTTGTGGTTAAAAAGTACATAATTTTTATTTTTTTTAGAAAATGGCCGATGGTTCCTCTAGATAAGACTCTTATTCCTCGTCTGGGATCATGTAGAGCTCTTTGAAGCTGCACTGAAACTGACATTTGGACCTTCAACCCGTTGAACCCCAGTGAAGTCCACTATATGGAGAAAAATCCTGGAATGTTTTCCTCAAAAACCTTCATTTCTTTTCAACTGAAGAAAGAAAGACATGAACATCTCGGATGACGTGGGGTTGGGTAAATTATCAGGAAATTTTAATTCTGAAGTGAACTAATCCTTTAACCCTCATTTTGTCTTAAAAAAATGGGTCAAATAGACCCAGATTGGTTTCCATGCAATTTGCCAAAAAATAGCACACTAAAACACATTTAATAATCCACATCTATTTCTGTTGTGTAAGGGGACATTTTGACCCACATATTTTTAGGTTCAAAATAAGCTGCACAAACATGACCATTTGTAGTGACTATTTGCACACTGAAGTGCACTGCAAATAACTACAACTTCTCAAAACCTTGTGAGGGTAAAATGGGTTTCTCACACTTGTTTTCTGTGTAAAAACATAGCAACAAAAATATCCTTTAACAGAGAATTCAATTTCAAGTAAACTTATATTTAATGAGTTCTTATGTATTTTAC
This sequence comes from Hypophthalmichthys nobilis, assembly GCA_037950665.1. Lineage (NCBI taxonomy): Eukaryota > Metazoa > Chordata > Actinopteri > Cypriniformes > Xenocyprididae > Hypophthalmichthys > Hypophthalmichthys nobilis. Next base: position 36,802,724 of record CM075474.1, read on the forward strand.
ATTTTAGTGTTTGACAATCTACAATAAAGGTTTTATATTATATTACATTATATTATATTTATTATATTATGAAACTGTCGAAAATTTGCATGCACATTCATGAACTTAAATGAGAAATATTCACAAAATTTCAAGAAGAAATAAATAGTTTAACCAGTGTTTCAAGCAGTGTGAATATTGAATGTGGGTCAAACTGATCCGAACACAACTGGAGGGTTAAAGAATCATGCTGAAAGCGAACAGATATTGATGATTAGGATTACGTTTTACTTATGAATGTTGACAAGTGCATTTGTGGAAAACATGACGGTCTAACCTTACTGTCCAGCTTCTTCATAGTGACCAGATCTAAGGATTTGAGCGAGTGTCCAGAAGGAGCGATGAAATACAGACAGGCGTGGATCCTGGAGTCGTGGTAGTTATGAAGAGAGCGCTTGATCTTCAGCTCCTCTTGTAAGTACGACTCAAACTGTGTGTCAATGTAATCCACTATGTGCTGGTAACTGGAACAGAGACAGAACTTCAATATATGTTCAAATGTTCAGAAAATAAAATGTCTGTTTTGTTCTTAAATATGATTTTTCATTCAAACTGAATGAACATAAACTATAAAAAAAAAAGTGCATCCAAACACAATTGCACATTTCAAAATACTCTCCCCGTCTGCCATTGGTCATGGTAAACAGGAAGCCAGTAAGTTCATTTACATGGACAATTATAATCAAAATATACTATTAAATACTATTCAGATATAAACACTGATGTCTACAGTATGATCAAAGTACAGTAAATCATCTTCTGAAAGTAACTTGACATTTCAATTAAATATTGTATCAATTACACTGTTACACCAGTAGGTGGCGACAAGTGACTGTTAAAACATGTTTTTGTCATTAAAACATTCATTCAAGAGAATCGTTCAAAAACGCTTTTTTCATTCTTCCAGTAATGAAACAAGTGAAGCATTTATGAATAAAACATTGAATCATTCATTCAAGAGATTCGTTCAAAAACGCTGATTCATCCAGTAATGAAACAAGTGAAGCATTCATGAGTGAGTCATTGAATCATTCATTCAAGAGATTTGTTCAAAATTGCCCATTCATCCAGTAATGAAACAAGTGACGCATTCATGAGTGAGTCATTGAGTCATTCATTCAAGAGATTTGTTCAAAATCACCGATTCATCCAGTAATGAAACAAGTGAAGCGTTTGAGTGAGTCATTCAATCATTCATTCAAGAGATTCGTTCAAAAACGCTGCTTCATCCAGTAATGAAACAAGTGAAGCATTTGAGTAAGTCATTGAATTATTCATTCAAGAGAATCGTTCAAAAACGCTGATTCATCCAGTAATAAAACAAGAAGCATTTATGAGTGAGTCATTAAATCATTCAAGAGATTCATTCAAAAACACTGATTCATCCAGTAATGAAACAAGTGAAGCATTTATGAGTGAGTCATTAAATCATTCAAGAGATTCATTCAAAAACACTGATTCATCCAGTAATGAAACAAGTAAAGCATTTATGAATAAAACATTGAATCATTCATTCAAGAGATTCGTTCAAAAACGCTGATTCATCCAGTAATGAAACAAGTGACGCATTCATGAGTGAGTCATTGAGTCATTCATTCAAGAGATTTGTTCAAAATCACCGATTCATCCAGTAATGAAACAAGTGAAGCGTTTGAGTGAGTCATTCAATCATTCATTCAAGAGATTTGTTCAAAAACGCTGATTCATCCAGTAATAAAACAAGAAGCATTTATGAGTGAGTCATTAAATCATTCAAGAGATTCATTCAAAAACACTGATTCATCCAGTAATGAAACAAGTGAAGCATTTATGAGTGAGTCATTAAATCATTCAAGAGATTCATTCAAAAACACTGATTCATCCAGTAATGAAACAAGTAAAGCATTTATGAGTGAGTCACTGAATCATTCATTCAAGAGATTTGTTCAAAATCACAGAATCATCCAGTAATGAAACAAGTGAAGCGTTTGAGTGAGTCATTCAATCATTCATTCAAGAGATTTGTTCAAAAACGCTGATTCATCCAGTAATGAAACAAGTGAAGTATTTATGAGTGAGTCATTGAATCATTCCATTCAACCTGTTTTTTTTTAAATAATTCATTCAGATTAATTAAATATATAATTGTGCAGCTCTAAAGTGTATATAAACATACTTCGTAAACATATACATATGTATGTAAACATACATAGTGCAGAAATGACACACTTCACCTCCAAAATTTGTCTCATATTTGATGAAGTTTGCATCAGTGATTCTGTTATTTTCCCATTTATTACCATGAAGCTGCTTTGAAACAATCTCTTGTATAAAGCGCTATAGAAATAAAGCTGACTTGTCTTGAACAGGACTGACCTCTCCTGCTTGTTCATCTGATCGCCGAAGCCGACAGTATTAACCACAGTGAGCTTCAGACGAACATTACTCTCCTGGAGATCGTACGTCTGCGCTCGCAACTTCACCTTTGGTTCAAAATGAGAAGACTCGAAATTCTCAAAATTGGTGTTGAAAAGCGTGTCCATCAATGTTGATTTGCCAATCCCAGTTTCACCTGTGGAAAAGATATACTTATGATATAAATGCTACTGATTTCAGACGTATTTACTGTATGCACTCATATTCAAGACACAGTACTTGTTAGGGGTGGACATGAATACTTAATGTCACAGCAATATTGAAGGTTGTTTCAGTCACAGAATAAAAAGTAAAAAAGGTAATTTTACTTTTTTTCCTCAGAACTGTGATACAAACTCACAGTTCTGACTTTCTCGCAATTGCAAGTTTATATCCCGACTTTTTTCTCGCAATTGTGAGTTTATATCCCACAATTCTGATTTTTTTCTAGCAATTGTTTATATCCCACAATTCTGACTTTTTTCTCGCAATTGCGAGTTTATATCCCAACTTTTTTCTCGCAATTGCGAGTTTATATCCCGACTTTTTTCTCGCAATTGTGAAATTATATATCCCACAATTCTGATTTTTTTCTCGCAATTGTTTATATCCCACAATTCCGACTTTTTTCTCGCAATTGCGAGTTTATATCCCATAATTCTGACTTTTTTTCTCACAATTGCAAGTTTATATCCCACAATTCTGACTTATTTTTCGTAATTGTGAGTTTATATTCCACAATACTAACTTTTTTCTCGCAATTGTGAGTTTATATCCCACAATTCTGACTTATTTTTCGTAATTGTGTTTATATCCCACGATACTGACTTTTTTCTCGCAATTGAGTTTATATCCCACAATACTGACGTTTTTCTCGCAATTGCGAGTTTACATCCCAACTTTTTTCTCGCAATTGTGAGTTTATATCCCACAATTCTGACTTTTATTCTCGCAATTGTGAGTTTATATCCCACAATTCTGATTTTTTTCTCGCAATTGTTTATATCCTACAATTCTGACTTTTTTCTCGCAATTGCGAGTTAATATCCCGACTTTTTTCTCGCAATTGCAAGTTTATATCCCATAATTCTGACTTTTTTTCTCACAATTGCAAGTTTATATCCCACAATTCTGACTTTTTTTTCGTAATTGTGAGTATATATCCCACAATTCTGACTTATTTTTCGTAATTGTGAGTTTATATCCCACAATACTGACTTTTTTCTCGCAATTGCGAGTTTACATCCCAACTTTTTTTCTCGTAATTGTGAGTTTATATCCCACAATTCTGACTTTTTTCTCGCAATTATGAGTTTATATCCCACAATTCGGACTTATTTTTCGCATTTGTGAGTTTAAATCGCACAATTCTGACTTTTTTCTCGCAATTACAAATTTATATCCCACAATTCTGACTATATAAACTCCCAATTCTGACTTTTTCTCGCAATTGCGATTTTATATTCCAATTCCACAATTCGTTTTATAACACAATTCTGTCTGTTTTCTCAGAATTGATATAAACTCGCAATTCTGACTTTCTTTCTTGCAAAGAGTTGTGGACATAAACTCAGAATTGCAAGAAAAACAATCCTGAGAAAAAAGCCAGAATTGTGAGACAAAAAGAATTGTGAAATATAAACTCTCATTTGCGAGAAAAAAAGTCAGAATTGCAAGTTTATATCACAATTCTGAGAGAAAAAAAAAAGCACAATTGTGAGACAAAAAGCCGCAATTACCTTTTTATCCTGTGTCAGAAACAAGCTTCCATACAGCAATCACTGACCATAAAAATAATGACTTTTTCAGTGCATTTTTGTCAGCCGTTTCTGTCAATCATCTATGCACATCTCTAGTATTTCTGTCATTATTCTTACCAATGCAGAGGATGTTGAAGCAGAATCCCTGACTCGTGGACTTGTTCACCAGTTGATCTGGCAGACTGTCAAAACCAACATGGCCTGATAGAGCCAGCGGACGAGCGTTCTTGTCCTGGAAGAGACGAGTGAGTGAGAACATGACTGAGTGACACTGACCGCTGCTAAATGCAGCTGTGGAAACCGCTTGGCATAAAAATCAGAGCTACAAGGGCCTTTACCGCAATTAATATGAAGCTGCTTTCACATCATTCTCTCAAACGTGTGTTTGATTGACTCCAGTTAATCTATCATAACTTCACAGTTTCACATCTTTCAGTTTTAAAAGATTCTCAATGTGGTCTCAGACTTTGAGATCTGCAGCATATTAAATAGATGTATATGCAATAATTGCTTTAACAGAAAACATCAAATATGTCACTGACTAGTAAACTTCTAAATATAAAGAAAAAAGATCAAAGATCAGTTATAAATTCAAACTGAGAAATGGATTCAGAATAATTATGACTGATTCTGGTTGAGAAATCCATTCATTTCTATTCTATTTATGAATTAGATGATAAATGTATTCAGATGTTTTCATTCAGATTGATGAATCAGATTTATTTATTCAATTTTGTTAAGCAGATGTTTGTATTTTGATTGATAAACATATTTAGATTCCTCATTCAGACTCATAAATCACATACATGTATTCAAATAGATCAATCAGATAACACTAATCGAATCGATTAATCGGATGTTTGTATTCATGTTTGTATAAATGAGGCGCGCGCGCGTCAGTGAGTGAAATAGTTGAGCGCAGGTCCGGACACTCCCAAGCGCGCGCACGCCAACTCACTCCCACTGTCACAAACTTCTCACAGTCATTGAAACAAGAAAAGAGTCAGAACCTGGAATATGTTGATCTCAAACATACCATCTGTCGAACCACGTCAGAGGATGCCATTTGCGCGCAGGAAAATAGCGTATATTTGGAGAAATGTCGGTTTGCTTTCGGATGAAAGTCAAAAGTTGCTGTGACCCGCCTCGTCCAATAATTCCAGCTGACACACCACTGGGAACAGCTGCGCTACCATCTCGCTGTCTTTGGGAGGGTTTTGTCTGGATTTTAGGCGGCAGAGTATAACGATTTAAGATGTCAAATATGTTAGAGAGAACTTTCATAACATTATATACGGTTTTTAACCCAAATGAAAGCTAAAACGCATTGTCAGTTTCATTAAATAATACCTCTAATGTTCAGAACATCCTCAACCCCCCTTGTCCCGGCAAAGTGGTACGCTCCAAGTTCCGACTCGCCCTCAGTGAAATTCTGAGGCGTAACTGGAATCCATTTTGGCTCAACCCGAAGCCGCCTGCAGCGTTACCGCTGAGCGCGTTTGAGCCCGAATGAACGTTCTTGTACTCCAGTTTCAACATTAGTGATTCTGTTCTCCCAACAAGAGTTGCTAGGATGCAAACATCATTATAAGCTCTACCGACCCCTATCTGACACACAACGTACAGTACTCAATCTCATCTACAACCTACTTTTAATACAAGAAAAGACGCGATGTGTTCACCAGCACCCAGACAAACGATTTATCGATGTCCACACGTCAAAATTACCACGATGTTAATTTATCTATTCGCTTGTTTATAAATATAAAACATGATATAATGGCGTCGGAGTGCACGCAAGAATCCGTTTTGGACTTTCTATTGGAAAATGGGGGGCGAGTGAAAAACAAGGACTTGATAGCGCATTTTAAAGTCTTTCTGAGCAGTGAAAATACGAAGCGAGCCGTGTTAAAAGAGAGATTTAAGCGTTTTGTGGACAATATCGCGTATGTGAAGCAGGAAAACGGGGAGAAAGTGGTATGTCTGAAGAAGAAGTACAGATACCCGGAGATGCGGAGCGGGCGCGCGCAGGATGAGAAGCCCGATGATGAGGAGGATGATGAAGACGTCAAGAGAGGATTAGATGCTTTGCAGATTGAAGAGAGCGGCAATGTCAAGGCAGAAATCGATGGAAAACATGATCTGAATCAAAAATCCGAGGAGAAAGCAGACGCTGTGAGAGATGCTGAATGTGAGGAGGTGTGTGTGTCAGACATCGCGCTGATCGAGAAAGACAGTTCCTCACTTTCTCACTGTAATCTCCCAGAGGTCTCAAATGAAAATGTGCCTGAAAATGATGTCGAATCAAATGTTCCCGAGCTTTCCAATGCCCAGTCAACCGGACAGCCGGAATCTAGGGCAGGAGAACTGGAGTTGGAGGCTCCAGTTGGCAAAGCTTCACAGGTCATCATTAGTAGAAGGAGAACATCGAGGGGATCTCAGCGCAGTTTGCTGGGCTCTTCTGAGGATGGAGCACATGATGGGCAGTCTGAGGAGGGCAGCACCCCAAAAGGCAGCCGCAAGAACTTCATCGAGCTCATGATGAGCAGTTCTCCACAGGTGAGACTGGTGCAAATGCATGTAATAAAGCATATAATAATAATGAAAATGCACATAATGCATATGCATATGCACGTATAATGCAATAATGTAAATGCACATAATGCACATACTATATAATGTAAATGCATAAAATATATAATGCATATGCACATAATGCAAATAATATAGAATGTAAACATAATGGATATAATTTATTATGCAAATGCACATACTGTAACACATCCAAATGCACATAATGCATATTAATATATAATGTATATACACTATATAATATATAATGCAAATGCACATACTGTAACGCATCCAATTCACATAATGCATGTTAATATATAATACATATAATAAATAACAATGCATATAATATATAATGCAAATGCACATAATGCATATTAATATCTAATGAAAATGCAAATACTGTAATGCATATAATATATAATACTACAAATGCACAAAATGCATATAATATATAATACTACAAATGCACAAAATGCATATAATATATACACATAATGCATATCATTTATAATGCTAATGCACATAATGCATATTAATATATAATACAAATGCACTTACTGTAATGTATATAATCTAAATTCACATAATGCATATTAATATATAATGCATATGCACATAATGCAAATAATATCTAATGTATATGCACATAATGCATATAATATATAATGCAAATGCACATAATGCATATTAATATCTAATGAAAATGCAAATACTGTAATGGATATAATACAAATGCACAAAGCATATCATACATAATGCAAATACACATATTATAATGCAAATAATATATAAAACGACAAATGCACAAAATGCATATAATATATAATACAAATGCACATACTGTAATGCATATATATAATGCAAATGCATGTACTGTAATGCATATAATATACAATACAAATGCCCATAATGCCTATAATAATATATAATGCAAATGCATATAATATGTAATGCTCATGCAGGTGAGACGCTCACTGGTGCATCGCAGCTGTCCAGGGCACATGTCAGCCAGAAACAGTGACTTTAGATCGTCCTCTGTGGATGAGGATTGTGCGTCGGTAACCTTAGACCCGCTGGAGCACGAGTGGATGATGTGCGCAGCAGATGGTGAATGGGACAGTCTCCAGCAGCTGCTTGTCTGTGAACCAACACTCATCTCCAAGAAGGACTTTGTCACCGGTTTCACGTGTCTGCACTGGGCGGCCAAGCAAGGCAAACACGAGCTTTTCGCAATGCTGGTGGATTTCGCCAAGCGGCACAATGTCACCATCAACGTAAACTCACGCTCCAGCGCCGGCTACACACCTCTGCACCTGGCGGCCATGCACAATCACATAGAGATCATGAAGCTGCTGGTGGGTGCTTATGATGCTGATGTGGATGTGAGGGATTACAGCGGGAAGAAAGCGTCTCAGTACCTGCGAGCCACCGTCACGGGGGACATTAAAGACATTATAGGGGCTTGTGCCAACTTGGACACAGAGAATGCGCCTGGAGCCGGCCGATGGAAGCTTCCCAAAGTCCTTCCATCCAACCTAAACCCTCTTCGGCTGCTGAACCACCCTGAGGAGATGGCCGGCGACGGTCAGTCCAAACCCAGATCTCTGTATCGTAAGTCTTCCATCGGCCGGATCAGGCTGCAGAGGAACCGATTCAAGACGCAGATTGTCCACAGCACTTCATTCAGGGAGAACGAGGAAGGAGATGATTCGCTCAAGAGCCCTGTCAAATCCAGACCCATATCAAATCTCTTCGGCTGAGATGGAAGTGTGGAAATTGTTTTAGTATATATTAGAAGCATATGCAAAGACATCATTACTTTAGGATCAGCTGAGCTGCCTGTTTACATCTGGAGGCGTGATTTAGATGTTTCAGTAACACTTTGCTTAAAGCCTTTATGTATAAAGGTATTCATAATATGCATTATAATGCATTACATCTTTTCATAAATAATTGTAACCAAAGTTAAAATGCATTATAATATTTCCAGATTGCTTTTTACTTCTGAAATTGGTTATTTGCCACACTGTAAAAAATAATTGTTGGTTTAATTTAAAAAAGCAAGTTACCTGAGTTAAAGGATTAGTTCACTTCAGAATTAAAATTTCCTGATAATTTACTCTCCTCCATGTCATCCAAGATGTTCATGTCTTTCTTTCTTCAGTTGAAAAGAAATGAAGGTTTTTGAGGAAAACATTCCAGGATTTTTCTCCATATAGTGGACTTCACTGGGGTTCAACGGGTTGAAGGTTCAAAAAAAATTATATACTTTTTAACCACAAATGCTTGTCTTGCACTGCTCTGTGATGCTCCACGCATAATGTAATCACGTTGGAAAGGTCACGTGTGACATAGGAGGAAGTACCACGGTAGAGCGAAATTTTCTCCTCCAACTTCAAAATTGTCTGATATCGTTGTTTTACCTTTTTTTTGTAAAGGCCCTTTGCATGTTCGCTTTGTAGACACTAGATCGGTACTTCCACCTATGTCACGCGTGATCTTTCCAACGTGATTACGTAATGCATGGCGCATCTCAGAGCAGTGCAAGATGAGCATTTATGGATAAAAAGTATATAATTTTTTTATGTTTTTTTAGAAAATGACCGATGGTTTCTCTAGATAAGACTCTTATTCCTCGTCTGGGATCATGTAGAGCTCTTTGAAGCTGCACTGAAACTGACATTTGGACCTTCAACCCATTGAACCCCAGTGAAGTCCACTATATGGAGAAACATCCTGGAATGTTTTCCTCAAAAACCTTCCACTGAAGAAAGAAAGACATGAACATCTTGGATGACATGGGGGTGAGTAAATTATCAGGAAATCTTCATTCAGAAGTGAACTAATCCTTTAATACAATGAAGGCGATTGATTTAATGAACAGAAACTCAAAATATTATGTTATCTGAACCACATTAATTATCTCAAGTTGATCTGACCAAAGAAAAAATGTTGTGAGACTGTTGTGATAAATCAGAAAAATATTTTTTATAGTGTTTTAATGCATTATACTTTCTAAAACTGTAGATAAGCAATATAACGTATTATAATTGTAGTTACAATTATTCACAAGATCATACAATGCATTATAAGGTGCATAATTAATGCATTAAAATACATTATATATAAGTGCTTTAAGTAAAGTGTTACCTTTTTAAAAAATAAATAATAAAAAATAAGATTAAACAAAATAAATAAAATTTTAAATAAAATAAACTGAATTGATTAACATTAGTGATGCACAATATATCGGCCACAATATCGGAATCAACCAATATGTGTTAATTTTTAATGTTATCGTTATCGGCCCGATAAGAAAATTTGGCCGATATATTAAAGCCGATAAATAATGGATTATTTCCTTCAGCTGAGACACTTCAGATGTACACTGCTCACCATGATGGTTTTGAATTGCTTGAAATATGATTGAAATCACTTCAAAAAGGAAAATACAGTTAAGTGTAACATACAGCGCAAGTCTGTCATGTAAGATACATAATATTATAATGAGAACATTATAATCGTGTGTTTGGGACATGACTTTTAATGGTGAGACTTTTGTTTTTGTATTCAGTTTCTCAAAAATTATATACAAATTTGGATTTAGATTTATCGGCCAATATATTGGTTATCGGCTTTCAAATATAAAGAATTATCGGTTATCGGTATTGGCCAAAATTTTCATATCGATGCATCCCTAATATATATATATATGCACAATATATCGGCCACCATATCGGTATTGGCTGATATATGTTCATTTTTAATGTTATCGTTATCTGCCAAATTTTCTTATAGGGCTGATAATGATAACATTAGAAATGGCTTTTAATGGTGAGACTTTTGTTTTTGTAATCAGGCTCTCAAAAATTATATAAAAATTTGATTTAGATATATCGGCCAATATATCGGTTATCGGCTTTCAAATATAAAGAATTATTGGTTATCGGCCAAAATTTTTATAATTAACATGAAGATTGAAATGATGAAAAACAAATAAAAAAATAGATTTAAATAAATAATACGGTACTATAGTGAGTAGGAAAAAAAACACAATTATGTAATAGAAACTATTTTCCAGATAATATTTTACACATATTTATAATATTAATTTTTCACAGTATAAATTGAGTTTTTATACATGAAAATATAAGCAGCAGCTGCCTTTTAAATTTTAGGATGGACAAGGACGATCAACTGGAACAAACATTAATGCAATCATCTCTTTTAGCAAAATTTTGCACCTAATGAACGTGTAGATAGTTATAGATTATTTTTGAATTCATATTCGCATATGCACTTTGTGTTTCTCTGTTTCTTTGGCATGTTTCTGTTGCATGTGATTGTCCTGTTTCAGGTGCTGCACCTTGAATGATTGTCTTCCAGATGCAGGAATGAACATGTTTTGAGACTGTTATGTTTGTGTAGGTGACGTTTAAAACGCTGCTGTTTAAGAGAAAGTCTAATTCCATGACTAGTTACTTTAACCCAAGGCTAATGCACTTTTAGCAAACGTACTAAGCTTTATAATATTATTATTAGACCTGCTATAGAAGACTAATCCCAAATGTGTCTTTAAAGTGCCTTTATTGATAATGAAATGGTCATTTTAGGCACTTGTGTCATTTTAAAATACTCAGAAATGTTGCATATAAAGTTCCTTACATTTGTTCCTATAGAAACTGTCAGAACCAACATGATGTTTACATTTCCTGAAGACAATGTGATGGTGTTTGGTGTTGCTATGCAGTTGCTAGGTGATTTCTTTCTGTCTCCTCAAGTTTCTGTGATACTTTGCTCATTCATGTCTGGAGAACAAACGCTGAAGTTTTGATCAAATAAAATGAGGAATGATTCTTCACTGGAAAACGTCACTAATTAAGTTCTTAAATGACACAGTTAACCATCTGCTGTCAATTCATTATTTATTTGACATGAACAGGATCTGATACCAAGATGTTTTACAGGTTGTTTGGGAAGAATCATATGGAAGCCCATTTCTGAAAAAAAGAATCATGCTTTGGTAAATCTTAATTATGATGTGAAAGACATACTTATGGCATACAAAGTCAAAAATTATGACTTACTGTAGTATGAAATAATTATAACTTTGGTATGTTATAATTTTGACTTTTTATGTCAGAAATTTGACTTTTAAGTCATAGTTATGTCAAAAAGTTGAAATCATGACAAGTCAATATGATGAGACATGAGATAAGAAATCAATTATGACATTATCAATTATGAGATTAAGAGTCAAAATTATGATTAAAAATTTGAAATTGACTTTCTGTCTTAATTATGATTCATAAGTCATATGAAGTCACAGTATCAGAATTTTCATTTTTCATCTTATAATTATGATTTAGTATGTCATAATTTTTTACTTCATAATTGACAGAATTTGAGTGAATTATGTGAAACTAAGTCATAACTGAGATAAAAAGTCAAAATTATGACATCAGTTATGATATTAAAAGTCAAATTATGATTAAGTTGAAACTGACTTTACTGTAATTTTGACTGTCATAATTTCAACTTTTTTATGTCATAATATCATGTATATCAGAATTTTGATTTTTTTATCTCATAATTATGAATTAATGTCAATTTTGACATTTCATTGACAAAAGTCGAAATTATGACATATTAAGTAAATTATGATGACACTAAGTCATAATTATGAGATAAAAAGTCAAAATTATGACATACAAAGTCTAAATGCTAACTTTTTATGTCATAATTATGATTAAATCATAATTTCAACTTTTTTTGTCATTTTTTATGACAAAAAGTCTAAATTGACTTTGTCATAATTATGATTTTTTTTACGCTATAATTTCAGATTTTCATAATTTTTTGTCATTATTATGACTTTTTTGTAATACTCACAACTTAGTATGTCATACTTTTGACTTTTTATGTCATAATTATGATTTACAAAAGCATGATTTTTTTCTTATGTGGTGTAAATGGGCGTCCACAGCATTTATCGTTGGGTCATAATCAGGTCAGAATTGTGTGATAACTGGGAAATTCACTCATTTTGGTGAGTGTTTTGTTTTTTTTGTTTTTCAGTTTGGTGATACACAGTTGAATCACAAACTCTGTTTGTCTTCTATCTCATGACATTTGATATAACACGGGTAATTTGATTTAAAGCAGGTACGACAGCTTTTTCTGGCCGGAAGGTAATAACATTGCTATTTCAACACTTGTCCTAACAGATCTCTAGTGCTTCCTTCCACAACACTATCATCAACATGTCCATTTTACTTTCATTTATCAAAAATACATTGAGACTAGAGAGGACGTCAGCATACTTATATAAATACACTCTCAGGGATGTTGTTTCAGTGCACAACCAAAACGGTTAATAAAATGAAGAAAAATTCATAAAATTAGTGGGTATTTAATAAGGTTTTTACACAAGCAATGCCACAGAAGAACCATTTTGTGTACCCCAAAAAACTTTTCAGTGATCAAGAACCATTTCTGTCTTAGTTATAAAGAACATTTTAAAAATCTAAAGAACCTTTTCCACTATAAAGAACCAGTGGAAAGTTTCCATTGATGTTAAAGATTCTTCTTGAGACCATCAATGCCAATGAAGAACCGTTATTTTTAAGAGTGCAGGAGGAAAAAAATCATACTTAAAAGGCCTGAAAGCTGATGTCATTACAGGAGAAAAGCCACAGCAGGTTAAAGCCTCAAATATCACAGCTTTAGTCATGTGACACAGGCGGGTCATGTGCTTAATTAACAAACACCAGTCCATTATTTGATCCAGAACAGAAGAGATTATAAGATCTGCTCAGCAGATTACGAGCGGCAGGATCAGAAATACCACAGAAATGAACACAAATCTTTGTAAATTCTATAAATTCACTCATTCACAGGCATGTAAAATCTCATATAAGATCCTGAAGGGCTGTGAGATGTAGAGAGAAAGGAATTTTGGATCAAATTCTTAAATCCATACTTTTTTTCCCTTTTAAAATGGGACAACTCCTGGACCAGATGTCACTAATACTAGAGATTTACAGAAGATTAACATTGTTTCTACTGCTGAAGGTGCATGACGTGTGCAAAGTTTGAGAATTTAGTCTTATTTCAACATCAGATCTCGTAAACTTCTACTTTCCAGTATATAATTAGTTATAAATGAGAATGATTTATCAAGTTGAGTTTTCTTTCCACTAAAACAAGGTTTTTCAATCTTTTAGATGCCAAATATGATCTAAAAATTTAAAATCTATCTTTTATAAACATCACTGAAAAATGAATATTATAAATCTAAAATAAACTTCTATTAAGTTGCATTATTTTATTATATTTTTCTACTCACCATAGTAATGCATTATTACTGTTAGCTTTTATTTATTTATTTGTTTATTTATTTTATTTAATCTAATTAATCACATTTTTACTTATTTTAATCTAATTTAATACATTTAATAGAATATAAACTATTTTTTTAAATCACATTTTTATTATTTTTAAATACATATTTAAAATTCATATTTAAATTTATTTTTCTCTAGACTTTTCCCTGGATCCCAGTTTGAAAACCGCTGCCCTAAGATGAATGTTTTTAAAAAGTTTTAGTTTTAAAGGATTGATTATAATAGCTTATTTGTGTCTCTTTAATAATTTTGCTAAAGAGGTTACAGAATTTCTCTATTATTTTTCACCCAGATTGTTTCCATGTCCTTTCATTTTTTTTTATTTCGTTTCATTTTATTTCATTTCATTTTTAATTTTTTAATTTTTTGTTTTCATTTATTTTTTTGTTTTTTTTTTTTGTTTTTTTTGTTTATTTTGTTTTTTATTATATAAAAAAAACATTTTTTATTTTTTTATTTAATTTAATTTAATTTTATTTTATTTTATTCTTGATGAATTCTAAGTAAAAGCTGCAGGTAAAACAGTCACCACGTGAGAGCAGCAGAGCTTCTTTGTAACTTCCGTTCCGGCTCGTGTGACGTATGCGGAAGCTGTAAGCATCATGTCCGTTTGTTTCAACTGTGAGCGGACTGCTGTTGTTATTTATGCTTCAGTCCGAACAATTCAGAAAGGTTAGTAATGATTTATATGTCTAAATATGATTCCCCTCACCTGTGTCCATGAGCTATAAGACTAGTCGAGCTCAGATGAGTGTCTTTATCACCCGTCAATGATGGTTTAAACTGGTAAATGATTCAGATATCAATAACTCATCAATAATACACATCATCATCTCCCGCTATGTGTGTCTGATCTCTACATGTGTTTTCATGAAAATATAATTATTTCATCAGCTCCACAGTCTGTCCAATGAGCGATTAATTAAAACAAGTGACTCTCTGTAAGGTTTATGTTATTAGTTATGGACAGTGTATCAGAATTTGACCATGGTTTACACCAAAATACCACAGTTACAACAATTATTACGATAGTAAAATCATAATGAACTCTCAAACAGAGTCTCTCTGTGATGTTTTGAGTGTTTTCTTTTGGTGACTGTGCTTGTGAATGTCAGGTTCACATCCTAGTCTTGTTACAGTAATAATAACTGTGGTCAGAATAACTACAGACTGAAGTATACAGTATTAGTCCATGCTGAGATCAGTGTCAGCTGGTAACTGGGTCTGTTTGGCCGTTTAATTGGTTTGTCAGATCCAAAATCTACCGACCACCTTCTCAAAGCATAATAAATATTCTGTTTTGTGAGTTTTGTCTGTTATTTAATGGTATTTTATCATGTGCATGAGATTTTCTGCCCTGTTCATGTTGTCTTTAGCGTCATAAAACCACATCAGTGCAGCACAGACACATAAACCCCCAAATATTCACATCTGTGTTATTTTAGTATTATTAATATAGTATTGTAGTACCTATTAATATTTTGAATTAGTTTTTATTTTAAACTTTAATTTTGTTTTGCGTTTTTTAATTTTTATTAGTTTTTTTGTTGTTGTTGTTTTATTATTTATTTCTAGTTTTTTTTGTTTTAATAAATTATTTTCAATATAATACAAAATATTTACTGAAAGTATCACTGAAAAACTCTTATTTTATTTCAATAACATAAATGTATTTTAATCATTTTAGTTACATTTTTAGTAATTTTTTTTGTCATTTTTAATATATTTTTAAATATGTATTTTTAGTTTTTATTATTTAATTTCAATCAACATAAATGTATTTTAATCATTTTAGTTTCATTTTTAGTAATTTGTGTTTTTTTCATTTGTATTATTTTTTTTAAATGTTAGGTTTTTACTTTATTTTAATCAACATAAATGTATTTTAATCATTTTAGTTTCATTTTTAGTAATTTGTGTTTTTTTCATTTGTATTATTTTTTTTTAAATGTTAGGTTTTTACTTTATTTTAATCAACATAAATGTATTTTAATCATTTTAGTTTCATTTTTAGTAATTTTTGTTTATTTTTTCATTTTTATTATTTTTTTATAATATGTATTTCTTTTATTTACATTTTATTTCAATCAACAAAAATGTATTTTAATCATTTTAATTTAAGGTATAGTTAACGGTAATAACGCTGATTCAGATTAATGGTGGATCAATATGGAGTTGTTTTATGTCCGATTATTAAAATTGTAAAATTGGACAAAACGATCTGAAAACTTTCTGTTTATTTAGTGACGTTGACTGGTGGTCGATTTCAGTATGAAACTGAAGTTGCCGCACAGTAGTTTCCTATTGTGTCGTATATATATCAGAGTGAAACGCTTTGCAAACAAGAACAAATGTAGGGCGGGGCTTGATTTTGTCTGTGGGGAATTGATTGGATGGTTGTGGTTTGCTGTTGGTGGATCTCATGTGAGTGACAAGTTGCTCCGCCCTCGTCATGAGAGAAGAGATGCTGCAAGAGGGAGGGGAAGTTATTCTGATTCAAGGTTGTAAGGAACATGAATTTAACACAATAATGCACCAATGCAATATTCTATAAAAAATACAAATTGTCCATTTTGATTTCATGGTGACTTTAAGTTAAGAAAACGCTTAGTTTAAATAGCTTCGCAGGGTTTTCCTAACTGATTTCCACACTGATCTGTCTGTTTCTCTTTTCTCGAAGTGTTCAGCTGAAGAGTCTGCGTCCATAATGACGTCCATCGTCAACGACACGGCTGAGGCTGTGGATCTGTGTCCGGAGTACAACCTCTACCTGAAGCCCATCGCCAAAATGACCATCAGCGTGGCTCTTCCTCATTTGAAGATGCCGGGCAAGTCAATCTCCAACTGGGAGGTGATGGAGAGGCTGAAGTCCATGGCGCAGCCGGACCAGTTCTCCTCGCTCCGCATCTCCAAGAGCACCATGGACTTCATCCGCTTCGAAGGCGAGGTGGAGAACAAGAGCGTGGTCAAGCGCATCCTGGCCAAACTCGAGGGAAAGAGCATCAAACTCAGCGGATTCACGGACGTCCTGAAGGTGCGCACGGCCGAGAACAAAGCCGACTTCCCGACGCGCCACGACTGGGATTCGTTCTTCCGGGACGCCAAGGACATGAACGAGACGGTTCCCGGAGAGCGGCCGGACACCGTCCATCTGGAGGGGCTTCCGTGCAAGTGGTTCGCGCAGAAGGACGGCTCTCCCGACAAGCCTTCGGAGACGGTGCTCAAAACCGTTTTCGAGCGGTTCGGCAAGATTCGGAACGTCGACATTCCCATGCTGGATCCCTACCGTGAAGAGATGACCGGGAAGAACTTCAACACGTTCTCGTTCGGAGGACACTTGAACTTTGAAGGATACGTGCAGTATCTGGATCACACGGGCTTCGTCAAAGCCATGGACTCTCTGAGAGGGATGAAGCTGATGTTTAAAGGGGATGATGGGAAGGCGGTGGCCTGCAGTATTAAGGTCGGTTTGATTCTCTTCTAGATCGTCTTCTTTCACATTCATCTCTACATGAGCTCTGAGATTCTGTTCACATCCTCGACATCTGAAATGTTCTATTTTTAAGACAACACTCATAATGAATAATCATGACAAATTATGAAAATATTACAGAATATTATTTTAGGGTAGGAAAACTTGTATTTTGTTTATATATATATTTTTTTTTGTATAATTATATATTATATATATTTATATACATATATATTAATTAGTTATATCACAATGCTCATTTATAATTTATAATATTCAATATATATAAATTCATATTTAAATATATATTTATTACAATAATTATGTGTGTGTGTGTGTGTGTATATATATATATATATATCTACACCCCTCACATTTTTGTAAATATTTTATTATATCTTTTCATGTGACAACACTGAAGAAATGACACTTTGCTACAATGTGAAGTAGTGAGTGTACAGCTTGTATAACAGTGTAAATTTGCTGTCCCCTCAAAATAACCCAACACACAGCCATTAATGTCTAAACCGCTGGCCACAAACGTTAGTACACCCCTAAGTGAAAATGTCCAAATTGGGCCCAAAGTGTCAATATTTTGTGTGGCCACCATTATTTTCCAGCACTTTCTTAACCCTCTTGGACATGGAGTTCACCAGAGCTTCACAGGTTGCCACTGGAGTCCTTTTCCACTCCTCCATGACGACATCACGGAGCTGGTGGATGTTAGAGACCTTGCGCTCCTCCATCTTCCATAGATGCTCAATAGGATTTAGGTACCCTCAGCTTCTTTAGCAAGGCAGTGGTCGTCTTGGAGGTGTGTTTGGGGTCGTTATCATGTTGGAATACTGCCCTGCAGCCCAGACTCCAAAGGGAGGGGATCATGCTCTGCTCATTCATGGTTCCCTCAATGAACTGTAGCTCCCCAGTGCCGGCAGCACTCATGCAGCCCCAGACCATGACACTCCCACCACCATGCTTGACTGACAAGACACACTTGTCTTTGTACTCCTCACCTGGTTGCCGCCACACACGCTTGACACCATATGAACCAAATAAGTTTATCTTTGTCTCATCAGACCACAGGACATGGTTCCAGTAATCCATGTCCTTAGTCTGCTTGTCTTCAGCAAACAGTTTGCAGGCTTTCTTGTGCATCATCTTTAGAAGAGGCTTCCTTCTGGGACGACAGCCATGCAGACCAATTTGATGCAGTGTGGGGCGTATGGTCTGAGCACTGACAGGCTGACCACCCACCCCTTCAACCTCTGCAGCAATGCTGGCAGCACTCATACGTCTATTTCCCAAACACAACCTCTGGATATGACGCTGAGCATGTGCACTCAACTTCTTTGGTCGACCATGGCGAGGCCTGTTCTGAGTGGAACCTGTCCTGTTAAACCGCTGTATGGTCTTGGCCACCGTGCTGCAGCTCAGTTTCAGGGTCTTGGCAATCTTCTTATAGCCTACGCCATCTTTATGTAGAGTGACAATTCTTTTTTTCAGATCCTCAGAGAGTTCTTTGCCATGAGGTGCCATGTTGAACTTCCAGTGACCAGTATGAGAGAGTGAGAGAGATAACACCAAATTTAACACACCTGCTCCCCATTCACACCTGAGACATTGTAACACTAACGAGTCACATGACACCGGGGAGAGAAAATGGCTAATTGGGCCCAATTTGGACATTTTTACTTAGGGGTGTACTCACTATTGTGGCCAGCGGTTTAGACATTAATGGCTGTGTGTTGAGTTATTTTGAGGGGACAGCAAATTTACACTGTTATACAAGCTGTACACTCACTATATATATATATATATATATATATATATATATTATAGTTATATCACAGTATCCATGTATATTTAATATTAATATTTAATTATATATATATATATATATATATATATATATATATATATATAATTAATATTTAATTATATATATATATATATATATATATATATATATATTACAATAATTATGTGTAATTATGTATAATATCACAGTTATATCACAATTATCATTAGTATTTTCATATATTAGGGCCCAAAAGTCTATTAGAATGCTTCTATTTTGTTGTCTTTTCTAATTTAATACTTAATTAAATTTCTTCATCACCGTTTATTACAATTAGAAAATTTTTTTCATTTTACATCATAACTTTTTATTCATTTAAATTTTTTGAAATAGTCGTGAAAAACTTGATTTCCAGGTTTCAGTGTGTTTTCAGACCAATGTATTTATATAAAACCATATATGATCATTTATATTATATTTTAACATAATTATATTCAGTTTCTGTAGGGAATTTCATGTAAGTCTGTAACAGTGTTGTTTTAGCATCATTAATATACTATTAGAGTTTTGTTAATATTTTGAATTAGAATTGCTCTTTATATGTTGTTTTCACTTTAATTTTAGACCAAGTTTTAGCCATTTTGTTGTGTTTGTCATTTTTATTTATTTAGTTTTAGTTATTTGAATACTTCAACTTAAACTAAACGAAAATGTGAAAGCAACTAGCTGAAATAAGTTCAAGTTTTTTTTAACATTTTATTTTATTTCAGTTAACGTTTACTGTATTTGTACAAGGATGGTTTTAGTTGTAGTTAACGATAATAATCCTGGTCTATAAATACAGAGCACAGAAGAAAAGCTCACAGAAATGTGTTCTGGCTGCAGTTTGTGAAGTTCTTTGTCAGAAGCTTATTTTATCACATCGTACAGGCCCTCGTTCATCACAGCTCGACTCTGCTGTGTTTTGGCATTGAGCAGATTTCATTTTTAATTAGTCGGGCAGTTCTTCAGGCGTATAATGTGAAGCACTAGTACAAGAGGATTGTGTTAATGAGATGGAGTCTGTTCAACAGAGCACTTGAATAACACCGGCACTTTAAAGGCCTTTAATTAAATGAAAGTTGGCGCTGGGCTGTATAATGATTTGAAGGATTATTCAGCAGAGCAAAGACACCTGAGGTTATGTGAGGAGACAGAAAGTTAAATTAATAGAACACTGTCCGTCACTGTTCATTATGACAGTGAACTTTAACCAAAGCATGTTCGTTTGGTAAAATGTAAAGTTAAAGTGTGTAAATATCACAAAACCTGTCAAGAACTCAAAGCCTTTTAACATTTACTTTTAACTTTAAAACCAAACAAAAGAAGAGGAAATTATAGTTTGCAAAATGAAAATGAAGCCTGTTTTCAGGACCATTACCTTTTTTTGCATTGTGAGATTTTTTTTAAAGCAATTAAACACATTTTATTTGTAAAAAAAAAATTGTAGTTTTTTAGATTGATAGAACCGTTTGTTCAGACAGCAGTAAATATGAAGCTTTAAGATGTTTATTATAAGCATAACTTGAACATTCATCCTCCCTCAGGTGACCTTTGACACGACGAAACACCTGAGTGATTCCTCACTGAAGAAACGACAGCAGGAGCGACTGAAACTCCAGGAGCTGGAGAAACAACGAGAGGAGCAGAAACGCAGAGAGAAAGAGGAAGAGGAGCGGCGGAAGGAGGAAGAGAGGTATGAGCCCTTTAGACTTATTTAAACTGACATTCTGTCTAATATTTCTAATCTGTCTGTCTATCAACTAGCATGGTATCTGTCTGAAACATGCTAGCAATGCAATAATATGTATATTATAGTAACCACAAAGCAACATCCTAGCAACCACCCACAATACCCAAGCATCACCCTAGCAACCACCCGAGTACCCTAGCAACCACACAGAAACACGTGAGCAACCACCCCGAATACTCTAGCAACCGTATAGCAAGACCCTAGCAACCACATAGCAACACCCTAGCAACCACTCAGAATACCCTGGAAACAGCATAGCAAAACCTTAGCAACCACCCAAGTACCATAGCAACCGCATAGCAACCACTGTGAGTACCCTAGCATCACCTTAGCAACCACCCAGAATACACAAATAACCACATAGCAATACCCTAGCAACCACCCTGTGTACCCTAGCAACTGTATAGCAAGACCCTAGCAACCACCCCGAATACCCTAGCAACCACATAGCAACACTCTAGCAACCAGCCAGAGTACTCTAGCAACTGCATAGCAACACCCTAGCAACCACCCAGAATACCCAAGCAACCACTCAGAATACCCTCAAAACAACATAGCAACACTATAGCAAACCACCTGAGTACCCTAGCAACCACCTGAGTACCCTAGCAACCGCATAGCAACACCCTAGCAACCACCCTGAGTGCCCTAGCTAGGGACCACCCCGAATACCCTAGTAGCTGTATAGCAAGACCCTAGCAACACCCTGAATACCCTAGCAACCACATAGCAACACCCTAGCAACCAGCCAGAGTACTCTAGCAGCTGCATAGCAACACCCTAGCAACCACCCTGAATACCCTAGCAACCACATAGCAACATTCTAGCAGCTGCATAGCAACACCCTAGCAACCACCCTGAATACCCTAGCAACCACATAGCAACATTCTAGCAGCTGCATAGCAACACCTTAGCAACCACCATGAGTACCCTAGCAACCGCATAGCAACACCCTAGCAACCACCCAGAATACACTAACACTAACCACATAGCAACACCCTAGCAACTGCATGGCAAACTATTTGTCTGAGACTTATACCTTCAAACTTTGAACCTTTAAAACTGATTCAAACTTAAAACTACTTTAAATTTATATCCTTTAAACTTAAAGCTTTCAAAACTGCTTCAAACATTAAACTATCTTTTTAAACTCTCTCTCTCTCTAAACTATTTCACACTTTAAGCTTTAACAGTGACTTCAAACTTTCAGGCTAGGCTTTCTCAAGAAAACATCAAAGTTTGTAAAATATATGATATTTATCTCAATATTTCTGTATTATATAAAACATTGTATGAACCAAAAAGTCACTTTAGTCAAATAGATTCAAAATGTTTCCTGTAAGAAGTCAAATACAGTAAAACAATCTATTTATGAATGTACGTATATCAGTACTTATTCATAATATTACGATTATTATCGAATGAATATCATTATGGTATTTATGATGTTGGTTACGTTTTCATCACCTAGCTCTGTTTTTCACAAGCCGTTTTTAAGAAGCTCCAGTAATCAGTGAATGTTGATCATGTCTCAGAAAACAGCGTGAGCAGGAGGAGCAGGAGAAGGAGAGGAGGAGGGAGGAGAAACTGCGCAAACGAGAGCAGAAGATGAAGGAGAAAGAGGAGAAGAAGAACCAGAAGAAGATGAAGAAGCAGCAGGAGGAAGAACAGAAGAAGCTGCACCTGAAGATTGCCATGGAGGAGAGGAAACTGCTGCTGGCTCAGAGGAACCTGGAGTCCATCCGGCTCATCGCTGAGTTACTGAGCCGAGCAAAGGTCAGTCACATGACCTTATTCAACACCCGACTTCCATTGACACCTGTCATTTGCAGTGGGACTGTTATGTCTGATCTTACAGTAATAGCTGTAGTGCCCTATGATTGCAGATGGAATCACCATTTCATTTGAGAAACACACACACACACAATCAAAGGTCTTCATGACAACCCGCCAAAATAAAAGTATGGTTTAACTTGAAGAAATTATGACTGTAATATATTTCTATTGTACAGTAGAATGCACTTCTTAAAAGTAGTAGTAATAATAAAATAATTATTGAAACTATCTTTTTTAAGGAATAATCACATTTTTTTCATCCATTGTTTTAATTTTAACAGTAAACCAGTGTTATGCAGCATTTTGTTTGCCAAAAAATACAAGGAATTGTTAAATTTTCATGTGAAGATAAATTAAATTGTTAATGTTTTACGCTTTCATTTGATTACCACCGTTTTTGATAATAAATTTGTATTAAATCATGAAACAAGAAAAATTAAAAAAAGACAACATAATTTCTGAAAAAAAATAAAACATTTCATAGGGCCCTGTTATTGTAACAATTTTAACAAATTATTATGTTGTTACATTTTATATTCAAATGTTTCAACATGCTTTTGATTATTAAAATTTAATTAAGCCATTAAAATGAAATCTAGAAAAATTCTAATGGAAAATGGAATTTGAGAAACATATTTGGGGAAGAGCCTAAAAATTTAAATTTGTCTTAAATTGTTGTTAAAGTGTAAAAGTTTCATGATTTTAATTAATTAGTCATGCTTTTTGATTACTAAAATGTAAATTAATCATTAAAAAATAAAAAAAAGAGAATGCAGAAAAGTTAAATAAAATATATATTTTTAAATGTTTTAACACTTTTAATAGGTTGTTGTTAAATTGTATAGGCTTCATTATTTTAATTAATTAGACATGCTTTTTGATTATTAAAATGTAATAAACATTGAAATGGAATGCAAAAAATGTAAAAAAAAAAAAAAAAAACAGGGAATTTGAAAAAAAAAATCTTAAATGTTTAATAAATTGTTGTTAAAGTGTAAAAGTTTCATGATTTTAATAAACTAGTCATGCTTTTTGATTACTAAAATTTAAATGAATCATTAAAAAGGAGTCCAGAAAAATTAAAAACGGGAAAAAAAGGGAAAAAATGCATTTAAAAAAAACAGATGTCATGGGGCCCTACATTTTTTTTTAATATTTTTAAAAAATGTTATAGGTTGTTGTTAAATTTTATTGGCTTAATTATTTTAATTAATTGGACATGCTTTTTGATTATTAAAATGTAATAAA
Organism: Hypophthalmichthys nobilis; assembly: GCA_037950665.1. NCBI lineage: Eukaryota > Metazoa > Chordata > Actinopteri > Cypriniformes > Xenocyprididae > Hypophthalmichthys > Hypophthalmichthys nobilis. The sequence goes on from CM075474.1 coordinate 36,827,046, forward strand.
ACCATTGAAATGGGATGCAAAAAAAAAAAAATTAAAACAAAAGCACAGAATTTCGGAAAAATAAAACAGAATTTGAGCAAAATTAAAAGGATTTCATAGACCTTTGAAACATAATTTTTCTTAAACTTTTAATACATTTTTGTTAAAGGGTATAAGTTACATGATTTCAGTTAATTAGTCGTGCTTTTTGATTATTAAAATGTAATAAAATCATTAAAATGGAATGCAAAAAATTAAAATGGAATTCAGAAAAATTAAAATAAAAACACAAAATATGGGAAAAAATAAAGCAGAATTTGAAAAAAAAAAAGGATTTCATAGGGCCTTAAAAACGTAATTTTTCTTAAACTTTTAATAGGTTGTTGTTAAATTGTATACGTTTCATGATTTTAATTAAGTAGGCATTCATTTTTGATTACTAAAATGTAATCATTAAAACAGACTACAGAAACATTAAAAATGGAAAAAATTTCATAATGCCCTGGTTGAAGCAGAAGTTGCAGGTGTTGACTGAAGGGAGTGTGTGTGTCCTCAGAGCCTGAAGCAGCAGCAGCTGGAGCAGCAGAAGGCGGAGCTGGCGCGGCTGCAGCAGCTGGAGGAGCGCAGACGGCAGCAGGAGGAGGAGCTGCGGCGCGTGGAGGCCGAGAAAGCGCGCGCGCTGGAGCTCCAGAGGAAAGAGCGCGAGCTGCGTGACAGGCTGCTGGGAAACCTGCTGAAGAAGAGCACCAACACAGACGGCCAGGACGAGAACGCTCTCACCTGCGACAACACCGTTATCGACCTGGATCTTCAGATCTGCGACGCGCCAGCGCAGGTGAACGGCATGTCGCCGAAAGCGGACGAGATAAATCCGGCATCCCTGGTGAAGCCGGACAACCAGGACAGCAAACCGAAGACACAGGAGAACGTTGAGGAACAGAATGTCGCAGCTGACAGCGACAGACGTGAGCGCAGCAATCACGCGCGGCGTCGCAGCAGCGGGAGGCGCAGTCACAGTCGAAACGGACGGAGGCGCGGCCGCGAGCGCAGCGGCAGTTGCAGGAGGAGCAGGAGCCGAACGACGCGACACAGGCGTCACGGAGCGAGTCCGGAGCGCCGCAGGAAGTACAGTCACGGCCCGAGCAGCAGCAAAAGCCGCAGCAGCAGCCGCAGTCGCAGAGGAAGCAGCAGCAGGAGTCGCTCATCCAGTCGAGGACGTGGACGACACTCGCACCACCGGTCCAGACGATACTGACGATACTGAGAGAAACAGAAGAAGAAAAACCTACAGTGTGAGAAACACGTCCTGGTCACATTCACCACAAAATATAACGGAAAATAAGAAATTATGTTTTGCATAAAGAAAATGAGGCCTGCTTTAGGATCAATAAGATTTTATTTTTATTTTTCTCAGCAAATTGACTTTTTCATAAAGATCATAAAGCCTGATTTAGGATCATTAATATTTCATTTCAATTTTTTCATTTTTCCCCCCAGCAAATTATATTTTCCATAATGAAAATTAGGCCTGTTTTAGGATTTATTTTTATTTTTTTCTGTTTTAGGATCATTCATTCTTTTTTTTTTTTTTTTTTTAACAGCAAATTATATTTTTCATAAAGAAAAGAAGTTTTAGGATCAATAATTATTTTTATTTTTCCATGCAAATTATTCATAATGAAAATTAGGCCTGTTTTAGAATTTTATTTTTTATTTTTCCCAGATTCCCCCCCCCCCAATAAACATACAAACAAACATGAAGCCTGATTTAGGATCATTAAGATTTTATTTTTACCCTTTTCCCCATAATTTTTTCATAATGGAAATTAGGCTTAATTTTAGGATTTTTTTTTTTTTTTTTTTTAAGAAATTTTTTTTTCATGGTTTATTCATGGTCATGAATTAATATGAATCGTATTATTCATTATTTATTTTATTTTTATTTTTCCCAGCAAATTGTTTTCATAATGAAAATAGGCCTATTTTAGAATTGTATTTTTCCTTTTCCTTTTCATAAAAAACATGAAGCCTGTTTTAGGATAATTAAGTTTTTATTTTTCCATTATTTTTATTTTACAGCAAGTTATATTTTTCATAAAGAAAATGAGTTTTTTTCCCATGAACGTGAAGCCTGTTTTAGGAGTCCGACCATTAAGATTTCAGGTTATTTAGGATTATTTCAGTTGAGCACATTTTTCCTCAACTTTTCAGCATAATATCTGTAATGCATCCATATATTATATTATATATATATTTTGCTTTTTGAATTTGTGATTCTCATTAGATTCTTTAAATTTTTATAGTACAATTTACTGAATTGCAGCATAAATTAAAAGCAGTACTAAAATAAATACCATGATGTATAACTAATATATTATTACTTTTTTATATCAATTTTTATTTCAAAATAATGTCACCATGCAAAACAATCCCTAAATATTGTCTCTAATTATAGGCCTCATTTTCTTTAAACAAATCATTTTCTCTCTCTCTCTCTCTCTCTCGATTTTGTGGTGAATGATGACCTGGACGTGTTCTTGATCAGTTTGTAAGATTCATTGCTTGAATTAAACGCTACAGTATCTTGACCTTATTTGACTGTATTTTTCCTATTAGTATCACGTTTTCTTGTTTAAGTTTGCCTTACGAAGACTGAAGCTTTGTTTATAGTCTGTGCCACAGATTTTCTTTAGGATTGTTTGGTTCAGCGTTATTATTCTCCATAGACTACAATCCTTGGTTTATGACTTGAATTTGACTTTGTTGAAAGAGTTTATTATCTGTTTATTTCAAGCATCTCAATGCAGTTTTATATAGGACTTTCAACCTTTGTAGAAGTTGGATGGATAGCCGTCATTTTTTAATGGGGAATTCAACTTTGTTTTCCTCGGCACAAACACAGTACTTGATTGAGGTTGAAAACGCACATGTAAAGTCATTACAAAGACTGTTTTATGGCAGAAGCGCCACTGAAGGACATGTTTGTAATTCGTATTAACTCAAGTTACCTTCCTGGCAGGTCTCAATAAAGCAGTGCTTTGGATCCTACCAAGTATCTTGATTCATTTTACATTTTATTGTTAAACTAAACATTAAAGTGTACTTCACCACAGGCAAAATGGGCTTTCAATAAAGTTTAGCTGCCTATGCAAGGTGAACATTTTCTTTTAAATGAAAAAAGGCTGTTGTTTTCCCTTTTGTCTAACAGGTAGTAAAACTTCAACACCCATAATTCACCGGGCTTGTTGCCGTGCAAGGCCACGCCCACCACAGTCTGCTATGGATACCCTTAGTCAAATACCGCTTGGTTTTAGTAGGAAATACTTCTTAGCAAACTTTTAGTCATAATAGTGTTGACTTGTATTGTTCCCGGGTGCAAGAATTCAAAGAGTAAATGTTCGGCAGGAGCGAGTTACTTTCGGTTTGCAGAAGGATCCAGCGCTGTAGGCAGTGGCTACAGGCTGCAAAGAATCGTAAATATGGAGACTGCGCAACGAAAAACTTCCGTGTTTGTAGTCAACATTTTAAAAATGGCTGACAACGAACACTGACTGTTCTATCACCAAAACGTCATCACGTACAGGTAAGAAAGCTGCTGCCATAGTTTTCCTTTTTTTTTTTTTTTTTTTTACCATAATGCTGTTTAAAAGGTAGACAAATTATGATTCAGTCATAAACCTACAGTTAGAAAAACGGTTCTGTTGATCCTCCTGTCCGTGGGCAGGAATACAAGAATGCGGAAGTAATATTTTCACGAAAGCAACATCCAGCAAAATTTTGTGACATAAATGTGAATTTCTCGGTCGCACAGAGAATGAGAAAACATTGTTAATTTACATATACTACCGACAGTAACAATACAAAAGTGTGTCATTTCTGTACAAATTAAATTACAAAAACATTCATTCCAAATCTGCTGCTCAGTTAAACTAATAGGAGTATCACATCCAAATAATGTTATACTTCAGCTTTAATAATTGGTTTTATATTTAATATTTACTTTAACTTCCCTTATATTCATCTATAATGCCTTTTCACAAGATGTAATATAAGTCTCTGGTGTCCCCAGAATGTGTCTGTGAAGTTTCAGCTCAAAATACAGTCCGATTTTCACGATATGTCCCCTTTAAGTTAATATTTCAATAATTGATCAACACATTCACATGTTAACAGTTCTCTGATGCAACATGCAATGATGCAATCTGATGCAATATTTAATATTATAAATTTTGTGTTTTATTTTGGTTTTTACTAATGAATTTGACATTTTTATGATTTAATAAAACACCCCAGCATCCTACAGAACTGTTTCTTAATGTACATTTGCTAAAATGAGTTTTATAACTTTATTATCTTTATTATATTTGCTAGATTCACGTTGATGTATCTCTGTTCAATTCACAGTTAATATTAAATACGTTATAAAAAAAGACAAGGTGAATGATATTAAGTATGGTAAAAAGATTATGAAATGGCTTATGAATATTAATACAGTTCATTAGTGTTAATTATCATGTTATATCATGTTAATTATCAGTATAATAAAATTAGTCATTTTATGGTTGTCAAGAAATGCAGCAACTATCTATCTGCATTTTACAAATCTTCAAACGCACTTATCAGGTTTATAATGAGTTAAAAACTTATTGTTACTATTATATTGAAAATTATTATATTGACTGCAAAGTGGCACAATATTCTAGAGAACTGCTTAATATTAGTTTACAGAGTAAAAAAAGAATATTTTCAGTGCAAAAAATGATGTTCAGTAAATGTATCTCGATTTAAGAATGTTAGATATTTGGAGAACAAGCATTTTTTTGCAGTGTTAATCTAAATGTTTTGGTTTTCATGTTAGAAACAGACATCAGTCTTCATGTAGGTGTTTTATCTTTTCGAGTTCTGGGTGATCCTGTTGTTTTGTTGGATCTCCATCTGCTGAAACATCAACGAATAAGCAGCTTCTTGCTTTCAGAGTAATAAATGTTGGGGTCTGAATTAAAAGCACTTCTCTGTGTCCATTCAATCTGGACGTGTATAATCTGTATAATCTGATTACGTCTCTCTGTAAAGCCCTGCGCTCAGTGTTTCACACACAGAACAGAAACGCTGCTGAACATGGCCACTACAGACGAGGAGCTGTACCCGAGAAAGATCCTGGAGTACATGGAGGGATTCCTGGTGTCAAAGGTTAGGGCTGATGTCAACATTTACATTCATGCATTTAGCAGACACTTCTGTTCAAAGTGACTTTCATTGCTTTGTGATGGTAACATGTCTTAGTGAGTTTGTACGACAGTACTAAAAAGTTTGGAATAATATTTTAGAAAGACGTCTCTGCTGCTCACCATGGCTGCATTTATTTGATCAAAAATACAGTAAAAATTGTGAAATATTTTTACAGTTTAAAACAGCTGTTTTCTATGTGAATATATAGTAAAGTGTAATTTATTCCTGTGATCAAAGCTGAATTTTCAGCATCATTACTCCAGTCTTCAGTGTCACATGATCCTTCAGAAATCATTCTGATATGCTGCTCAAGAAACATTCAATATTAAGATTTTTCTGACCCCGTTGGCAGATATTTGTCCTTGTTTTAAGCATAAACTCAATAAACAAGTCTTAATACCTTCAGTCATTTTGCTTCTCCAGTAAATGTATCTTGATTTAAGAATGTTTGTACTGGAAAACAAGACAAAAATACTGAGGAAGAACATGATTTTTGTTGTCAGACTCTGTTCACTGCGTGTGAGCTGGGAGTGTTTGAGCTGCTGAATGAGTCGTGGATGTCTGCGTCACAGCTGGCTCAGGCTCTGAACACCAGTGAGGACGGCACTGAACGCCTGCTGTCTGCGTGTGTCGGCCTGGAGCTTCTGACCGCGCACACAAACCCTGACGGAGCAGGTACCGCAAACACACCGTTCACTGATCAACACCGTATTATAGTAGCTGAACCTTGCAGTTAAAGGTGCTTCGGACTGCTAGAAAGCTTGAAAAAAGAAACCTCTTCAAGCTGATCATCATGTGAAATCTGAAAATTTATTACATTTCTGATGTCCAAACTCAAAGCATTTCAACCATGCACTGCAAAAATGTTTTTCCTCTGTACATTTTTGTCTTGTTTTCCAGCACAAATATCTAAACATTCTTAAATCAAGATACATTTACTGGAGAAGCAAAATGAGTCTTGTTTTCTGAAAAATGTATCAAAATTAAGTGTTTTTCTGCTTAAAACAAGAACAAATATCTGCCTGTGGGGTCAGAAAAATAAACTTAATTCAAAGGGAAAACAAGATTATTTTTCTGACTCCATTGGCAGATTTTTAAAAAAAAAATACAAATTAATACAAATGCCCAACAAATTTAAGTTATGATTGCAAAAATGTATTTGTGTAAGTATGTTATAATAATAATAATATACATTTATATAATAACAGGTATAAGCAATATCACAAGAGAAAGAGAGCTGTTTTCATGAATATGAGCACGATTTTAAATGTGATATTGATTTTATGCAAACGTTCAATAAACAAGTTAATATTAAGTGACTTGCATTTTAGACACAAGTTTTTGATATTTCGGCAACAAAATAGTTGCAAACAATTCAATGGCACAACTGTTGTGTTTCATTACTAAATGAATCCTTTGCTTTGAATTAATCAGTTGAGTAAATGATTCAATGACTCACTCATTAAGTGATTTGCCGCCATCTACTGGTGGTTTTAGTTTCATATTTAAAATGATCATTTTTTTTGTATTTCTATATACAATTCTTGATTTAAGAATGTTCAGATATTTGTACTAGAAAACAAGACAAAAATACTCAGGCAGTATTTGCAGTGTGAAAAAATGTCTTGATGCCTAATGCACAAAGTAATGTTAAAAAGCTCAACCTTATTGTACAGTGACACTCATTTATTTTACTTAAAAATCCTTCTAGGAGACAGAGAATCATTCAGTAACTTACTATCAAAGTGATTCTGTTATGAATTAAATGTAACTATTTATTTACATTAACAGTAAAGTACAAGTACAACACATCTTAAATCTGGGCCTCAGTGATTTAATATTTTACATACGCACTGCGAGTAATTGTCTTTTTTCCACATCTTTACTAGTTCTCTACAGTAACACAGAAATGTCCAGCGTGTTTCTGACCAAGTCCAGCCCCAAGTCTCTATATCACTCGATTGATTACAGCTCCAGAACCATCTACCTGTGCTGGCATTACCTGGCCGACGCCGTCCGGTGAGAAACTCATTCAGCGTCTACTGTATCATATTTGCAGTACAATTTTAAGGCTTCCAAATTATCATAACTAAACATATCACAACATAACCTGTTGCACACACTCTAGATGAAGGTGAAAGTGTCTGTATACAGGTGGTTGATGGAGGAATTGATGACATCAGCTGAAAAGGAAATTCTGCATTTTAATGAATGATTACGAATGTAGAATAACGTCACTGATGAATCGTTCACAATAAGAGCAGAAACATGAGTTTGAGACTCAGTAGAGTCAGTGTTGATATGACTTTGAAGTGAGAGAAACTGCATCTGTGTACAAACTCCTGGATCCATTTGAAAACCTCCTTCTTCTTTCCACCTCAGAGACGGGAAGAACCAGTATGAGAAGGCTTTTGGGATAAACTCCAAAGACCTGTTTGAGGCCCTGTACAGGTGAGAGCAGTGTGTGTGTTTGTGTGTGTGTGTGGAGGCTTCGATGTCATTCCCTCACTGACAATGGTAAATTATTCCATAGTTTAGGGCCAGCAACTGCAAAGGCGCTATCTCCCCTATGCTTCAGCCTTGCTCTAGGTTCAGCCAGGAGCATGTAGTCCGTGACCTAAGGGACCTCGATGGGACATATGTTTGTATATAATCTGGGCTAGACCATTTATGGATTTATAAGCAAACACTAAAACTTTAAAATCAATCCCAAAATGCACTGGAAGCCAGTGAAGGGAGGCCAATGTAGGAGAAATGTGATCACGCTTACGTATTCCTTTTAATAGTCTAGCTGCAGCATTGTGCACCGATCTTTTTGTTTCAATGGCAGATAAAGTTGTGTGTCGTCTGCATAACAATGAAATGAAATGCCATGCTTTCTTAGAACTGATCCTAATGGGAGCATGTACAAGGAAAATAGCATTGGACCTAGAATAGACCCCTGAGGGACTCCACAAGAAAGGGGCGCAAATGGGGACACAAAGTCTCCAAGGCAGACAGAAAACTGTCTATCAGATAGATATGACATAAACCACTCTAGAGCAATACCTTTAATACCAACACAGTGGTCCAGCCGAGAGATCAGAATATTATGATTTATGGTATCAAATGCAGCTGTGAGGTCTAAAAGCATAAGAATAGCAGAATCTCCAGAGTCTACCAATAGGAGGTTGTTAAAAACTTTTAAAAGTGCAGTTTCTGTACTGTGAAAGGCTTTAAATCCAGACTGAAAAACCTCTTAAATTCCATGTTGCTAATATGATTTAACACATTGCTAGCTTGATAAAAATTTGGTAACATGATTTAATGCGTTGCTAGCATGTTTTAGCATTATTTAACATTTTGTTAGCATTATTAGCATATTGTTAACATGATCAACAGTATTATCAATTAATGCCAAATGAGCCTACTAAGGGTGTTGAAATGAGCCGAACAATCGAATCAAGTGAGAAAACGGCCTCAAAGGTCTTACGTGAACATGACTCTGTTCTTCAGGTGATGTGTGTGTTTCAGGTCTGATGAGGAGATGGTGAAGTTCATGCAGCTGATGAACTCTATCTGGAACATCTGCGGCCGTGATGTCGTCACCGCTTTCGATCTGTCACTGTTCAAATGCATCTGTGATCTCGGAGGTAAGACACTTCTTACATGAGCCCGCTTCACTGATGATCTGGAGACGGTGCACAAAAAATTCATGTCATCATCGGCAAACCATCTACCATGATTAAATGAAACAGACATTTATGTTGCTTGCAAAATAATCTGTTCTTTCGGAAAACACAAATCACTTGGAATGATTGTTAATGGAGAAAGCTTTCTGCCAGCAGGAGTTAACTAGTCATGCTAACCAGACACACTGACCCCTAGTTTTATACATGCAAACCTTTTAGTAAACCAGAGCCTTAGAGATGATGCTGTAACATCAGGGATCTGTATCACAGGCTCTTGCAGACAGTTTTGAGGATAAAAATAGCAAAGAATCCACAGGATGGAGCTGTGGAGCTGATTCTGTGTCAGTGTCAGATTCTGATTTCACACTCGATATTGAGAAGCGTAACAAAAAAGTTCTTAAAATCAAATATTGCCCCCAATTGCATTGGCACATAAACTGCCTGGAGTTGCTAGCAGTACGTCTTGCACTGAGCCGCCTAAGAAGTCTCTATAGGGCAAACACATATTGGTCCATACTGACAGCACCGTTGTGTACATCAACCGGCAAGGTGGTCTACGCTCCCGTCACAAGTCGCAACTCGCAACTCGCCTGCCATCTCCTCCTCTGGAGTCGGAAGCATCTGAGGGCGCTTTGTGCAATTCACATCCCCGGTGTGCTCAACCATGTGGCCGACAAGCTCTCACGAGCTGCGCTCCCGGGAGAATGGAGACTCCATCCCTAGGTGGTCCAGCTGGTTTGGAGACGTTTCGGAGCTGCTCAAGTAGACCTGTTTGCTTCTCCAGAAACTTTTCAATGCTAGTTGTTTTACTCCCTGACTGAGGGAACACTGCGCAAATATGCTTTCCCCCCAGTGAGCCTACTCGCACAGACACTGTGCAAAGTCAGGGAGGATGAGGAGCAGGTGTTGCTAGTTGCACCCTATTGGCCCAACCAGACCTTGTTCACATAACTGATGCTCCTTGCGACAGCCCCTCCCTGGCGGATTCCTCTGAGGAAAGATCTACTTTCTCAGAGATGGGGCATGCTATGGCACCTGTGTCCTGACATCTGGAAACTCCATGTCTGGTCCCTGGATGGGACACGGAGGTTCTAGGTGACCTACCCAGGAGGTAGCGGACACCATCACTTTGGCACGAGCACCATCTATGAGACACGCTTATGCCCTGAAGTGGAACCTGTTCGTTGAGTGGTGTTCTTCTCGCAGAGGAGACCCTCGAAAGTGCTCGGTCAGAGCCATGCTTTCCTTCCTGCAGCATGGGTTGGAGAGCTGTCTTCCTTCACCCTCAAGGTATATGCTGCTGCAATTTCTGAGAAATAATGACCCCATAGGAGGCAAGTCAGTAGGAAAGCACAACCTGGTCGTTAGGTTCCTTGGGGAGAAGGTTAAATCCTCCTCGGCCTCCCTCCATACCCTCCTGGGATTTGGCTCTGGTGCATAGAGCACTTCAGAATGTCCATTTGAGCCTTTGCAGTCAGTAGATCTAAAGATTCTGTCTATGAAAACTTTGCTACTGGTTGCATTGGTCTCCATCAAGAGGGTAGGGGACCTGCAGGCATTTTCGGTTTACGAATCGTGCTTAGAGTTCGGGCTGGCTGACTCCAGTGTAATCCTGGGACCCCGGCCTGGCTCCCTTCAGGGACCAGGTGTTGAACACTGAGGCAGACTCAAAACTAGCTTTTGCTCTGTCCCGTCCATGTTCTGCTACTGTAAATGGACAGAACTCAAAACTTCAGGACCTCAGAGCAGCGCTTTGTCTTTTACGGAGGCCAGCAGAAGGGAAAGGCTGTCTCTAAGCAGAGGATGGCCCACTGGTTAGTGGAATGCACACAAGGCGTGCCCTGCCCACTCAGGTTGCGAGCTCACTCTACCAGAAGTGTTGCATCCTCCTGGGTGCTGGCACGTGGCACCTCACTGACAGATATTTGTAGAGCTGTGGGCTGGGCGACACCTAACACTTTCGCTAGATTCTACAGCGGAGTGTCCGGCGCCAGACCTTCAATTGCTGTATTTTTGAAGACCGGTGTTAGGCTGGGTGCCCATATGTAGTGACCCTGAGGGGATCCCATATGTGTATTCTTTCACGGTATAGCTCCTAATCGGAAGCCTGTGTCTTTCCCTTGGCAGAGTCCGCTCTGCCATCTCTGCCAGGTGTAGCCTCCTCCCTAACTGGGCAAGAGCCACCCCAGAGACTTCCATATGCAGTACAGCCCTACGGGGTTAGTCCATATGTGTAAACTGCACTTAGATTCTCCTGTGATAGGATATGGCTTCTGCAGCATTCCTTTTCATATGGAAAGAGTATGCTTTCCAGTGTTATCCAAGTCTCACTGAGTGGGTTAGGCAGGAACAGCAGTGATCAACCTTCCCTGTGCCCTGTCCCATCTTCTGGCCAAAGGCATGGAGGGATCAGGAGGCTTATGCATGGCACTGGAAGGGGCAGCATCAGTGGCGCTTTGGTAGGGATTCCCAATTTGTCGGTCACCGATGTGACGTATATAACCCTCGTTCCCTGAAGGAGAGAATGGAGACATCCCGGCCCATCACCACAGTTGCTGTACCACCGCTAGGGTGGCTGGGTCACTGACTCAGCTCCTCAGCGAAAACCTGAATATGCATTGCACCTGCTGCCTATTTATACCCACACTGCAGGGCGTGGCAGCCAGATGGAAATATCGCATGCCAATGTGCATTGGCTCGTTATATAGGATAAAAAGTTTCTCCTTAAAAACAGCACACCATCTTGTCCTGAAGCACGCTTGCGACGCTTTCCAAGCGGTAGCCGATGGTCCAGATGGTTGCGGGTGACATAATTAATGTGTGGCCCGAGAAGTTGAACCTCACGTAATGTTTGTTCCTCGCTCTCTTCCCATCAGGCTGTAGCGGTGCGTTGGCCAAACAGTGTGTATCGGCCTACCCCGAATCAACCGTGACCATCTTTGACCTTCCGAAGGTTGTGAAAACATCCCGGCAGCACTTTGGGTCAGATCAGGACGAGCGGATCTCCTTCTGTGAAGGTACGTGTGTGTGTGTGTGTGTGTGTGTGAGAGAGAAGCATTGGCTGCTCTCTGTGAGGTTAATGTCATGGGCACTTAAGATATTAAGTCTCGTTTTCTGAAAATTAATCAAAATTAAGTGAATTTATGCTTAAAACAAGAACAAATATCTGAAAAATTAACTTATATCAAAGGAAAAACAAGATAATTTTTCTGAGCCCATTGGCAGATATTTGTTCTTGTTTTAAGCATAAACTTACATCAATTTTTCAGTAAACAAGACTTAACATCTTCATTCATTTTGCTTCTCCAGTAAATGTATCTTGATTTAGAAATGTTTAGATATTTGTGCTGGAAAACATGAGGACTGATTACCGCAAAATGTATGTTCGTATGCAAGTTCGAGGGACTTTATTTAAATTAAATACATACACCTCTTTAGCTATTGTCAGGTGTCAGTGATTGTCATAGGTTACCCGACTCCTGCATTAGTTGATAGTATTTTCTTTAAACAATAAAGCTCTTTCTGATACATTTTTTTGTGTCTCTGACAGGTGACTTCTTTAAGGACGCTCTCCCGCAGGCGGATCTCTACATTCTGGCCCGGATTCTGCATGACTGGACTGACCAGCGGAGTGTGGAGCTGCTGGTGAAGATTTACCAGTCCTGTAGACCAGGTACAAACACACAGACTCACACACAGCCTCTTTAATCTCAGAATAACAGTAAAGAGAAGTGAAAATCAGTGAAAATCCCCTTCAATATAGACCTCTGAAAACTGAGCTCTCATTTTTAAAATGTCTCTTCTGTTTACCAAGACAGCTTTTATTTGATCAAAAATATCTTCATGTGCAGGTGGAGGCGTGTTGCTGGTCGAATCTCTTCTTCATGAAGATAACAGCGGTCCACTGACAGCACAGCTCTACTCGCTCAACATGCTGGTGCAGACTGAGGGACGTGAGCGCAAGGGTTCGGACTACAGACGCCTGCTCACTGCTGCCGGATTCACCCACGTCCAGATACACACCACCGGCAAGATCTACGACGCCATCCTGGCCTGCAAATAAATCATGCTCTTCCTCAGTATTCCAGTACAAATATCTAAACATTCTTAAATCAAGATGCAGTTACTGGAGAAGAAAAATGACTGAAGATATTAAGTCTTGTTTAATGAGGTGTACACTATTTGTTTTCAGACCGCTCAGCTGAAACGTGCTTGTTTAACAGATGTTTTACCTTTGTTCAGATAAGAGGGCTTGGATTGAAGTTTTACTGTTTTGGTTTACTCTTATAGTGTCATATCATCAGCTACACTGTAAAAAAAAATGTCCAAGTTGTAAATAAAACAGATTATTGGAGTACGATTTACATGAAAATACTATTTAAGTTTTTCTACTTAAAAATCCAATTTGATTCAATGTGTTACTTGCTGTTGTATAAAGCTTTGGTTATTTGTCTACTGGGACTGTTTCACCTCTCGAGCACTGTAAATAAACACCACTTTACACCTTACATCACTTGTGAGTATTGCCATCATTTTTTTTTTTTTTTTTCCGACAACGTGGACCTGTTGTCTCACATTTGGTACAGTCGGTACAGGTTCCACAGCCGATGGTTCGTTTCAGTCAGCGACTCTCCAGCTGGAGTAGAAGTGGCATGGAACCGCTGGCGGTAGGTCTCTGGTGAGATGTTGAACTTTTCCAACAGTGCCTCCTTCAGGTTGTTGTAAACCTTCGCTTGGTCCTCATCCATGGCCAGGTAGGCTTCCAGCGCTTGCCCAGACAGCAGTGGAACCAGATGATAACTCCGCTGGTCCTCTGGCCACCTCTGGTTCTGGTGAGATGTTTGAAACAGTGCAAGAAGTTCTCAATGTCCTACTCCTGCTGGAAGACTCCGTTCATGGTGTCGGCTGGCAGTTGTACCCCATATCGGTTGTTGAGTCTCAGTCTCTCTGGTAAGCTGTGATTCTACGCTGAGCTGAAAGCTCCATCCGTAGACTCTCGGCCTCACTCGACACCTCAGCTGGCCGGACAGCTTGCAGAATCAACTCTCGCAGACTCTGTAGCTCCATTACATAGCATTGCTCTCTCTGCTCTTGTGCGCTCAGGAAGTTATGCATCACGGCAAACATCCCACCACTAGATGTTGCAGCAGGAGAGACAGGTCCTCGAGGTGACGTGGACTTGGGATGAACTGGTGGGGGATTCTCCTCTCTCTCATCCTCTGTAGACCCAGCAGTGTCCCAGGCCACATCCGACTCAGCGATAGTTTTGGTCTGGGAACGAAGCCCCACCCTAGGCTTCCTGCCTCTTGGTGCAGTCTTGCGAGTAGCCATCCCACTTCTGACACCAAATGTGAGACAACGGTTCTTCGCAGGCCTGCTGTCAGGCAAAACTGGGTTCGCAAAAAAACAAACAAACATCGCAGTGATGTAAGGTGTAAAGCGATGTTTATTTGGTGTGCACCCACATCGTCTCAGCAGGGAACGGAGAAACGCAGTAAGATGGGGTGTGTGTGTAACTGCTGCGCTAACCAACAGGGACAGGTCACTCTGTCACATGACAATTAATAGTTCATAATCTCCAGCAGTTCATTTCTGATGTTTGTGATGGTCAGAGATCCGGTTTGTTGATCCAGTTTCAGTCTGTCTCTGAATCCCAAAATATCGCCATGAGATGTGGAAAAGAGTTTAGCCTGTTTATTGATTTAAGCTATAAGAGTCTCTAAAAAAGTCCAGTTTTTGCAGTGTGTTCTGATCCATCGGCACCATTCGGACGTCTTTGTTTTGTTTTTTTTTCTTTGTTTTTTTGCACCAATTGAGCATGTTGAATAGAGAAGAGAAATCACTCTGATTGGCTTTTCAGCTTAGCGAAAAGTGGACAAGAGCAAAGTGGGCTTTTACATTTTTAAGGTTCAGCGTTCTGCTTTAGATTTCAATACTTCCTGAAAAAGATGAACACATAAAGCTACAAATAAGTAAATCTCATAAGTTATATATGTAAAAGATTTTGAGAAATGAGATCATCAATGATGTACCTGATGTGCTTGATGTGCTTGATGTTGTTCAGCTCTTGTGGATCTGATGTCATAAACCAGAAGAATGACAGTAGCCACGCCCACCAGAGCAGAGAGGACCAATCGGATCACAGCTTCAGTAGAACCACAACAGTGGACAGTGGAGTCTGAGGAATACAAACATCAAACTGAGATCAGCTCAGACAATAAACACTAATATCAAGAATATCTGAAGGACAGGAGAAATGATCTCTACTCACCATAGACAAACTCTGAAAGCTTTTAATGATGGTTTAGCCCCAGTTATCAGCACATAATCTCCAGCATGTTTCATTGTGATGTCTGTGATGGTCAGAGATCTCTGAATCTCCCATCAAGAACATCTTCATATACAGTGATTCTGTCGAACCATTTATTGATTTCAGCTATTACAGTGTTTCCAAACACCCACTGAATCACATTAACATCCTTCATTTCAGTAAGATCAGAGTTTAGAGTGACTGAATCTCGCTCCTTCACTGACATTTCAACTGTATCACCAGAGAAAAAACAAACAGAAACAGGGTGCATCACAGATTAATATTTATAAATAACTTATATTTATGAAAGTAAATAGTCTGAAATTTATTCTTAGGGTGCGTTCACACTTGTCATGTTTGGTTCGATTAAAACGAACCCTGGTGCGATTGCTCTGTTAGTGCGGTTCATTTGAGCATGTGTGAACGCTGCCATCCGAACCCTGGTGCGGTTCGAATGATATATGAACGCAGCACGGACCAAAGACATGTAAACGAACCAAAAACAGGAAGATGAGACCCTAAAAAGGACAGAATCCTCACGCATATCGGTTTTCTCTCGTCACAGTCGCGAGTTTGCCCATCACAGGCATCAGACGTGCGTCTCCACGCAGCAGATCGTTTGTGTGCGTGATGGATGGATTCCCGCCGCTGTTTTGACTCCTTTACACATTTTATAAGCTCTTCATGAGTTCCCAGCTGGCCAAAATACCATCATATGCAGACGACGCACACACAACGAGCGCATTTACCTCAGCACACAGCATTGTTTTGGATGCTCGGTATGTTCCGTCTCAAAATAGGCAATACATCATAAAATCCGACCAATCAGGTTGTGAATGTATCCCTATGCCTTTAGGTTCGGTATCTGTTGGTTCAGTGATAAAACTGCCAATCTGAATGCTAATCGGACCAGGATTAAATGTTTTTTTTTTTCTTTTTTGGTCCGGACCAAATGAACCAAACGAACCGAACTACACGTGTGAACGCACCCTTATAAAACAACAGAACAGAACCGAACAAAAGAAGCAAAATTGTGTATGGATTAAAATTTTAACTGGTGAAAAAAATTAAAACAGGTGAAACAAATATTAAACTCACCAAAGACAAGGAGAATGAAAAACTTTTCCACATTGTTGATCTGCAGTTTATAATCTCCAGCATGTTTCATTGTGATGTTTGTGATGGTCAGAGATCCAGTTTGATTGTCCAGCTTCAGTCTGTCTCTGAATCTCCCATCAAGAACATCATCATATACAGTGATTCTGTCGGCCGTTACATTGATTTCAGCTATTAAAGTGTTTCCAAACCTCCACTGAATCACATCATCATCCTTAATTTCAGTAAGATCAGAGTTCAGAGTGACTGAATCTCGCTCCAGCACTGATATTTCATCTGTAACACCAAACACTCCTGAAGAACAGAGTTTTCACAGATTAAAGCTTTAAAATCACTTGATGTTGATTTGATGAAGCTTCACTAAAACACTTCTAATCATTTAAAGCTGCAATATGTAAGATTTTTGCAGTAAAATATCCAAAAACCACTAGGCCAGTGTTATATATTTTGTTCACTTGAGTACTTACAATATCCCAAATGTTTCCAACTATTTGTAAATCGTGAGAAAATTGCAATTTCAACCAAGGCTCCGGGACATGTGAGGAGTCGCCTGTCAATGGCGTCATACCCGCGTGACCCTCGGTTTCCGGTTTTATTTTGTAGAAACCATGGAAACACCAAAGATGAGTTAATATATTACATGTTTTATTAGACAAAGAAACAACTGTTTGGTTACGTTTATAGACAGAAAATTAATTATTGTTATATATCTCAACACGATTAGTCTTGTTGTTTAAGTCTAGTTTTCTTTATTTTCCGTGAATACCATGCTTTACCATGCCTCAGAGAAAAACACTATTTTGTGAAGTAGCTGCGTAATACAGCATTTCCTCCAAAGAATGTGAACTATGTAGTACTGAATTGTGAAGTTACAGTTTTTCACTAATTCTGTGTTCAGGATTTTTTGGGGCGGAGCTAAAATGGTGGCTCGATGACACTCTGGAGCCCCCGAGCATGGCCCCGCCCCTAACACTATAATAGGCTTGTCCAACTTGAAGAAGTGCATGGCGGTAATAAATTCTGTCCAATTTGAGACAGCGCTGAGTACCGCGAATTCGAGCGATTCGAGATCAGTGCAGTTTCTCAAGAGCGGCTGCACGAGCTCTGATGACGACAAAGCTGTTTCATGATTGGCTGGATTCACCGCATGTGTTACGTTTGTTGTCCCCGATGTGGCCTTATATCCCCACAACCATCACGAACCCCGAATAGACGACGTGCACACTCTGGTTGTCTGAGAAATACCAAAATGTATTATAAAGAGAAAGGGAAGAAACACTGCAGACATTAACAACCTCAGCAGTGTCAGCCATTTTCTGCTACAATTCCATTCCATGTTAACAAAATAACAAAAAAAATATACATGAAAATCACATACCTGAGAAATACCAAAATATATTATAAAGAGAAAGGGAAGAAACACTGCAGACATTAACAACTGAAATAAGAAAAAACATAAAATGAACAAATTCCAGTGTATGAGGCACAACGATAATTACACAACAAAGTTTCCATCGGACATATAAACTCATCGTACATTTGTTGATATAATCACTACAAACGTTTACATTTGAAAAACTCATTTAAACACACTTTTATCACATTTTTTAACACAATAAACAGGAGAGAAGAGAAACACGCTTACCCGCAGGAGTGTCAGCCATTGTCTGCTGAACTACGGTAGGCGCAAAAGAACAAAATAAAGAATGTCTGCAATGTATTAACCACTAGGGGACACCAAAACACCATTTGATTTCATTTATTCTCTAATTTCATGTAATTCAACACCATGAATATCATTATAATTAATGTTCTTTTTAACTCCGTTACACACACACTATACTAAGAGACTTTTGCATTTATTGGATTCGTCATTTGGATTCAGAGGACTATTTTCTTCGCACACATACACTTGTTCCATGGACTAAGAACTGTTCATCTACGGTGAATTACTGACAAGTTTTGAATTATTTTCATTTATATTTTTATTTTCCTTGATGTAATCTGTTTATTGAAAATGTTATATTTTTTGTGGGTTAAAGGTTCTAATTTAACCTATTTAATAAGAAACAAAGCTCCAAAAACAAGATATTATAATCAACGTCAAATTTAAATCGATTTAAACGCAAATTGATATACAAAAAGGGACGATTTATAAACCAAAGTAACAAATATAATACGAATATAAATAATATACATTATAACTAGATCAAGTAATTACAAAGGAGCTCAAAACATACATTTCTTAAAGGAAAGAATGGAAAAAACAATTTTATTGTTTTCATTGTCATTTCATTTCATTTGTTTACATTGCATATTTACATTCATTTAAACTTTCTTACATTTAAACCATCTTGGTGAAAGTCATTTTCCTGGTCTGTCTGTTTTTATGTTAATGTGCATTCTCCCATATCGTGTATCCTATTATACTGATAGCGTTACCGGTTACACATTGCTGTGTCCGTTATTGCATAATTCCCACTTTTGGACACTTTTGCTTTAATGGACATTAGACAACACTGCAAAATCAAGCTGTTATATTCATATATTTATTGTCCAACATTCCCAATTTTTCTGATGCATGTCCTTAATTTAATTTCATATGTTGGTATTAATTCAGTGTTTATAAGC
This sequence comes from Hypophthalmichthys nobilis, assembly GCA_037950665.1. Classification (NCBI taxonomy): domain Eukaryota; kingdom Metazoa; phylum Chordata; class Actinopteri; order Cypriniformes; family Xenocyprididae; genus Hypophthalmichthys; species Hypophthalmichthys nobilis. The sequence continues at coordinate 36,845,982 of CM075474.1, forward strand.
CTAATGCTAATACTAGATCTTTTAAAGAATTTTAACCCGACTGGGTTTCTAGAGAGCAAAAAGGTTTTGTGAAAAATGTGGAAGGCTTACACAAAGTCTATAAAATAAACTGTTAAAAGGATTTGATGATCACTAGTGATAGTATTTTATTCTTTGATATTACTTACATAGAGTTAGTATTCCTGCAGGGGGCGCCCGACATAATACATATAATAAAACATGGAGAGACTCTTGAACCTCAGAGTGAGAAAACTTTATTGATAAAGACAAGCAAATATAAACAAAGCTTTTTGAATTGCATTTTTAAAAATATACCACTGAAAGAGAGAGCACAAGCTTAAACAATCATCAGTATTTATTATGAAGAAACACTAGAAGAACAAAAAACACACTTGAAGAACCTTTAAAGTTCAGCGTTCTGCTTTAGATTTCAATACTTCCTGAAAAAGATGAACATTTAAAGCCACAAATAAGTAAACCTCATAAGTTATGAAGTGAGTTTGTAATAAACAACACCATTAATGAGGCACCTGATGTGTGAATGTGCTTGATGTTGTTCAGCTCTTCTGGATCTGATGTCATAAACCAGAAGAATGACAGTAGCCACGCCCACCAGAGCAGAGAGAACCAATCGGATCACAGCTTCAGTAGGACCACAACAGTGGACAGAGTCTGAGGAATAAAATGATCTCTACTCACCATAGACAGAAACTCTGAAAGCTTTTAATGATCGTTTTACTCCATTTATCATTAGCACATAATCTCCAGCATATTCAGTTGTGATGTCTGTGATGGTCAGAGATCCAGTTTGATTGTCCAGCTTCAGTCTGTCTCTGAATCTCCCATCAAGAACATCATCATATACAGCGATTCTGTCGGCCCGTTTATTGATTTCAGCTATTAAAGTGTTTTCATTCCAAAACCTCCACCGAATCACATCAACATCCTTCATTTCAGTAAAATCAGAGTTTAGAGTGACTGAATCTCCCTCCTTCACTGATATTTCATCTGTATCACCAAACGGAGAGAGAGAGAAAACAGAAACAGGGTGCGTCACAGATTAACATGTATAAATAACTTTATGATTTTCATTAAAGTAAATAGTATTAAACTTTTTTCCTTATAAAACAACAGAAGAGAACAAAAGAAGCAAAATTGTGTATGGATTAAAATTTTAACTGGTGATAAAAAATAAAACAGGTGAAAGAAATATTAAACTCACCAAAGACAAGGAGAATGAAACTCTTTTCCACACTGTTGATCTGCAGTTTATAAAGTCCAGTATGTTCAGCTGTGGTGTTTGTGATGGTCAGAGATCCAGTTTGATTGTCCAGCTTCAGTCTGTCTCTGAATCTCCCATCAAGAACATCATCATATACAGTGATTCTGTCGGCCCGTTTATTGATTTCAGCTATTAAAGTGTTTTCAGGTCCAAACCTCCACTGAATCACATCATCATCCTTCATTAGAAGACGACTGTTCAGAGTGACTGAATCTCCCTCCTTCACTGGTATTTTAACTGTATCACCAAAAAAAAAAAAAAAAAAAAAAACAGAACCAGGGTGCGTCACAGATTAATATTTATAAATAACTTCGTGATTTTTATGAAAGTACATAGTCTGACATTTATTCTTATAAAACAACAGAATAGAACAAAAGAAGCAAAATTGTTTATGGATTAAAATTTTAACTAGTGATAAAAAATAAAACAGGTGAAACAAATATTAAACTCACCAAAGACAAGGAGGATGAAAAACTTATTCACACTGTTGATCTCTAGTTGATAAACTCCAGTATGTTCAGTTTTGGTGTTTGTGATGGTCAGAGATCCAGTTTGATTGTCCAGCTTCAGTCTGTCTCTGAATCTCCCATCAAGAACATCATCATATACAGTGATTCTGTCGGCCTGTTTATTGATTTCAGCTATTAAAGTGTTTTCAGGTCCAAACCTCCACCGAATCCGATCAACATCCTTCATTTCAGTAAGATCAGAGTTTAGAGTGACTGAAACTCCCTCCGTCGCTGATATTTCATCTGTATCACCAAACGGAGAGAGAGAGAGAAAACAGAAACGGAATGCGTCACAGATTAACATGTATAAATAACTTTATGATTTTCATTAAAGTAAATAGTATTAAACTTATTTCCTTATAAAACAACAGAACAGAACAAAAGAAGCAAAATTGTGTATGGATTAAAATTTTAACTGGTGATAAAAAATAAAACAGGTGAAAGAAATATTAAACTCACCAAAGACATGGAGAATGAAACTCTTTTCCACACTGTTGATCTGCAGTGTATAATCTCCAACATGTTTCATTGTGATGTTTGTGATGGTCAGAGATCCAGTTTGTTTGTCCAGCTTCAGTCTGTCTCTGAATCTCCCATCAAGAACATCATCATATACAGTGATTCTGTCGGCCGTTACATTGATTTCAGCTATTAAAATGTTTTCATTTCCAAACCTCCACTGAATCACATCATCATCCTTCATTTCAGTAAGATCAGAGTTTAGAGTGACTGAATCTCCCTCCTTCACTGATATTTCATCTGTATCACCAAACGGAGAGAGAGAGAAAACAGAAACAGGGTGCGTCACAGATTAACATGTATAAATAACTTTATGATTTTCATTAAAGTAAATAGTATTAAACTTATTTCCTTATAAAACAACAGAACAAAAGAAGCAAAATTGTGTATGGATTAAAATTTTAACTGGTGATAACAAATAAAACAGGTGAAAGAAATATTAAACTCACCAAAGACAAGGAGAATGAAAAACTTTTCCACACTGTTGATCTGCAGTGTATAATCTCCAACATGTTTCATTGTGATGTTTGTGATGGTCAGAGATCCAGTCTGATTGTCCAGCTTCAGTCTGTCTCTGAATTTCCCATCAAGATCATCATCATATACAGCGATTCTGTCGGCCGTTACATTGATTTCAGCTATTAAAGTGTTTTCAGGTCCAAACCTCCACTGAATCACATCATCATCCTTAATTTCAGTAAGATTAGAGTTTAGTGTGACTGAATCTCCCTCCTTCACTAACACTGACTCCTCTTCATCACCAAATACACCTGAAGAACCTGAAGAGTTTTTCACAGATTAAAGCTTTAAAATCACTTGATGTTGATTTAATGAAGATTCACTAAAACACTTTTAATCATTTAAAGGTGAAGTGAATAATAATCTGCAGCAGTACAAAGACAAAAGATGATACATTAAAAGAGAAATAAACTCATATAGAACAATAATTAAAAAGACACCTATGGTTGAGTATCTGAGCTTCATATTTATATTATTTTATTTAATCAATCCCTAATAATTCCAATCTGAATTCAAACTTGATCTGACAGTAAAATCACAGTTCAATTATTTCTATATGAGAATAACAGTGAACATTAATCTTCTCTGACTAATTTAACCAGTCATTTATCACATGGTACCAGAACAGAAGCAACTGAATCCATTAAAACATGTTTAAAACTCACCATCCAGATGCCAGAAACACAAACAGAACAAAACAATCCAAAACATCTTCAGCGGTTTCAGTCCACAAATATGAAAAGAGAAACTCTTCAAAACTGCTTCAGTAATAAAATGACAGATGTGCTGATGTGAAGCTGCTCTGTATTAGACTATCGCACCTCCCCCCAAACACTCCCCAACCTTACATCACATGGAAAAAAACAAACAAAAAAAAAAAACTGTCTGAAACTTTTTGTGCAATTCTGAGAGTGCTCCACACAGGTGAGTGGGCCTGTACAAACCACCTCTAGTAACACACTGTCCTCTGTGCACTAGACACTTTTTACACACACTGTTGTGTACATAAATCATACAAAAGACTCTATTACATATGTTTGTTTACATGCTCATGCACAAAAAAATAAATTAAAAAAAATCATTTTGCACTGTTCCCCAGCCAGCTGCTTAACTTACAATGTTTCTCTTTGCACATGTACAGTATTTATGTGAAAGCATTTGTATATTTTTATGTATTTATATGTAGTATATATATAGTCGGACTCTCTCAGTAGGTTAGTTGTGTATAGGTTTATACTGTCTGTATTTATGTAGCACCGTGGTCCTGTGAGGCACGACATTTCGTGTCACTGTATGTCACCACATGTAGCGGAATGACAATAAAGCTCAACTTGACTTGACTAGTAAAATGAAGTGAAACTCCACCGTCAGCTAAAATAACTGCACATCTTTAAGTGTTAATGCATGTGACCATCTAGCACTTTTTAGCTCATTAATTCAACCTCTGAACTTTGTTTTTTTGAGCTCAAGTGGGCCTCAACTTCCAGTAGATCAATGACATTATTTTCAACAGATATAAACTGACCCATAACATGCTAAAAATGTCTTTACAAGATGAAGCAACAGTTTCTTCTTGTTAACTTTTATCTTGTTGCTTCATCTTGATGTTGCTTCATCAAGATGGAGCAACAGTTTTATCTGGTCATGAGATCCTGTCATGAGTGTTTGGCTCTGCTTTCTCCTGTAACTGTCTTCAGGTCATTTGTGACATTGGACCACAAAACCAGTCATAAGTCGCACGGGAATATTTTTAGCAATAGCCAACAATACATTGTATGGGTCAAAATGATCAATTTTTCTTTTATGCCAAAAATAATTACAGTTTTTCAAATAGTTATATAGTAGTATATCGTAAGTTATGTCCATAACTATGGATCTATGAGACTGAACGATGACCGTCACCACGGTCTTACCTGAATGACTCTTCCGCCTATCCTCGAGACCTAATATCAACAATGTCAGGTGACTGACCCTAGGGGTTGGCTATATAACATCCGGATGAACCAACCACTTCCTCTTGCCTGGAACGCCCCAGTTCGTCCCGAGTGACAAGGGATGGTGACGGTCATCGTTTGGTCTCATAGATCCATAGTTATGGACATAACTTACAATCTATTTCGACCTCACTCACCATGGTCTTACCTGGATGACTAATAACATCAGGGTCATGAGGGACTAATATCTTTTCCCTCTCCTGGCATTTTAGCTACAGATAAAACAGCGGACCCCAAAGAATTCCATTTTGTCACATTAATCCCATAAAATCATGTAAAAGTACATGGAGTACTTGAAGAGGCTACAGCACAGATGTCTGAGAGTGCTACTCCCTTGAGTGCTGCCCAGGAAGTAGCCATGCTCCTGGTAGAGTGAGCAACCAGATCCCCAGGAATGGGTAGATTCTGGTTCAAATATGCTTGTGAAATTGTATCCACAATCCAATGAGACAAACGTTGCTTAGACACAGGCTTACCTGTACACTTCTTGTCAAAGCATACAAATAGTTGCTTGTGTGAGTGCCACAACGGGCGAGTGCGCTCAATGTATGTGAGCAATGCTCTAATAGGACAGAGAGAAAAATTATCCAACCCTGTACCTGTACAAAGAGGGTCAGGATGGAAAGCATCAAGCTCAATTACTTGGTTTATTGTACTAGGCTTAAGGACCTTGGGTAGGAATGATGGGTTTGGCCAAAGAAAAACCCCTGTTTTTTCCGCCTTCCATCTCAAGCAGTCTTCACTGACTGATAAAGAATGCAATTCACCAACTCTTTTGGCTAAACAAACTGCCAAGAGGAAAACTGTTTTCCATGTCAAGAACTTAAGATCAGCTTGTTCCAAAGGTTCAAAAGGTGCTTTGGCCAGTGAGTGTAAGACAATAGTAAGGTCCCAAGCAGGTGATCTCATAACTCTCCCTGGGTGTAAACGATGTGCACCCTTAAGAAATTGAGATACCAAGGGGTGTTGCCAACACTTACACCGTCTACTAACGTGTGAAAATGGGAGATGGCTGCAATGTAGACCTTTATGGTATTGACTGATTTCCCCAAGTCCAACAATGACTGTAGAAACCAAAGAACCAAACTGGTGTCACAACTGGCCAAGTTTAGTTGACGGTCTTGACACCATGTTGAGAATATTCGCCACTTGCTAGAGTAGTTACTCCATGTAGAGGATGCTTTGGAACTATTTATTGTCTTCAATACAGCTTCATCTAAGTCTTTAGAGAAGGACTTATCAAAGGCCATACCTACAGTTGTAACGTCTCTGGTCTCGGGTGCCAGATTTGGCCCTCCGCTTGGGAGAGGAGATCGACTCTCTTCGGTAATGGCCAAGCGTGACCTTGGACCAAACGTACAAGGGCCGGACACCAATGTTTCTTTGGCCACCTTGGGGTCACAAGTAAAACTTTGTGATGGCCAAATGCTATCCTTCTGAGCACCAGGGGAATCAAAGGTAGGGGAGGAAAAGTGTACAACAACTCTTTCGGCCATTCTTGAGTGCATCTATCCCCAAGGGACCTCCCTGGTTGTTCAAGGAATACCATAGATCTCAATGAGTTGTCTCTGTAGTCGCAAACAAATTGATCCTCGCCATACCGAACTGACTCCATATAAGTCTCACCACTTTGGGATGGAGACGCCACTCTCCCGGGAGAGGTCCAGTTCGAGACAACAGATCTGCTGCTTTGTTTGCTACTCCCGGTATGTATACTGCCCTGAGTGATGAGAGTTTCAGAAAAGCCCAGGAAAGCAGCGCCTTTGTCACCTGGAGACATCGTGCTGATCTGGTGCCGCCCTGCAGACATGTTGTCCGTTCTTATCAAAACATGTTTGTTCTGCAACAATGGGAGAAAAGCCCTCAGGGAGAGATACACTGCCCTGAGTTCCAGCACATTGATGTGCTCTAAGGTCCAAGGAGATTCCCAGACACCCCTGATGGACCTGCCTTCCCAAACTGCTCCCCACCCCATTAGAGAGGCATCCGTCGTTATCACAGACCGCCTCGCTGGGATGTTGCCCAATGGAACCCCTTGTGATAGCAGCGTCTTGTTGTTCCAAGGGCGTAACATTTGGATACACCTTCGTGTAACCCTTATCCTTACATGTCTGTGTAATTTGGGATGTAATTGGAAGTTGTTCAACCACTGTTGTAGTGGACAGGCTCTGAGAAGGCAGAGTGGAATCACAACTGCTGCCGCTACAATCATACCTAGCAATCACTGAAATTGAATTAACTTCATCCTCTTGTTCAGACGGAATGACTGGGCTAGACTGAACAAATGTACCACCCTCTGGGGTGATAAAGATGCAGTCATCAGTCAGGAATCCAGCGAAATTCCCACAAACACTGTCTGTTGTCTGGGAATTAGATTGCTCTTTTCCCAGTTCACTTTGAAACCGAGAGACTGGACATGTTGAAACACTATTTCTGTGTCCTTCATGACTTGATTGCTAGAAGGAGCACAAATTAGCCAGTCGTCTAGGTATGACAGAATTTTCAAACCTGCACACTGAAGAGGTCGAAGGGCTGCTGAAACCACCCTGGTAAAGACCCTTGGAGACAGAGACAGGCCAATTGGAAGGACCCTGTATTGATAAACCCGACCTTAAAAGCCAAAGCGAAGAAACGGGTGATGATCCTGACAGATGGGTACGTGGAAATATGCATCCTTTAAGTCTATGGAAGTGAACCATTCTCCCAGTTCTATGGATTCCAGAATTTGCACTGTAGTCAGCATTTTGAAAGGTAATACCTTTATGAATCTGTTCAGTTGTCGTAAATCCAGAATTGGTCGAAGTCCGCCATCTTTCTTGGGTACTAGGAAATATTTCGAATAGAACCCAGTTAGCTGTTCGTTGGCGTTTATCTGTACAATCGCTTTTTTCTGTAATAAGACCGTGATCTCGTTGGCCAAAACTTGTGCCTGGACTGGGTCTTTGACCATGGTCACATGAACCCCTGAAAAAGTTGGAGGGCGTCGCCGGAACTGTATCCTGTATCCTGTCTTGATGGTATCTAGAACCCAAGGATCTGATGTTACTTTCTCCCAACTGTCCAGGCATAGTTGGGAGCATTCTCCGGCGACTCCGAGACCGCTATGCATGGCCTCCCCGGGGTTTAAAACCCCTGTTAGTACGCCTTTTAAGAGATCCTCCCCTGACTGGAGTGTGAGGCTGGTCAGTTTGGGGAGTTTGGTAAAACTGTCTGGTGCCTCGATCATTGGATTGGTAACACCTAGTTCGCCTTCTGTCATACCCCCAAGTTTCTGAACGAGGAAAGTGTGGGGGCTGATAGGAATGAGCAGCTCTATGGCCATATCTGGTAGGTCCACCAAAAGTTTGCTGACCTGATTCTCTTCTGCGTCTTGCCTGCTCAGCAGTATCCAGTAAAGACTGGGAATCATTGTGAAATATCCATCCTGGAACCACTGGCATATTAGTCAGTTCCTTCCGAATAGTCTCAGGCAAAGATGTTTGAGCTAACCAGATCTGTCTTCGAGCTAAAATTGCTGAAGACATAGATGCTCCAATATCTCTGGTAAGCTGTGAGTGTGTGATGAGTGCTCTGTCAATCAAATTCATGACATCACGCTCCTCTGTATTGACAACTTTCCTCAAAGCAGCCAAAACTATTGCCAAAGCATTTCCTGATCGGGCTGCCCGGGTAGCTGCATTATACGCTTGGCTCATTAACCGATCAGTCTTCTGACACTCTTTACCAGGACAACGAGAGTTGTCTGTAACCTTATCAGGTCCCAAAGTGGTTAAAGCTGTGATCTCTCGCTCCACTGAAGGCATGTTCCCCATACCACTCTCAGAGGAATAATTTATTTTAACAAACTGCCTACAACCTGCGTTAAACTGGGGTGCAGCTTTTGGATTATTCCAGGCTTTCATTAGCATCTGTGAATAATCATCAGCCACAGGAATAGATGCAGGAGGCTGTGTATGGGAAATGCTCGCCCATAAACCTTGCGTGGGGGCTGGAGCTGTAGCTTCTTCCTGAGTATCAAGGCCCAGGATCCTTGCTGCACTTAAAATGCTTGAAAGAATGTCAGAATGTGGATTCCCTTCTGAAAGATCAGATCTAGATTCCTCTTCCTCATTTCCTTCAGCATTCTCCTCACTACCATAGAGAGAATTATTTGCATGTAGTGATACGGCATCCATAGAATCATCCCTCCTTTCCTGATTTGATGTTAACTCATCTCCAGGAGAAGGTGCAATGGGGAGTACAGATGGTTGTGTGTTTACTGGAGAATTACGCGTTTCAAGCTTACCAGCTAAGTCGCGTAATGCTGCCAAAATTTGTAATTGAGTGTCACCTTTGGGCTCTTGGACTGCCGTGGCCCTCTCACGTTTATCCTGAGGTATGTCAGGACATGAGAACTTAGTGAAATAATCAGGCCTCTTGTGTTTATGAGGGAAAGTGCTAGGAATCACTTCTTTGCTACCACCAGTTGAATGTCTGGCTCTCTGCACTCTTTCCTGCAAAGATAGCTCCATTTTTGAGTGACTCATGACAGCCAGAGTTCAAGTCACTCATATAATAACAGTCTATGATAAGGGGAAAAATAAATAAATAAACAAACAAACAAAAAAATGCAACTGTAACGAATCACAGTATTTTGATCAATTGAAATTAAACTGCAAGATTTCAAAATAAACTATCTGGCATTTAGTTGAAGAACACAAGTAACAATGCCATTAACATAAAGATTGTGACGAATCACTATTCATTAATCATCCTTTAAGTCTGCGAACAGAACTCCTGGACTGACAGAAAACCCCTTTTTAAACTGTAATTCTTCAGAATAAACTACTTGGTATTAGTTGAAAAATACAATTAACAATGTACCATTAACAACGTATAGATTGTGACGAATCACTCTTCATAATCATCTTTCAAAATAAGTCTGCGAACAGAACTCTAAGAGAAAATTATAAATCCACCATTCTACGTGCGCACACGCAGTAAATAGGATGGAAAAACTCTTGTCTGCTGTGAACAGCCGACCCAACAAAAACACCTGAAAACAAACTATAGAACTAAAGAAACACTCACCGACGTACGTTCCAACGACGCGCCGAGATATATAAATGAGGAGAAATCCACCGCAATCCTCAGGGACGTGAAGCACCTGCACGAAAACGTGACGGATTGGAACTGTAATCTTTCCTGTAATTAAGCTCAAATGCGCTCTACCGCTTCGGTCTCAGATGAGGCGAGAAAGGCAAGAGGAAGTGGTTGGTTCATCCGGATGTTATATAGCCAACCCCTAAGGTCAGTCACCTGACATTGTTGATATTAGGTCTCGAGAATAGACGGAAGAATGGCGTCATTCAGGTAAGACCGTGGTGATGGTCTGAGTGATGTCGAAATAGATCGGCCAAATATTGTCCTATCCTAATACACCATACATCAATGGAAAGACTGTTTATTCAGCTTTCAAAAAATTTACCCTTATGACTGGTTTTGTGGTCCAGGGTCACATTTGTTCTTCATTTCTTATCAAATGTCTCAATTGTTTCTCCTTTCAGACTGATTTCAGAGTTTCTCTAATTGCTTTATGGAGCAGGAACAGATTGCCTGTTATAACTGTGTAGAAAAGTGTTCTCTGATATTTTCATATAATTAATTCTGTCAGGACCACTATCGCCAAATATGATTGATAATAGCATAGAGTTTGGCGGTATGGTTATGTTCTGGGCAAGAACTCCCTGTGCATTAGGGCTGCAACAACTATTCGATAAAATCGATAATGAAAATCATCGACAACGATTCTCATTATCGACTAGTCGGGTCTGCCCACCGTGCACTGAAAACATCTGACAGTTGCGTCAAATTACAGCACTGAATAACGCATTTCTTTGGACAAAAATGCATATAATGAAGGAAACAGTGAGCTGCTGCAGGAAAGGTACGTGATTCAAGCTGCCCAAACCATGAGAATTCTTTATTTTAAGCTTCAAGCTAATGCATTAGCGTAATGGCTTACCCTGTCAGGCGCTTTGAGAGATGCATATGCGCCCTCAGTGCAAAACGTTCATTCTACGGCTATATCCTTATCTGTAAATGTTACAAATTCAAGCAAGCATTTCCATTTTGCATAAAGGCTTGTCCTTACAGTCTGCGTTAAACTTCAAACTTTACTGAATGAGTGCCGGCACGTACACCCGCATCAGACAGATAAAACGCGGGAGGGAGACAATTAATATTCAGTGCAAAAATATTCATTTTGCTGAAATATCTGTTGTTTAAAGTTAAATTTAGATTTAAAAGTCAACATGTCATTCAAGTATTTTATGAGAGTAGTAACTGTAAAGGGATAACATGTAATTTAAATATAAGACGTTTCTTATAGCCTATTTACAGGATAAAGAAATGACAGTAAGAGGTGATTGTGTCCAGAGTGAATGTGTGTGTTCCTGCAGAACATTTATCTTGCCTGTTTGTTAACACTGAGTTTGTGTTTTTCTTTACTATCTTTATTACTATCTTAATTTGTAATGAAGAGATTTACACAATATTCACAATATACAGTGCTTAACAAATGTATTAGACCTCTGCCACCCAATGTAAGGTTTCTGCCACAGCTGTCCTAAACTATCAGTATTGGTGATTACTAAAATCATTTTTCATGTTTCTGTAATGGTTAATCCACCAGTATGTGTTCATTAGTCACATATAATTTGTTATCCATGATAAAAATTTGCCTAGTAAAATAGGCAATAACATTTTTAGTTTTTAAACAAGTTTTTGAAAGACACAGGTGAGTGGGCCTGTACAAACCACCTCTAGTAACACACTGTCCTCTGTGCACTAGACACTTTTTACACACACTGTTGTGTACATAAATCGTACAAAAGACTCTATTACATATGTTTGTTTACATGCTCATGCACAAAAAAAAAAATAAAAATCATTTTGCACTGTTCCCCAGCCAGCTGCTTAACTTACAATGCTTCTCTTTGCACATGTACAGTATTTATGTGAAAGCATTTGTATATTTTTATGTATTTATATATAGTATATATATAGTCGGACTCTCTCAGTAGGTTAGTTGTGTATAGGTTTATACTGTCTGTATTTATGTAGCACCGTGGTCCTGTGAGGCACGACATTTCATGTCACTGTATGTCACCACATGTAGCGGAATGACAATATAGCTCAACTTGACTTGACTAGTAAAATGAAGTGAAACTCCACCGTCAGCTAAAATAACTGCACATCTTTAAGTGTTAATGCATGTGACCATCTAGCACTTTTTAGCTCATTAATTCAACCTCTGAACTTTGTCACTTTGAGGTCAGATGGGGCTCAACTTTCAGTAGATCAATGACATTATTTTCAAGAGAAATAAACTGACTTAACTTTTATTAACTTTTGTTAACTTTTATCTTGTTGCTTCATCAAGATGGAGCAACAGTTTTATCTGGTCATGAGATCCTGTCATGAGTGTTTGGCTCTGCTTTCTCCTGTAACTGTCTTCAGGTCATTTGTGACAATGGACCACAAAACCAGTCATAAGTCGCACGGATATATTTTTAGCAATAGCCAACAATACATTGTATGGGTCAAAATGATCGATTTTTCTTTTATGCCAAAAATAATTAGGTATTATTTAAGTAAAGATCATGTTCCATGAAGATATTTTGTAAATTTCCTACCGTAAATATATAATTCTGTCAGGACCACTATTGTCAAATATGATTGATAATACCATAGAGTTTGGATTGGTGGTATGGTTCTGTTCTGGGCAAGAACTCCCTGTGCATTAGGGCTGCAACAACTATTCGATAAAATTGATAATAATTGATAATGAAAATCATCAACAACGATTCTCATTATCGACTAGTTGGGTCTGCCCACCGTGCACTGAAAACATCTGACAGTTGCGTCAAATTACAGCACTGAATAACGCATTTCTTTGGACAAAAATGCATATAAAATAATGAAGATTTTATAAAGACCTCTGACCAATTCACTCTCAAGATGTGGACGCTGTCAGGAAACATCTTCAAGAGCTTCTTGAAGCTGGTATAATCAGAGAGTCAGAATCTCCATTCTCATCTCCTATAGTTGTGGTGTGAAAAAAGAACAATTCTTTGAGATTGTGCATCGATTTCAGGAAGTTAAATTCTCAGACAATCAAGGATGCATATGCCTTTCCTAACTTGGAAGAAGCATTTTCAGTCTTGACCGGATCAAATTGGTTTTCAGTCCTCGATCTGAAGTTGGGCTACTATCAAATTGAAATGGATGTGTCTGATAAGCAGAAAACCGTCTTCGTACGCCCATTAGTTTTCTGGGAATTTAACAGGATGCCACAAGGGATCACGAACGCACCAAGCACGTTGCAACGATTGATGGAACACTTTATGGGAGATCTCAATCGGAAGGAAATGTCTGTGTTCACTGATGATCTGATGTGCACAAGAGTGTAAGGGTGGAACTCCTACAGGGGTTCAGGCTGTAAGGTTGCCGAACGACTAAAGAAACGTTATCAGCAAGATGGTAGAAAACTGTACATTTCTTGTCTATTACCACCCACTGCAACTTATACCAACGACGGAAATAAGCGCAGTTATAATAGCAAAATATGTGGAGAGCTTGCCATATAGTGTGACGATATTATATTACAATAGGGAGCACATTAATGTTAATACTAAATCAAAACTAGTTAGCACATAATTTGTAATAGAAAGGGTTTAATGACAATATCTGATTATGGTTACACTTAAAATAAGTACAAAATAGATGTATGAGATGATAAATCATATACCATTAATCGTACACAGCATGTATGAAAAAAGTTACCTGAGAGATAGAGAGAGAGGAAAGAGAAAGAGAGAGAGAGAGGGCAAGAGAGTGCCCAAGAAAAGCCAAGAATCAAAGAAGAGCTAGAGCAACAGTTACAGTAAGTCTTTTATCCCTTCCTTGACCATGTGACTGAAACCCAAATATGAGACATTCAAACTGACCAATCAGGAAATTAAAACTTCCCCACTGTACTAAGGTGTGACGATTCAGTAGACCCGATGTACATACATTTTGCCTACAGGGCTTGATCACTATCAACACCTCTTTGACTTCCAAATGGCCCTTGCAGCAAGAGAGAGGGTTGAAACAGTAAAGCAAATGTCTTTGTTCATTTTAAAATATCTTTTAGATATTTTCAATCTTACAAATCCCTCCTTGGCACCGTTGGCCACACTCATGGAGTCCAAAGGTGGCACAGTCCATGAAGACATGCTTTCTGTTGTGTGTAGATGTCAACTTCAGACTTTTGTCCAGACTTGTTTCAATAGCAGTCGGTCAGTCTTCAGTCTTTGTTCTCCTTTCAGTCCTGCATGAAAAGGTCCATCAAATGGTGTTGCAACCGTGCTCATGCAAATTATCCATCTAGACACTTCACACCTCCACAAGAATCAGGCACTGATGATAGAACTCAGTTGTCCCTCTTTTTGAGACAAGACACAAGATTTGAACTTTGGCAGCAGGGATCCTGTGATTTTAAAGAACATATAGCACAACAAACAGCAAAAGCATACATATGGCATTTGTCATTGGTCAGAGGTTTGATGTGGTCAGATTAAATTTGTCTCTGGCAATAAGCCCATAAAATCGATGCACTTGATAAAGTGGTCAAGGCGAGAATAAAAGAAGATCCTACAAGCTCTTACACTGTTTCTGGAAACATTTAAATAAATTGCATTATAACAAAAACAACAATTGTTGGGTTTCAAACCCCCTTTCCCTTTCAGTCGGTCACGTTCGACGACGCCAGTAGTGACCGACGAATTGGGATATCGCTAGAGAGCCCTATCAGCTTCGAGTGAACTACAACAAGCCAATGAAGTTGGCGCGCGATATTTGCATAATGCGACCGCCGCCAGGTGGTATAAATAGGGGAGCAGATGCAATCGACTCTGTCTTTCGCCGGAGCCAACCTGTGTGTTCCTGCTATTAGTCTGAGAGTGACTTCGCAAGCCTTTGAAGAACTTTTGTCTTCTACAGTGCTGGCTTTATGGCACCTTACAGCGAGGCCGCGAGCTTTCCCAGAGTGAGCTTCTTGAGCTGTTATACAGCTTTCAACTGCTGTTTTCACAGCATTATTTGCCCCGCTTTGGTTTGCGATTTGGGCCGGTTCCTCTGTGTCTGTGACTCAGGGAGTGAAAAGTGTACCTGCAGTCACATCGCGGCTGTTCCCCTGTGTGCTTCGGCACAAAGAACAAGAGCTTCTAAAGAGCTTCACAGACAGACACTGCGCCTTTTTCAAGACGCCATTCTGTCTGTGCGCTTCTGGAGGCGGTCGCTTTCCTATCCTCACTGACGGCCACAATCACTTTCTCTCTCATGTCTGCTTAGCGTGCTGAGACTGTGTTTGTGGGTGGTTCGTGTTCTCTTGTAAAAAAGAGAGCACGCCACGCCGGGCGCGTTGTTCGCCTTGCCTTTCTCATAAGGGCTTGAGCGCTCAGCGCGCCCGTGCCGGGCCGAGCTGCCGGCTGACAGCCCAGCGCTGCCATGGCAACCCAGCGCGCTTGTTCGGCGCTCTAGATGCATGGTCGAGACTCGAGTGCCTCAAATGAGGTGGAGTCCTCACCTATTCCCCGATCTAGTTTCTCTTTCTGAATCAGAAAAGTACTACTTTTGGTGAATAAGCCAGGGTGACCAGAGGATCACAGTGGGCGATACTCCGCCGAGCCAATCTCCGTGGGCCCCACTCCTCTAATGCATCGCAAACATGTTGTGACTGTGTACGTGGGTGGTTTATGTTTGGTAACAACATGGCCACGCGTCGGCGCTCAGCGCCGTGTCGCTCAGTTAGACGGCCACGCTCACTGTCCCACATGGCTGGTAGCTTCTGGGTGGATTGCTGGTCCTTCTCATGGGGACCTGAAGCGTCAGTCAGGCTCCAGCAGAGGATCAGATGTCGACTGCTACATTGGAGAGAGGGTTGTTGGGTTCTGGACATGAAGAGGAGGCTGAGCGCCCACGGTTGTGATGTGCTCATGCTGAATCGGATTCAGAGTTAACAACCATGCTTTCCGGGCCCCTGGGGGTGTGGTGCAAAGACGTGTACTCGCCTTGCCCCGCCCCTGTCTTTAGTCTGACGCATGAAAAACTTGGCAGTTTGGAAGCCTTTTCTGGTGCCAAATATGGAACGCCAAAGGGTCATAATCTGCATTAAGTTTTTTCTCTCACTACCTCTCTGTGGTGGGGTGGCAGTGCTACGGCACACCACCTCTGCCCTGCATGGGTCTTGGCCCCGCAAGTCTGTGGAAGGCCAAAGCACTCATCGCATATGGGTAGTTCTGAGTCGCTGAGCTACGATGATGTAAGTCATAGCGCAGGCCCCTGGCCAGACAATGTCCACCATGGTGGTCCAGAAACACCCCTGGCTAGCCTTGCAGAGGTGTGTCGTCGTCTAAGCACGCTTTCGATGCTCTCATCTCACAAGCTGGCCTAAAATCCAGCCCGCTCAGCCCACAGCCAAGCCACTTGGCTAGCGAGAAGCGGTCCTGGAGAAATGGGTGACCTGGAGCTGAGGTAAACAGTTCTTCGGGAGACGATGCCCGCATCGCTCCCCCTCCCGGAGGAGGGCCGGGTGGAGAATTTTGGTTTGTTCCACCGCTGGCTCTCCGAGTCCAGCGGTACCTACCAAGTGAACTGTTTTCAACTCTCCAGGTCCCAAGAGGTCGCGGCTGGCAGTGCGCGAGGCCCCGCCGCCGCTCTCAGCCCCCTCTCACTCGGGCCAGCAGGTCCCAGTGTGTTGGTTGAGGCCGCCTCCCATGTGCCGCCTCTCCATTCACACTGCCACCTTGCAGAGTCTGACCCCACTACGGGCCGCTATGCACGTCCGAGTCGGGTCCCAGCACTCTACCTCGCTGCCCCACGCCTGCACGCCTGTGGTGCATTTGGTCCCGCTGGCTCGGTGTCTGGAAGCCTGGCTACGCTTTCCAGCCCGTCCCACTGGCTCATTCGTACCATCAGACTAGGCCATGCGATTCAGTTCGCCCGCGCCCCCGGGTGTTCAGGGGTGTCCATTACACTCATGTGTCCCTGGACAATGCACCTGTTCTCTGGGCGGAGATTGCTGTCCTCCTGGCGAAGGATGCAGTCAAGCCGGTCCCTCCAGCCGATATGGAGTCAGGGTTCTCCAGCCCCTACTTCATTGTACCCAAGAAGGGCGGTGGGTTACAGCCAATCCTGGATCTGCGTGTCCTGAATCGGTCCTTCTCAGGCTGCCATTCAAGATGCTTACGCAGAAGTGCATTTTCGAATGCATCCGTCCCCAGGATTGGTTTGCAGCGATCGACCTGAAGGATGCGACTTTCATGTCTCAATTCTGCCTTGTCACAGACCCCTTCTACGGTTTGTGCTCGAGGGTTGGGCATATCAGTACAAAGTCCTACCCTTCGGTTGGCCCTGTCGCCCGCTCTTCACGAAGGTTGCGGAGGCGCCATTGTTCCGCTCAGGAACAGGGCGCCGTGATCTCAACTACCTCGGACGACTGGCTCATCCTGGCCAGCTCGCGAGAGCAGTTGTGCGAACACAGGGACATGGTGTTAGCTCACCTCAGTCAGTTGGGTCTGGGTCAACTGGGATAAGAGCAAACTCTCCCCGGGCAGAGGATCTCTTATCTCAGTATGGAACTGGATTCGTCGCTCGACCGCGCGCTCACCGAGGCGCGCCCAGTCAGTGTTGACTCTGCCTGAGTACGCTCAAGCGCAGGACAGCGGCCCCACTGAAACTCTTTCAGAGGCTCCTGGGGCATATGGCATCCGCAGCCGCAGTCAAGCCGCCGATTGCTTCATATGAGGTCGCTTCAACACTGGCTCTGGCGGCCGGGTCCCGAGATGGGCGTGGCAGCACGGCACGCGTTCCGTATCCCCGACACCAACTGCCGTCGCACCCTCACCAAGTGGTCGGACCCCTTCGTTCCTGCGGGCTGGAGTTCCCCTTGAACAAGTGTCCAGGCATGCTGTGTCCGCACAGATGCCTCCGCCACGGGTGGGGAGCCACGCATAACGGGCATGCAGCGCCGGGTCTGTGGACGGGGCCCCAACTGCATTGGCATATCAATTGCCTCGAGTTGCTAGCAGTACGCCTTGCACTGGGCCGCCTAGAAGCTGTTGTCAGACAAGCACGCACTGGTCCGCTCCGACAGCACTGCGGCCGCTATGCGTACATCAACCATCAGGGTGGTCACGCCCCGCCCGTATGTCGCAATCGCCTCGCCATCTCTTGCTATGGAGTCAGAAGCATCTGAGGTCGCCTGCCATTCACGCCCCAGGCGTGCTCAACCGTGCAGCCGACGAGCTCTCACGGCAGCCTCCGGCTTCCGGGTGAATGGAGACTCCATCCCCAGGTGGTCCAGCTGATCTGGCAGCTCTTCGGCGAGGCACAGGTAGATCTGTTCGCCCCCGGAGACTGCCCACTGCCAGTTGTTCTATTCCCTGACCGGCGGCACGCTCGGCACGGGATGCCCTGGCAATCAGCTGGCCCGGGGCCTACGCAAATATGCGCGCTTTCCCAGTGAGCCTTCTCGCACAACTCCTGTGCAAAGTCAGGGAGGACGAGGAGCAGGTCTTGTTAGTGGCTCCATACTGGCCCACTCGGACCTGGTTCTCGGACCTCACGCCCTCGCGACAGCACCTCCTGGCCCATTCCTCTGAGGAAGGACCTCCTGACTCAGAGACGGGGCACCCTCTGGCACCGCCCCGACCTGTGGAAACTCCATGTGTGGTCCCTGGACGGGACGCGAGGTTCTGAGTGATCCTCCATAGCGGTCGCAGACACTATCACTTCACGCTAGAGCTCCTTCTACGAGGAACCTCTATGCGCTGAAGTGGAACCTGTTCGTCGAATGGTGTTCCTCTCAACCAGAGCGAGAGGACCCCCGATCATGTTCGGTCAGAACCGTGCTTTCCTTTCTGCAAGAGGGCCTGGAGCGAAGGCTGTCTCCTCCACCCTCAAGGTGTATGTTGCCGCTTATCGCCGCACATCACTATGCAGTTGATGGTGAATCGCTAGGAAGCACGATCTGATCGCAGGTTCTTGAGGGGGCGAGGAGACTGATCCTCCCCTGCCCCCTCTGTACCTCTTCTGGGATCTGACCCTGGTTCTTACATCTCTCCAGGGTCGCCCCTTCGAGCCTTTGCAATCAGTCGAGTTAAAAGTACTGTCCTTAAAGACCGTCCTCCTGGTTGCATTGGCCTCGCTCAAGAGGGTAGGGACCTGCATGCATTTTCGGTTGCCGACGAATCGTGCCTGGAATTCGGCCTGGTGACTCTCACGTTATCCTGAGACCCGGCCCGATATGTGCCCAAGGTTCCTACCACTCTTTCGAGATCAGGTAGTGAACCTGCAAGCGCTGCCTTCGGAGGAGGCAGGGCCAGCCCTAGCTTTGCTCTGTCCTGGCCCGCGCTCTGCGCCTGTGCGTGGACAGAACGCGCAAGCTTCAGGACCTCAGACCAGCTCTTTGTCTGTTACGGAGGCCAGCAGAAGGAAAGGCTGTCTCCAAGCAGAGGATGGCCCACTGGATAGTGGGACGCCATCGCCCTGGCGTATGAGTCCCAGGGCGTGCCTTGCCCGTTCAGGCTGAGAGCCCACTCCACCAGAGGAGTGGCCTCTTCCTGGGCGCTGGCGCACGGCGCCTCGCTGACAGATATCTGTAGAGCTGCGGGCTGGGCGACACCTAACACGCTCGCTAGATTCTATAGCCTTCGTAGAACCGGTATCTTCCGTGTACTCGCTTCCACCAGCCGGGTAGACGCGAAGAGCCCGTTTCTAGTGTCGGCTTGCAATGCCACTCCGCCCCTGGGCCGGATACGGCATCCTTTTTACTCCAGTCGAGTTCCCGCTTGGCTAACCCCGTCGAGCGTTCCTCCGCCTCCCTTCGCCGGCTCGGACATTGCGGAGTGTTCGATGCCAGGCCAAACCTCCGCTACTGACGCTGACGTTTGGCTGGGTTCCATATGTCGTGACCCTCCACGTGAGTGGTCCCATGTGTGTATTTGTCCACGGTCAACTCCTCACGGCGAGCCCGTGTCTTTCCCTTAGCAGAGCCAGCTCTGCTGTCACCTGTCAGATGAGTCTCTACCCAGGTGGAGCCATCCCAGGGACTCCATATGCGTGCATGCCCACGGCCAGTCCATATGTGTACTCTCCACGTAAATTCCTCCCCTCACGGGTGGGTAGTGGTTTCCCGCAGCGCCTCACGGGTTCGCTTCCCCAGTGTAGTCTAGTTTACTTAGTGGGTTTATCGGAACAGCAGTAGACTCTCTCAGCGTAAGTCGCCTCCCTTCCCTGCCCCACTGGTGCGCCGGTGGCCAGAGCTTGCGCTGGGCACTGGAAGGGGTTCATACTGTGGCGCTTTATTTGGGATCCCAATCTGCCGGTCACTACTGACGACGCCGAACGTGACCGACTGAAGGGGAACGCCTGGTTACGATGTAACCTCGTTCCCTGAAGGAGGGAACGGAGACGACGCCCGTCCACAGTTGCTGTACCCTCGCTGTAGTGCGGATCAGGTTGTCTCCTCAGCCCGAAAACAGAGTGCGATTGCATCTGCTCCCCTATTTATACCACCTGGCGGGGCGGTGCGCATTATGCAAATATCGCACGCCAACTTCATTGGCTTGTTGTAGTTCACTCGAAGCTGATAGGGCTCTCTAGCGATATCCCAATTCGCCGGTCACTACTGACGACGCCTCCGTTCCTCCTTCAGGGAACGAGGGTTACATACGTAACGAGACGTTATCATGAAGAGTATCAGCAAAATATTCAGTGTAACCAAATACAGAGATTCAATTGGATTGATGTCCAAAACATTGTTACAATTCAAATGGACAAAATACAAAGAAACAAATCAAATAAGTTTCAGAAATGTTTCAAAGGCATTAATGATAATACAAATTTTGTGTTTAGGTAAGAATCTGAAATACTCACATACATTTTGATATTTAACTTGGTGAGACAAATGATAACTAAGTCATTCAATAAATCCAAAGAAAAAACAAACAATAACTGGATGAAATTCACAGTTATAGTGCAGTCTAGACTTAAAGACTTAAAAAACATTATATGGATACATTTTGTGAGGCATATGTAGATGTAGATTTGACTTTGTGTGTGAAGATCAAATCTATGTGACTGCATTTAGCTGTGGCTATGTGTAAATTCAATCATGCTCCAAACAAAGGTGAGGAGGTTTAACAATTGTGATGCAAATTTGGTCCTGTTTTTGTAACAGGGAGCCAGCTTGAAGATGTGAGTATGAGGTGTGATCTGGCTCAAAATCCTTCAACACCAATGTTTTTGTTAAGGGGCATGATAAAGTGCAAAGTTCAGAGTTACTGAATCCTGTTGTGAGGAAAGCATTTTCATGGTTAATACAATTGTGAATCACACTGTAGCCACATGGCAATTCTGTGCTCCTGTACATGGTTTTACTCTAGCTATATGGAAAATAGCAGAGTTTTCCACTTACGAGGCAAACAAATTTAACATAGTCACACATGCAACTAGAAATTGCAATACAATTCCAGTACTACACTTATTATTCCAATTTACACAAGATACATGGCCTAGAATGCATAACATCTACAACCTTTAACCTAAGTGTTTCATAAAACACTTACGGTAAAGCAATCGTGTGTTTTAAAGAATAAACTCAGCTAGTCTATGTGTACATATAGTATCACAAACAATTTTAATGTGTGTTCTATGCACACAGTGTTTAGCACAAATACAAATTTGAAAATACAAACAGGATCGTAGCAATTTGGATGTTTAACTATTAAACTTATTGCTATTGGGCTGCTAATCCACTAGCAAGTGAAGTTAATAGTTGGAGGCCTTGCATAAACAATGCAGTTAATTCACTTAGAGATTTACCTGCAATTGAGCGTTGATCTTTGCCCTTAAAATGTGGTTTCCTATTTTTTTGAAAATACGGTGGAGGTCTACCCCTACCCAGTGACCAGCATTTTTCCTCTGTATGGCCTACTTTCTGACAGGAAGTGCAAAACCTGTTCTCTTTGCCACAGGGTTGTTTGCTGTGTTCTCCTGGAGTTTGAGGATTTTCATGACTCTCTAATGCTTGTACACCATGCGTTCTGGTACATGACTCTGCGCTATTCAGGTGCCGCATCACCTTAAGAACTGAAATAGGCACACTTTCTTGAGCAGTGGCCTCTGAACAAAACATTCCAGATTCATCAGAGCAATTCACCTCATCTAAGAAGTGAACATGCTTTAGCCCCATCGCTGTTAAGTGTTTTGGGAGACTTTTGAGCATTTAGCTTAGCCTTGAGATCTGCAATGGTCTCTTTGTGTTTTTTACACTTTTCAGTCAGGGCTAACTGCTCAGCTAGTAAATTATCTAGCTGTGTTTGAAGATCCTGAATCTTTAACTCTGACTTTTGTGCCTCTGCATTTTTAGAATGCACTTCTTTACATTTAGCATCTATACTTGAAA
This sequence comes from Hypophthalmichthys nobilis, assembly GCA_037950665.1. Lineage (NCBI taxonomy): Eukaryota > Metazoa > Chordata > Actinopteri > Cypriniformes > Xenocyprididae > Hypophthalmichthys > Hypophthalmichthys nobilis. Next base: position 36,868,299 of record CM075474.1, read on the forward strand.
ATAGATGTGTGGTCACGCCACGTAGCCTTGTACAACTTATGAAGTTTAAAGCCTCAATTATTTCACCACGTTTTGATTTCTTTTGGTGTTTTCCAATTATGTCCCACCATTTGAGCATTTCATCATCTGAACATTTAATCCCAATATATTGTTTCTTGAGTTTGCACAAGGTAGGCTCAACTTTTTGCTCCATAAAGCAAACAATATGTCACTCTTTTCAGAAATTTTCCCTTCCATTCCTGAGGAGATCTGAATATCATACCATTAAACAATTAAAACAGACTTACCCATTCCTTGGTGAGAAGGTCAGCTTTAATCCATTCACAAGATCATTCTGACGACCGATCAAAGTAGATTTCAGAAAACTCACTGCAAGGGATCCCGGGTTTCGGCACCATCTGTAAGGGTGGAACTCCTACAGGGGTTCAGGCTGTAAGGTTGCCGAACGACTAAAGAAACGTTATCAGCAAGATGGTAGAAAACTGTACATTTCTTGTCTATTACCACCCACTGCAACTTATACCAACGACGGAAATAAGCGCAGTTATAATAGCAAAATATGTGGGAGAGCGTTGCTATAGTGTGACGATATTATATTACAATAGGGAGCACATTAATGTTAATACTAAATCAAAACTAGTTAGCACATAATTTGTAATAGAAAGGGTTTAATGACAATATCTGATTATGGTTACACTTAAAATAAGTACAAAATAGATGTATGAGATGATAAAATCATATACCATTAATCGTACACAGCATGTATGAAAAAAGTTACCTGAGAGATAGAGAGAGAGTGAAAGAGAAAGAGAGAGAGAGAGAGGGCAAGAGAGTGCCCAAGAAAAGCCAAGAATCAAAGAAGAGCCAGAGCAACAGTTACAGTCGTCTTTTATCCCTTCCTTGACCATGTGACTGAATCCCAAATATGAGACGATTCGTAGACCCCCGATGTACATACATTTTGGCCTACAGGGCTTGATCACTATCAACACCTCTTTGACTTCCAAATGGCCCTTGCAGCAAGAGAGAGGGGGTTGAAACAGTAAAGCAAATGTCTTTGTTCATTTTAAAATATCTTTTAGATATTTTCAATCTTACAAGAGATTAAGGGAATTTGGACTGAAACTCTCACCTGAGAAGTGTAAATTCTGCCAAACATCTGTGAAATACTTGGGCCACGTAGTATCCCAGCATGGAGTTGAAACTGACCCAGCTAAGGTTGAAGCCCTCAAAACCTGGCCAAGGCCGAAGAATCTTAAGGAGCTCAGATCTTTTCTCGGATTCTCCGGGTACTATCGGAGGTTTGTACAAGACCATTTGAAAATCTTAAAGCCTCTTAATGAATCCCACTGCTGGGTATCCTCCATTGTAGAAGGGTCGCAAGAAAAGGGCTAATGAGACAAAGCAGTATTTTAACCTGAAGGAACAGTTCGGAGAAAGATGGAATCAAGAGTGTCAGTGAGCATTTGATACTGTCATTGAGAAACTCACCTCTGCTCCAGTGTTGGGATTCGCCGACCCTAAACTCCCGTATGTGTTGCACACAGATGCCAGGACTGGGTGCAGTGTAGGACCAAAATTAGCTCAAATGAAATAGTTAATTTATAGGTAATTATAAAGAGTCATTTAGTTTACGACCGAGCAACTGAATCGTCCAGCGTTCATCTGCTCGGGCCGTAATAAGCTCTTGTAGCGGATATGAATATCCACTATCATGAAAACACTGATTATGTGCGGTAACTTAAGATCGACAGTTTAAGACATTACATTACATTACATTACATTACATTTTACAAGCACATAATACAAGACACTTACTTTTAAAATCTACAAGAGACTTGTATTTATTCTAACACAAACTAATTTAACACAAACACACACACACACACAAACATTCATACACGTTGCAGAAAGAAAGGAAATGAGAGAGAAAGAGTTTTAAGAGAGAGAATGAAATGATGAGCAGGATTTCTAACAAAATATGCACTTCAAAAGACCTGACCTGAACGAACCATGAATCATTAATTTAATGCACCAGTTTAGCTTTAGAATCTGGAGGTACTTGCTTGTCGAGTCGACTTTAAATGGGAAACTCCTCATTGGTGTCCTTAGTTTGGAGAGAAGGGTTTTTCAGAGTCGATGATTTGTTGCAGGGTCTTTTCAGGTCCGGATTGTGTTAGGTAAAAACCAATCACGTTTGAGTGTGCTGGCAAAATGACAGGAAGTCTCTTGTCGTGGCTGGAGTTAAAGTTGAGGCGGCAAAAGTCGTTGGTTAAACTTTGCGGCAAAACTTAGAACACGAGACTCTCAACAGAAAAGAAAGTTAAGTAAAAGAAACGAAAAGTGAGTGAAAGTTGGATGGCTTGAATGAGCTGCTTGTCTGTCCTTTGTCAGCTTAGTCTTGTCTTCGTTTTGTTCTTCTTGTTATTCCTTACTAGTTCTTTGTCTTGTGATATGACTATTTAAACTTAGGTGTTTGTCCCACCTCTGTGAGGAGTTCTGACCAATCAGATATCGTCTTGTTTCAAAAGGTGGCTTTTCTCCGCCCCCAATCATAAAATAAGCGTTATTTTCGGTCTCTGGAATTGCCGGCTTTGGCAGAGAGTACCGTTTAGACAATTTCTATTAAATGGAATATGATACATTTTACACAGATTTCATTCAAGTCATGATTTAAATGAGAAGAAGAGATTAAAATATATATCAAACACGAAATACTTTCATTCAACCATTCAATAGTTATACAGTTATATGAGTTGTGGGTGTTCTAAAACATAACTGATTACAGGTAGTATGTGTGGACATGATATAAAATGTATGCAGTTGAAAGATGTTTGATAAGTCAATTTCAAATTGTTTGAATAATATAGGTTTCACAGACAATTGGAAAAGTTTTTGGGGGAGACCTGACCTCCCGGGATGGTGCTGCTCTTCTCTCTAGTAATATGGCACATAGTCTTAGAGCTGAAACATGACAAACTGGGGCCCAGGTCAGGAAGCAGACAGACTGGCTAAACCGACCGTCTGCTAGCTGCCTCATGTCACAGAAGTCAGATAATTCCCAACACATAGAAACTCTTACACCTAGATATTATCACATAGAGACTGTGTCTGTACCCCGAATTAGTAAAAACAAAAAAATTCCAAACCCATTTAATGGTAAAAATTTAATTGATGTTTAACAAATAAAAAACAGAGATAATACTGATAAACAAATGATAAAGCTTGGGTTGTTAAATATTAGATCCCTTTCTTCAAAAGCACTTAGTGTAAATGATATTATCACAGACAATAATCTAGATGTGCTGTGTTTGACAGAAACTTGGCTAAAACCGGACGATTACATTACTTTAAATGAGTCTAGCCCTCAAGGTTACAATTATCGACACAATCCTTGTCAGAAAGGCAAAGGTGTTGCTGTAATTTATAGTAATATTTACAGTATTAGTCAAAAGTCTTTCAAATATAATTCCTTCGAAGTGATGGTACTTTATGTAACATTATGTAAGTTGACATTTGTGTTGGCTACTGTATACAGGCCACCAGGGCACCATACAGACTTCATCAAAGAATTTTATAATTTTATATATTTTAGATACTGAATTTGGGATTTTCCTTAGTTGTCAGTTATAATAATCAAAATTAAAAGAAATAAACCTTTGAAATATATCAGTCTGTGTGTAATGAATGAATATAATATACAAGTTACACTTTTTGAATGGAATTAGTGAAATAAATCAACTTTTTGATGATATTCTAATTATATAACCAGCACCTGTATATATATATATATATATATATATATATATATATATATATATATATATATATAGGAGGCGGAAGAAGAAGAGGAGAGGGCAGATGTAAATTGCCCTTGCAGCTGGGGGATCGATCGCAAACGCCGCTGTTGTTTGTAATCGATCCTCCATCTTAAACTCGCCTCTTCCACCTCCCGTCTGTCTGGGCCCAGATTCAGATCTGAACGGCTAGGATTTTTCCATGCCCTCCCGATCTCAAACATGGAGATCAGGAAGGAAATGGAAGGCTCACGGGAGCTGCAGAGCTATGGACAGAAAGGAACCGCTCGTCGAGCCGTCCGCGTGCGGCCCCTTTCTTAACGTGCCCTCACGGCAGCTGTAGTCTGCCAGAAGCGCGTCCCACAAACTCCAGCAGCTCCGCATAAACAGCAGCCAGAAGAGCGCTCGCTGCTGGACGTGATGACGTCAAACACAGACGTCATCGTCATCCAACAACTCATCCTCGTCAGCCCCAGGGGGCTGAGAGAAAATACACCTCTCTTAAACTTCCCAACGGGCTCACCTGCAAGCCCCATGATTGCAGCTGCCGTTTTGCCTCAGCACAAACGGGGCCAGAATCACCAGGCACAGATGCGGGCACCTCTTCCCTCGAGAAGAGTGCCAAATGAGAACGGAGCGTCCCGATAGGGAGACGCTCACAGTAAATAACAGAAAAACACAGACAGCGCCCTCAAGCACTGTCTATGCGCGCTCCTCTCCCAGACAGAAAAACACCCAGAATGTGTATATCAAGTGTCAAAACCTGGGACACGGATGAACACACTCTCTGAAATGTTGTAAGGCATAATATAAGATTCCCTTACCGGATTCGATACAATCGTGATCAGACAAAACAGTTCCGAAAGACGAAAAGATACTGACTGATTCTGTAGGCGCTCCTTATATACTTCCGGGTCGTGCTATGATGATGTCATAGGCTGTCGCCGGCCAATAGGATTGGAGTGGTTTGATACTTGGCTTTCAGACATCAGTTCACGTGTGACGCTCCCCATATGCGGTAAATGCAGAGTTGAGTTCCCTTTCGAAAGGGAACCCCTCTACCTAAAAGAATTAACTAAATTACCTGTCCCCAAAAGAAAAAACAAAACAACATTTAACTTCCCTCCTTCCTTAACTAAACCATAACCAGGAGAAAAGATATCGGAATCCTCGACGCTACATTACCCATAAACATATGATAGAAGTTATCCACTCAAAGAATACATAACACATGTAACCCAACACAACAACCAGAAGCGCAACAAGCGCTACACTCCTCTGGGACTGGAGAGCGAAAGATCATCACACGCTGTGCTGTCTCTCTGCTTCGTCAATGCTTTCTCTGCAGTTTTATGCAGGAAGTGCACCAATCAGTGCACAGACAGCGCTCACATGACCAATGGAGCACAGGTGGTAACCCTTAGCCTGTCAGGAAAGCACACAAAAAGAGAGAGGAAAAAAATGAAAGAACGAGAGAGAGAATAATACAAATGCAAATAACACTTTATATAAATAACAAAAAACAAATGAAGGCGTCCTTGGATGTAACAATACATGTGTCTCATTTTTGTGTGATTAGTATTCACTAAGTTACAGTTAATTTTCTGAGAACTAACAGAATGGACTTCGTTCATGTTAGTTTTCTTTATTTTGCAAAAAGCACATTTTGTTTTTACTCTGAGTGTACAGAAATAAAAGAAGACATTTCACAGATTAGAATGGTGTATAACTCTTAACTGTATGTCCAAAATTGACTGAGTATTTTGAGTCTCGTTTTTTGCAGTAATTTTTATATCGCGGAATGTAAATATATCCACAGTAAATATAGCACAGTACTACTTAAAGTTACTGACATTTTGATAAAGAAACATGAGGAATGAGGAATAAAGAGTTTAAATAAGTGCAATAGACTAAAGCCGCCTCTCTCAAACAGCATCGATCCCGAATTCAATTATCCTTGGTGGCTTATAGTGCCTAAAGGGTAAAATACATACGATTTCCCTTATTGTGAAATAATATGGTCATATCACCCATCCCTAGTGTCAGTTAGTTTTAAGAACTTATTGAAAGTAAAGGAACTTTGGAATGAGTAATCTGAGAACAGTCATGTACACTCGTTCGACAGAGAGGACATGAAACCACAATTCTTGGAATCTAAAGAATAGGCCCTAGTGTTTGATTTTGGATCTACTGTTAAGTTTTTGTATGGAGCTGGTGAGTAAATTTTGCAAATTAATATTGTATTATTGAACAAATTAATATTCACTTGAGTGTGTGTCTCCTCATGATCCAGATGTTTTGGGAATGAACACCTTCTGTCACATGATCTTCAGAGGAAGTGAGTATTCTGATGTCATATTAACATTAGAACACACGCAAACTCTGCACCAAGGCACCACTCTGGTTCAAACGTACTTTCTTGAGTTTAAAGGGTTAATTCACCCAAAAAAGAAAATTCTGTCTTTGATTACCAGGGTTGGGGAGTAACAGAATACATGTAACGGTGTTACGTAATCAGGATACAAAAAATTGGTAACTGTAATTCGTTAGAGTTACGTCAAAAACCAAAGTAATCAGAATACAGTTACATTTTGTAAAAATTGGGAATACTATCAGGATTACAATGGTTTCATCTAAATAAATTAGTATTTTGACATAATAATGCTATATTAAGCACTGCTTGATTATAGTTCTTGGTTCTGTTGCCAGTCACATAATTTAACAGTATTATAAATATAGTTAGAATATTATGTGTTTAGCAATTTATAAAAAGTGAATCATATTGTGTTTAGCATATTAACATTCTTGAATGCGATTATGTTTGACAACTGAATTGACTTGCTCTCAAGTAACATCATGCTTTCTTTGACATAATAAATGTAATAAAACAGAGTGACAAAACGTTATTGATAAAAGACAAGAAAATACATATTTTCAAATAGAGAGCAGTAGTAGTGAAGTGAGATCTGTTTGTTTCTTTATTCACCTATTTATATGAGAGAGATATAAACAAAGCTTTACAAATAGCCTTACAAAGAGAATCTGACTCTGAAAGAGAGAGCGCAAGCTCAAATAATGATCAGTATTTATTATGACAAAAACACAAGAACAAAAACACACTTGAAGAACCTTTGAAGTTCAGTGTTTTGCTTTAGATTTCAATAATTCCTGAAAAAGATGGACATATAAAGCCATATGTAAATCTCAAAACATTGAAATATGCATAATCAGTTTGTGAGAAATGACATCATCAATGATGTACCTGATGTGTGAAGATGTGCTTGATCTTGTTCAGCTCTTCTGGATCTGACGTCATAAACCAGATGACAGTAGCCACACCCACCAGAGCAGAGAGGACCAATCGGATCACAGCTTCAGTAGAACCACAACGGTGGACAGAGTCTGAGGAATAAAAACATCAAACTGAGATCAGGTCAGTCAATAAATGCTAATATCAAGAATATCTGTAGGACAGGAGAAATGATCTCTACTCACCATAGACAGAAACTCTGAAAACTTTTAATGATGGTTTTGCTCCGATTATCAGTAGCACATAAACTCCAGCATGTTCATCTGTGATGTCTATGATGGTCAGAGATCCAGTTTGTTTGTCCAGCTTCAGTCTGTCTCTGAATCTCCCATCAAGAACATCATCATATACAGTGATTCTGTCGGCTTGTTTTTTGACTTCAGCTTTTAAAGTGTTTCCAAACCTCCACAAAATCTCATCATCATCCATCATTTTAGTAAGATCAGAGTTTAGAGTGACTGAATCTCCCTCCAGCACTGATATTTCATCTGCATCACCACATGAAGAACAAACAGAAACAGAATATATGATGGACTAAGACGGGTATTTGATTGCTTAAAGTCCCTGTAAAGTCAATTCTGAGAATTGTTTCTAAACACATTATAAATGTATTGCTGAAACACATTACAAAGAATGTGAACTATGTAGTACTGAATTGTGAAGTTACAGTTTTTCACCAATTCTGTGTTCAGGATGTTTTGGGCGGAGCTAAAATGGCGGCTCAATGGCGCTTTGGAGCCCCCGAGCATGGCCCCGCCCCTAACACTATAATAGGTGTGTTCGACTTTGGCTGCGGCTGGATGTAAGCGATCGGCGAGAGTAGCCACGTGCAGTTGGGGAGGAGCTGAAAACGGAGACGTGAAGTCGGACACTTTCTGCTTCCCATAGTGACGCTCACGCTGCATTTGCATACTTTATCACAGCTAAAGTGAAATAAATGCAATATTTGACTAATACACTGATGTTTCAGAAACATTTTCATTCAATACTTTATGTACTGCTTACAGCGTCTGTTTTTACAAGAATAAAGTTCAACATATATGATTTAAATACCAATGTAGTGGGGTCTACGTTTTTTATCAGTTTTATTTTGATAAACATGACACAATATAACATCACGACTACATGTAAAGAGCTTTAACTTTTCTAAAAGTACAGATTTGTGAGCATTAGTGGAACTGAAGGTTTCAGAATAAACACGAAACACACGTGATCGTTGTCATGCAGTGAATCCAGCCAATCGTGGAACAACGGTGTCGTCATCAGAGCTCGTACAGCCGCTCTTGAGAAACTGCACTGGCTGACTTAGGCGGCTACTCTCGAAATGCTCTCGCGGTACTTTGAAGCCATACGTCACAGTCACATGGTGTCGGCGCTGTCTCAAGTCGGACAAAATTTATTACCGGCATGCACTGCTTCAAGTCAGCAGCCGATCGGTCTGTGCGACGCTGCATGAAGTCGAACAAGCCTAACAACTGTCAATGATGCACTAGAGCCACCGAGCATTGCCCCGCCCTAACGCTATAGCGGCTCGGCCGCTCAATCTTGAGTGTTATTACAGTAAGTTATACAGCCTACGTTTTGCTAGCTAGTACTGCCTTCGTCACACAAATGCATATTACCTGGTTGCGATAATATACAAAACAGCTTGGTCTCCTTATTTAAATTTCCTAAAAACGATGATATGAAGAATGGAGAGCTGACAATCACTACCAACACCCACCTCTGCAGTGATAATTTAACACCGGATAGCTTTACAAACTTGTAAGACTTGATTTTCCTGCTAAGACAAAAACTGAGATCAAGCACCCTGCAATAAAGCATTAAAACTCATCTGGAGAGAAGATCTCAAAGAAATAGCATAGGACAATGCCTTGCCCTCACTCATCTACAGTATTTTAAGGGAAAGTGCAAAGCAGCCATGTGGGATCTTCTGTAGCCAGAAACCCCCATGAAGAGATGGGTGAATGTCTGAAACACTCTCACATCACTGTGTGTATATGCAATTCTTACTCTTAGAGTCATCTTTGAGCAACTGATGTTATGTATTTATGATTTCTGAATTGGCTTCTAATTGGTTATTTGTGTAATTGGCATGATACACTTTTACCTGACAAATAAAATGTTATATTTGATTTACTCTGGACTCTCCTGAAATCATTATTACCAGTAAATTATGGGAGGCTAAGGCTACCGTAAATCTGTGTCCAGGGTAGAACAAACTGAAGGCTGGTGTGTTATTTAGTGCAGTGAGCTGTCAATCATATTTGACTGTTGATGGATTCACTTCATTGAAGGGGTCATGAATTGAGAAATCAACTTTTCCTTGAGTTTTTGATATAAGTTTCAGAACTGAAAACTTCCTTGTTAGTCCAAAGAAAGATTTTATTGACACCAGGCCCAGCGAACCACTGATCCTGGAATGTGCCTATCTAAGAAATGCCGCCTTCACAGAAGAAATCAATGACTACTTCATTATTGCAGTGTTAGCCCCACCCCACTGGTGTGTTAGTGAGATGAGGAGGAGAGAAGAGCGATACAGGACTAAAATAACATTACCTTTCGAAGGATCCTAATGCTTGGAATATAGTTATTTATTTTCAACAATGTGAATGTCTTAGTTGAGCATTATTTATTTGTATTCGGTACATTTCACTGTGGATTCTTTGGTAAATCAATCGCATTTCGGCGCAGGCTTTGCAAACAGACTTTCACGATATGGACTCGACAGTAATGCAACAACATGCGAGTAACTGTGTTAATTATATTAATGATTCATGTACAGTCAGATGTTCTTTGTCTATGTGTCAGTAAATCAAACCAGTGACTAACGGTCAACTTCACGTTTTATTCAACAAATCTCTTAGTTATATCGCGTTTGCATTGTTATGATGAAAGCATTCATTAGTGTGCAGAAATTGAGTTTCAATGATGAGATCACTGCTTTCATGTGCTCAACAACACGTCTGTGATCGACTACATCACTGCAACCTTTCATGCCACGATCTAAATGTAATGCAACACTTTTCACAATTAGTTAACCGTGAGAGCTGTAATAGTAAAAACGTGCTAAAATAAGAGAGTAATACTTAGCTATTTCATATGCGAATATGCCAGCCAATCACAGCAGTGGGCGTTTACACTGAAGTCTCACAGCAGACACGCCCCTTAAAACAAGCGTTCAAATCAGAGGGCTAAAATCAGGGTAGCAAAAATGCCTTTTATTTGTATATTATGACAATTTTTGATGTAAAAAATATACTAACATTATAAGTGTTCCGAATTCTCCATGTTTAGCGTAATGACGAAGATGCGCACAGAATCAGCGCTGCACGTAATGGAATAGTGCACAACCTGCGCAGTTGCGGAGCCTACGCTGATTTAATAGACTGAGAATAAGCGTAGCGCTACAGAGTTGCATCAGCCGTTCTGACTGGAGAGTTCTCTGGATTGCTCGCATTATAAGGACATTGTATTAGTAACGGGCAAATAAGTCCAGTGTAATTGGAATATAAATATTATATTGCAATTATATTTGTTGCAGATACTGTTTCTAAGTTTATTTAATTATATTAATGCGACCTATTTACCGCACGTGAACGACGTGCTGTATTGTATGCCGTGAATCCTTTGAAGTTAAATATAGCAATCGATCGCTGTGACTTGTATAAGAAGAAGATACATTATAGACATAAATAATAAACAACATAAAGTAACACTTAAGTGATTGATCTGCTAATTATTATTTTTATTTTATTGTTCTAGAAAACCTTGCACATGTCCATCTATGTTAATGCTAGGGATGTGCGCAACGACTAATTTCATAACCGTTTAAACAGAATTTTTTTTCAACCGGCTAGTCGACTAGTCTAACCCCGCCCCCCAGAGACAGTCTGTATATGTGATCAATTTGAAAGAACACTTAATCTATGAACAGTCAAATCCTATAATGAATACCACTAAAAATAGATAAAGCCTATGCGATGTGCTTGCCTTGCATTATGATTATTGTATTTTAAACTTTAGCGTTCACTTAAGCAGTGTTAGCCATTATACACATAGGCCTATTCAAATCAGCTGAGTCAATAGGCAGCGCAGGACCAATAAGTTTAAACCTAATGGCTTATTATAAACAGATTTTCTCAGATAGAAGTTAGTCCAAATAAGTCAGCCCATTAAGGTATTGTTGTTCGTTACCACGGCAACCACTTGCGCGTCCGGGTTTGAACCATAGACCAGGGGTCGGCAATTAAGGCCCCGTCCACACAGAGACGCGTTTCTGTGTAAACGCACAAATTTTGTATCGGATAGGCATTTCGTCCACACGGATCCGGCGTTTTCGGAAGGTGAAACTGCTTCCAGAGTGGATAAATCTGGACAACAACAAACGCCACATACTCTTAGGTCCACCGCGGAGGACAATCAGGAGGGCAACCAGGAGAAGACTTTGGGTAAGACCTGGCAGAACCAGCAGTTGGTGGGACAACTTTGTGAATGGCGTTGTTGAGGATGATGAATGGAGGGAGAACTTCCGCATGTCCAAATCATCTGTTGTCGCCCTGAGCGAAGAACTTAGACCGTATATCGAAGGGGAAACAACAAACATGAGGGCACCAATTGAACCGCTCCAAAGGGTTGCGTTAACGCTTTATTACTTGAGCGATGAAGGACAGCTACGGAAGACTGCTAACGCCTTCGGCCTGTCGCGACAGGCTGTGTCCGTTGTTGTCAGGCACACATGCAAAGCGATCGCTATCCACCTGGGTCCAAAATACATCAGGTTGCCTTTTACCGAGGCTGAGGATCTGGTTTCAGGCTTCCATCGTGCTCATGGCATGCCACGGTGTTTGGGAGCAGTCGACGGCACCCATATCGAAATCAAGCAGCCATCTACCAACTCAGTGGACTATATCAACAGGAAAGGCAAACATTCCCTTAATGTACAGGAGGTCTGTGATTATAAGTACAGATTTATGGATGTTGTGATAAAGTAGGGCACGAATGGGCATTGAGTGTGCTTTTGGTCGCCTCAAAGCCAGATTTGCTGCACTAAAAAAGGCCTATGGACATCAACTTGCAGGACCATGTCATTTACGCCTGTTTTGTTCTACACAATTTTTGTGAGGATAGTAAGGAGACTGTGGCTGAACACTCTGTGTTGGGATCAATTATCTTATTTATCATGTTTATAACGTTGGTTATAATTAGAGAATTCATAAAACTAAAAAAAAAAAAAGTCATAAACGTCTAGTCTAAACGACTAGTGTTTTCCAAGTTGACTAGCAGCAGCAGCAGTATCGTTTAATCAACTAGTCGGCTAGTCTCGCACATCCCTAGTTGATGCCAGAGCAATCATTAAAAGGCTATCATTGACTCTGAGTTATCTGACAAGAATACTGTAGTGGTCAGTGCACATCGATCCAGCTATAAACCCTAAATCAGAACAATAAGTGCACCCCAGGAAACATTATAAAACAATAAAACAACATATTTCATGACCCCTTTAAGATGTTTTGTGTGGAGTGGAAGATTGTGAGCTTCTTATTAGCAGGAGAGAAATTGAAGAAACGCTTCAGCCACAAACTACTAACACAAACATCAACCACAAACATCCAGCAGATCAAACCAGACACACTGATGTTTGTACAGATAAAATAAAAGAGAAACACATATAAGGCTCAAAACCCAGTAAATTACACTTATCATTTCTGCTTGTGTTGCTACAACAAATTCATAAGTGAGAGTTATTGGAACATACAGTATCCTGTAAATGTAAATGTTCATTTAGAGAAATTTGAATTTGGTTACCTGTGAGGTTTAGTCTTGGGAAAAATCGATGAGTCTTTTGCTGTTTTCTTCTGGAGAAACTGAGAAGTGTAGAGATCTGGATCTGTTTTTTTTTTTTTTTTTAAGTTATGATGAGCTTATACAACAACTTTAATATTTTAACTGTGATGGTAACAAGGATTGGAAAAAATACACTGAAAACATTCAAAATTTTAGGAGTGGGGGTTCAATCTTCAACTGGCTGGCAGGAGCAGTCACTGACAGGTCACATGACCTGGTGGCAGCTGCCAGTTTTGATTCTGGCAGGTCTGTCAGCGGTGGGCTGGTGGCTGGCAGAGTGTAACGTGTTCCCTATCTCTATCGCTGCATGGAAATACACAATTGTATTATTATGAATATAATATTATGACTCTATTCTTTTGTATGATTCACGTTTTAGATGGGTTTATCTCAATTAAAGCAGTCAAATGACTGTGATCTCAACTGGTTGAAAATGACGCTCAGCCCAGCCAGCCACTGCTGAGATGCGAGTATAACGCGTGCAATGCTTTAATTGAGATAAAACGTGAATCATACAAAAGAATAGAGTCATAATATTATATTTATAACAATAAAATTATGTCTTTCCATGCAGCGAGAGTGATAAAGAAAGCGTTATACTCGCATCTCAGCAGTGGCTGGCTGGGCTGAGCGTCATTTTCAACCAGTTGAGATCACGTGACCTGCCAGAAACAGACTGGCAGCTGCCACCAGCCAGCTGAAGATTGAACCCCTACTGAATTCTAGTGAATCAACGTCTCCAACGAGACATAAAAGCCTGTGAAGCGTCGAGCGCCTCCTGCTGGATGAACCGTCGAGAGGCGAAACATTCACAGACTGTGATGACGCGCTTCCACAGTTACTAACATCTACTAACTTACTACATCTGTCAAAACTATTATGTACACTTATAACACTGTTTGTGTGATACTACCTTCGTATTACATTACAAAACCGTAGTAAACTCTGCTGTGAGGGTGTTTCTGAGGGAGTGACGGTGAATTTGACATCTTTCTTTCTTCTGACTGCCGTAATCAATCTATCAATCTCTTTTCCTCTTTTGTAAAGTCGTGGAAACGATATCGTGAGTTTTGTGTTTTGCTGTTTTATCAAATGAAAACACAAAAACAATACCTGCTGTATCTCCCGTTCACACTGTAAAAATTTAACGAAGTATAACGACTTCCGCTTCTGAGAAAACCGGAAATGGGACAACGAACTCAGTGATTTCAGATTATTTTAAACGTGATGATATATTTTTTAAAAAATTATTTATTTATTTATTTTAAACTGAATATTAATCTAAAAAGAAAAAAAAAATAGGCAGTAAAATACTAAAGAGTAAACAAATTATAATTTAATAGTAAATTTAAAAAAAATGTTTCAGAAGAAAAAGACTAATGAGCTTAACAATAATGTACATTTAAAAATGATGTTTTAATATTGTAAAGCTATTTCACTCTGCTGAAAATTAAAATAGACATAAAGTGAGTATTCCTCCAGAGGGCGCTCGACGTAATGTAATAAACATGGAGGCAGATTCTGTACATATGGACATAAAAAGCATGTTATACTAAACAATTTAAGCGTTCTTTGATAATCTACAGTATTTATCATTCAGGATCACAATAAACTCATTAAATATCACTTAGAGGAAATATAAATGAGAAAACAATTCAGATTATATTTGAAACAGTAATAGATTATAAAGGCAGATGCAGTCGTTGTGGTCAGAGAGTTTGATCATTGTTGAGCTGAAACACGTCATCTCAGATTCCTGTCAGACAAACACAAACACAAAAGGAGAAAATAAGCTTGATGTTACAGACCTGATTCATGAAAAATAACACAAGACAGAAATTCATCATGAGGATTGATAATGCACTGGACATGAGCATCATTATAATAGTCGAATGAGCAGATTGAGTATTATGGGATATAAATCAGTGAGTATTATGACAGAGATCAGATTAATAAATACATGAATTTAGCATGATTACACTGTCAGAGGAAAAACAAAAATGACCAAATGAAATACTAATTAAACACAACACGTGAAAAGAAAGAGCATCAATAATTGCAAAAGTGATATTAAATAAGTGGTTTGTTTGTTTTATAAATACTTAAATAATTATTTATGTAAAAATACTTTATTATTGTGTATATATAAATTTTTTTATATAAAATTAAAACATCAAACATAATTTTACATTAATATGGAATGTATGTGTTTAACTTACACATTGACGCAATCAGCAATCTTCTCCAACAATCTTCTCTTGCTTTAGCAGCAGAGACAGTGTTACTTCGAGCTTGAAATACATTTTTATATTCTTTGTACTTCTGCATTATTATCTCCTGCTCCTCCACTGAAAAATACATTGCTCTCGCTCTATCCATATTGAACGCAATTGGTTGTTGGGTGCCGACGTCACTCTTTTATGTGCGAGGAGTAATCATAGCTTAAGGATCAAAGCCTGAGTTGACAGAGAAATTTGATGAGCTGCGTTATGGTACCAATAAACCCGGATTGCATCGGTTTGGTTTTGTCAACTTGAAACTTATCCTATAACCCTGAGTTTGTTCAACTACCATCATGGTATAGGCCCCTGGTCATTCCAATGGCAAATATTTTCTTTACAACATGAGCACCTGTGGCCTGTTGCACAAAGCCGGTTTCAGTTTCTACCCAGGTAAGTTCAAGATTAGTTTGAGTAAACTCTGGTTTTTCGGGCTTATGAAGGTGGATTGGTTTTTAGCAGGGTTCATTGCTAGGTTAACTTACGCTACACGGCTAACCTGCTCCGGAGCAGGTTTTATTCTGGGTTAGAGATCACAAACCCAAACTGGATCAGCTGTGAGTAAAGTGACCTGTATCTGATGCAATAAAGCCACTCCCCCTGTATATCTCGCTCCAAATTAAATCAGTTTACAGTGAAAACATTTTAGAGACAAAATTGCTCATCTTTCGCTGCTAATTATTTATTATATTTATATTATATGAATGAATTATGTATAATTCATATAATAGTATATTATATTACTTGACAATTAATATTTAACTTTGCTTTTAAATTGATATAAATATAATACATGCATCGATATTAGAGATGCACCGATACTAAATTTCTCAGCCGATACCGATAGCCGATTATTCAGAGTGATATCGGCCGATACCGATAGTTTGGTGGTTCTGTCTTTTATGCCTTCTTTTAAATTAATAATAATTAATTCCACAATTCTGAAAGAAATGCAAATAAGAACTTTATTCTCTCCATTTTAACAAGTTTCACAGTAACTGGTCTCATAAACAAAAAACACATTACTCAAATTAACATTTAATTTGATAACATTTCATAACATTTAACACATTAACTAAATTTTGATGATTAAATTAAGATTTCTTAACTCATTGAATGTTATTAATTCATATTCACTCACCACAAACAAAACCATTCTTACTTTATCATTGAATATCAAACTGATAATATATAGCCTAATATAAACTTTTTTGATGATAATAACTCTTGTGATATTAACTTTAACTGGAAATAAAAAGCATCACGTTCTACCCACAAAGCATTTTCCTCAAATAAGTGTAAAGCTTCACAAACAAGCATTTCTGCTTTACAACTGAGCATCAAACTGCTTTTTAAACTTTTTTGAATGTTCTTAAATTATATTAACATTAGTCTCTAACCTAGGCTCACAATCACTCATCATTCAATTCCCTTATTTAAGAGTTTGAATTCTTCTTCACAATTAGCGCTCTTTTCTGTTCCAAAAGACTTTCCAAAAGAAATTCATATATAAGGTGCTATTCCACCTCGTAGTTACATCCTGCTTAAGTCTCTTTAGTGGAAGATCCATCTGTGTTTGAATGGACTGTAGACGTGAAGTATCAAGTTGCGAATGTTTAAAGTGGCCTACGATCTTTCGTCACATACTGTCACACTTAGCTGGCTTAATATGCCTTCGTTGACAGCCAGCTAGAGGGAATGAGCCATGCAGGGCAAACTCATAATATCACTGTCTGTCATGGCTTTAGCCATATTCCTCACATTGTCACGTAGAACAGCATGCACTCTTGATCTGTCAATTTTCCATCTATCTAACATGTCAGTGAATGCTTGTGAGATTGCCAATGAAGTGTGAGAACCGGTAAATTCTTGAGCATGAAGCAAGACTTTGTTAAGTTTAAAATCACAATCGATCCATTGAGCAGTGAGACTAAGCATACTCGTCGTGCTCACATCTGAAGACCAAATATCTGTGGTGAAGCTTATCGCGGAGTCGTTATGAAGAAGTTTGTGAACATGATCTGCCACATGGTCCCTAACCGCACAGAGTAACGTTATAATTTTCAACACAGGCAAATGTCACTAATATGATTAACAGAGCTGTGTTACCCCTCATACGCTTGACCAGAAGAAGCGGAAGCGGCATAATAAAAGTAAATCCATTAAAACATGTTTAAAACTCACCATCCAGACGCCAGAAACACAAACAGAACAAAACAATCCAAAACATCTTTAGCGGTTTCAGTCCACAAATATGAAAAGAAAAACTCTTCAAAACTGCTTCAGTAATAAAACGACAAATGCACCGATGTGAAGATGCTCTGTAGTAACGTGTTGTGAAACTTTAAGTGTTAATGCATGTGACCCTCCAACACTTTCTTTCTTCCTGATAATTCACACTCCAGTACACCTCAACTTCCTGTAGATCAATTACATCATTTTCCACTGAAATAAACTGACCCATAACATGATAAAAGTGTCTTAAAGCAACAGTTTCATCTTGTCATGAGATCCTGCGAGTGTTTATGCAAAGAGTATGGACCTGGAAATATGACAATATGATTTGAATTTGAATTATAGACAAGTGTCATTTAACAGAATCTGGAATATGTGGATTACACACACAAGAGCAAAGTGGGCTTTTACTTCATCTTAACCTGGTCATTCCAATGGCAAATATTTTCATAACAACATGAGCCAATGAAGAATGAAGAAAGTGAGCAACATGACTGATATTTAAAATGGCACGCAAGCGCTGCTTTCTTTACAGTTTGGTCAGTAGCTCTTCACCATGAAGAAGAAGCTCAGGGTGCCATTTTATAACAGCGATGAAAACTTGAGCTGTGCTGTATCGTGAACACAGTTGAGTGTAACAACGCCTTCAGCTGTGACTTAATCACAGTGCAGCACAGCTAGAGCACCACATTACTTACATAGAGTTAGTATTCCTGCAGGGGGCGCTCAACATAATTAATGTAATAAAACATGGAGAGACTCTTGAACCTCAGAGTGAGAAAACTTTATTGATAAAGACAAGCAAATACATATGGACAGCAGAGTAGCGAAGCGAGATCTGTGTGTTAGAGTTTAAATATAAAAAATAAAGCCTTTTGAAATGGATTTTTAAAAAAACATCACTAAAAGAGAGAGCACAAGATTAAACAATCATCAGTATTTATTATGAAAAAACACTATTAGAACAAATAAGATTTCAAGAGCCTTTAAGGTTCAGCGTTCTGCTTTAGATTTCAATACTTCCTGAAAAAGATGAACACATAAAGCCACAAATAAGTAAATGTCATAAATTATATAAAGTCAGTTTGTGAGAAATATCATCATCAATGAGGCACCTGATGTGTGAATATGTGCTTGATGTTGTTCAGCTCTTCTGGATCTGATGTCATAAACCAGAAGAATGACAGTAGCCACGCCCACCAGAGCAGAGAGAACCAATCGGATCACAGCTTCAATAGAACCACAATAGTGGACAGAGTCTGAGGAATAAAAACATCAAACTGAGATCAGCTCAGACAATAAACACTAATATCAAGAATATCTGAAGGACAGGAGAAATGATCTCTACTCACCATAGACAGAAACTCTGAAAGCTTTTAATGACCGTTTTGCTCCGATTATCAGAAGCACATAATCTCCATCATGTTCAGTTGTGATGTTTGTGATGGTCAGAGATCCAGTTTGTTTGTCCAGCTTCAGTCTGTCTCTGAATCTCCCATCAAGATCATCATCATATACAGTGATTCTGTCGGCCGTTAAATTGATTTCAGCAATTAAAGTGCTTTCATTTCCAAACCTCCACTGAATCAGATCATCATCCTTCATTTCAGTAAGATCAGAGTTTAGAGTGACTGAATCTCCCTCCTTCACTGATATTTCATCTGCATCACCAAACACACAGAGAACAAATGGACACAGGGTTTATCACAGATTTACACTGTTAAATATCTGACTGTTTATGAAATAAAAGTTTGAAACTAAAATTTGAAATGAATAATATAAAACAAACGAAGAACAACAACAAAAAGCGAAATAGAACAAAATAATCAAAATAGTGTGTGGATTATATCAGGGCCTGGTTGCAACAAAGTCCTTAAGTTAAGAAAACCCTTAGTTATAAGGTTAAGGGTAGTCTTACTGAAATATGGGTTGCAAGAAAAAAACATAAGGGTCCGTTAAAGGTCATCATTGAGTATTTTCCCTTAATTGTTTAAGTGTTCTGTAAGTTCTGATATGGGGTTGCAACAAAATCCTTAGTGACCATTTCACCCTCAAAAAATTGAGGGACCAAAACATGTCTATTAAGTCATCTGCTGAACTCAAATATGATGGATGATTTCATGTTAATCGAGAAGGAGGGGGTACCGAGGCACATTTTATTTATTTATTAAAAATAAAATTAGGGCTTTTCACACTTGAAACAGTTAACCATGGTTCATTCTAAACCCCTGGTTAACGGAATCCTGGGTTATTTTGCTTCACTTGTCATAACTTACCTGGGGTTAACAATTCTGAGTATTCATACGGTTAAGTTTCACACTGTACATACCTAAACACTGGGTATATTTGCAGTGTCACTGTCACTGATTGGATGAATGCCACACATGATGCGTTTACATGAATACGCATCCTCATATTACACTGTATTATTATACTGTATACAGATGTGGACAAAATTGTTGGTACCCTTGATAAATATGATCAAAGATGACTGTAAAAATAAATCTGCATTGTTTATCCTTTTGATCTTTAATTCATAAAATTAGCAAAAATCTAACCTTTAATTGAAGGAAAAGAATCGAAAGTGGGGGGAAAAATCACATTATGAAATAAATGTTTTTCTCCAAAACACGTTGGCCACAATTATTGGCACCCTTTTATTCAATTCTTTTTGCAACTGAGTCTTCACCTATAATGCCTGATGAGTTTGAAGAACACCTGACAAGATATCAGAGACCATTCTTTCATGCAGAATCTCTCCAGATCCTTCAGTTTCCAGATCCATGTTGGTGCTGCTTCTCTTCAGTTCACTCCACTCATTTTCTTTAGGGTTCAGGTCAGGGGACTGGGATGGCCATGGCAGAAGCTTCATTTTGTGCTCAGTGACTCATTTTTGTGTTGGTTTTGATGTTTGTTTTGCATCATTGTCCTGATGGAAGATCTAATCACAGCCCATTATTGGATTTCTAGCAGAAGCGGTCAGATTTTTAAAAATCTGTTGGTATTTGATAGAATCCATGATGCCATGTATCTGAACAAGATGGTTCCAGGACTTCCAGCAGAAAAATAGGCCCACAACATTAAAGATCCAGCAGTACATTTAATGTACTGACATGGAGTACTTTTTATCCATGTGTGCACCAAACCCATCTGGTGGGTTTGCTGCCAAAAAGCTCTTTTTTTTTTTTTTAGTTTCATCTGACCATGGAAGCTGGTCCCGTTTGAAGTTCCAGTCTTGTCTGACAACTGAATATGCTGGAGATTGTTTTTGGATGAGAGCAGAGGATTTTTCTTGAAACCTTCCCGAACAACTTGTGGAGATGTAAGTGCCGTTTGATCATTTTTTTAGGCTATCTGAGACTAAAGACTCAACTAATCTCTACAATTCTCCATCTGTGATCCTTGGAGAGTCTTTGGCCACTCAAACTTTTCTCCTCACTGCGCATTTGGATGATTTAGACACACGCCCTCTTCCAGGAAGATTTGTAACATCTTTAGTTTGGAACTTCTTAATTATTGCCCTGATAGTGAAAATGGGGATTTTCGATGCTTTAGCTATTTTCTTACAGCCATTTCCTATTTTGTGAAGCTCAACAATCTTTTGCTGCACATCAGTACTATATTCTTTGGTTTTACTCATTGTGATGAATGATTAAGGGAATTTGGCCTTTGTGTTTCCTCATGTTTATACTCCTGTGGAACAGGAAGTCATGGCTGGACAATTTCATGTTCATGATCACCCTGGTGTGCTAAAAAAAAAAATGTAAATATGAATGGGAATATACTTCAAAGATATTTCACTCATAAAAAATTCTAGGGGTGCCAATAATTGTGGCTACCATGTTGGGGAAAAACATTTATTTCATAATGTGATTTTCCCCCCACTTTCAATTCTTTTCCTTCAATGAAAGGTTAGATTTTTTGCTAATTTTATGAATTAAAGATCAAAAGGATAAACAATGTAGATTTATTTTTACAGTCATCTTTGCTCATATTTATCAAGGGTACCAACAATTTTGTCCATGTCTGTATACAGCTGCCTTTACTATAAAATTTATCCTGAATGGACAGTAAATTCTCTGTATCAAATCAACACCGGTCAGTGTTCATATGGGAACCACCAGCATGGTGTTAAAGTAACACTGAATCAGTGTTAGAGTTAATTGGGTACTTAAGTAGTTAATTGAGTGATGATTGTTTGATTATTGAAGACACCTGATGATAACAAGCAGAATCACTGAAGGAAAGAGAAACACAAGAACAACAACTGATCTCCAGCCATAGCCTTAGACAAAATCAGCTGAAAAGACATTAAATGTCTCTTACAAACCAGACTGACTTTATTTCTGTAATTTGTCTACAGTTGTTTTTAAGAATTAACAGGTTTAGAATGTTGATGTTTTATTGAAAATGTTTGGTCACCATTATTGTAATCAGTGTTCATTTAGTTGGGCAGTTACTCTTGCTTTTTATGTTAAGTTTGTGGTCTTTGTAACAGTGTTTTCAGAAGCACATTATTACAAAGAAGACCATAAACAAAAACAGTCATGCGACATGGTTTACACCATCAAGAAGAAAGCTGATTGTCTAGTTCCATATGAAAGTGGTTATTCTTTATTAAGGTAAGTCATTTTCACCAACAGTACTTTCATGCCACAGATCAAGAGAGAGAGATTTAATGTCTTTTCAGTTGATTTCATCTAAGGCTGTGGCTGGAAATCAGTTGTAGTTGTTTCTCTTTTCTTCAGTGATTGTGCTTATCAGGTGTCTTCAATAATCGAACGATCATCACTTAATTAACCACTTAAGTATCTAATTAATTCTAACACTGCTTCATTACTTTTAACACAGAGGAATTTACTGTGCTCTTTTTCACTCCAATTGTCATATTTTCTGCTACCATTTGACATTTTCCCCCTTAAACGCTGAAATCTTGGGTAAATGCGGTGTTAGCCCCTCACCTAATTACAAGTGTGAAACCCTCCTTTCCCCAGGATTAAAAGCGGTGTTTAGAACAATGATAACCCAGGGTTAAGCACAGTGTGAAAAGCCCTATTAAAAAAAACATATGAACAGTTTTGATTTCTTATTTTGTCATCACTTCCACTGTGTGCTTGACAGCACATTCCTTAAATTATTATTTTTGGAATTATCTTGCTTGTTTAAGTTCAAGGCCGCAGTCCAAAACAGTCTAATCACAATACAGGTAGGCTAAAAATACACTTCAAAAATGAACAAAGTGGCGTTGATGAGTTTGAATTTTGGAAAATAGATATTATGCCGTTTTTGTGGCATACTTTTTGCTCGAAAACAACAAAATAAACCTGTTAATGAAAACAAATGTCTAGGCATCGAGCAGTGCTGGGTGTCAATGAGTACATTAACAATGATTCAAGACAAATATAATGTAGCCTAATATAATGTAAAATTATGTAAGTGACGCTCTGTGGCGCAGCAGCTTTAACGCAGCTTCTGATGTGCGCCACCGGTGCACTTGCACTCAGAAAACAATTTGTTTGGATTCTAGGATGTTTGTGCTTTTCAGGGCGCTTTGTGCCTTTAATAATCTCCATAACTAAAATACTGTAGAAAAGCTGTACAACTGCAGTAAAGGTTAAACATGTTTAAAATCAGTGGTCCGTTATGTTCTGTTTAGTGTTTATGGAAAAATACTTAGTATAAACACTTGGCTAAGGGTGACGGTTAAGAAGTTTGTTGCAACACTCTTGAAGAAATCCTTTACCTTAGGGATTTTCTCCCCCTAAGGGATACTCTTAGAGGTTTTCATGCAACTGGGCCCTGGTGATTAAAGAATAAAACAGTTAAAACTAATATTTAACTCACCATAGACAGCAAGAATGAAAATTATATTCATATATTTGTTCTCTACTTTATAAAATCCATCATGTTCTGTTGTGATGTCTGTGATGGTCAGAGATCCAGTTTGTTGGTCCAGCTTCAGTCTGTCTCTGAATCTCCCATCAAGAACATCATCATATACAGTGATTCTGTTGGCTGTTACATTGATTTCAGCTATTAACGTTTTTTCAATCCAAAACTTCCACTGAATCACATCACCATCCATTATTTTAGTAAGATTAGAGTTTAGAGTGACTGAATCTCCCTCCGTCACTATCACTGACTTCAGTTCTGTAACACAAAACACACCTGAAGAACAAAGTTTTTCACAGATTAAAGCTTTATAATCACTTGATGTTGGTTTGATGAAGCTTCACCAAAAATTTTTAATCATTTAAATGTGAAGTAAATAATTTTTCGGAGCAGCGCAAAGACAAATGATAATAAAAAAAATGTCTAAATGTTCCTTGCTCACACGGATGAGACTTCACTCATTTCAAATTAACCTCTAAAGATTTTAATCCTCCAAATATCATAATATTTTAATATCTGATCACTCCCCAGTCTCTATATCAGTAGATTTTGGGATGGAAAACCCCCCTTATGCTTGGCGTTTTAACCCCACGCTATTAAATGAGAATAATTTCATATGCTGCTCATATAGCTGAATTTCTTTCTTTAAATGATAAGGGGGATGTGTAAGATTCAAACCTATAGGAAGCTCTCAAAGCTGTCATTAGAAGCCAGGTTATAACTTACCAAGCAGAATTGAAAAAGTGGAGAGGCAAAAGGCTATATGAGATAGAGACAGAGTTGTCAGCTAGAGCAACAGTTTAAACTCACATCTTCCAGTTCAACTCTGACTAGTATTATGGAATTGAAATATGAATATAATACACCTTTATCTACTCAAATAATCGCCCTTTTATAAAAGATTATGCAGAAACATTTTGAATTAGGAGACAAACCTAACCGCTTGCTTGCATATCTACATAGGTGTGCGAAAAGCTAGTAGAGTAGTATCAAAATCCAGTATCTTGACCACTAAGCCAGTAGAAATAATGTATGCCCCCCCGGAGTAGACCCTGTAGCGGGCTTGTGGGCTGGAGCGGACTCTGGAGCAGACTCGGGGACTGGCACAGAGTCTGGAGCTGACTCAGGGACTGGCGCGGGGACTGGTGCGGAGCCTGGAGCTGACTTGGGGACTGGCATGGAGTCTGGAGCTGACTCGGGGACTGGCACGGAGTCTGGAGCTGACTCTGGGACTGGAGCGGAGTTTGGAGCTGACTCGGGGACTGGAGCGGAGTCTGGAGCTGACTCGGGGACTGGCGCGGTGTCTGAAGCTGACTCGGTGTCTGAAGCTGACTCGGGGACTGGAGCGGAGTTTGGAGCTGACTCAGGGACTGGAGCTGACTCGGGACTGGAGCTGACTCGGGACTGAAGCGGAGTTTGGAGCTGACTCGGGGACTGGAGCGGAGTCTGGAGCTGACACAGGGACTGGAGTGGAGTCTGGAGCTGACTCGGGGACTGGAGCGGAGTTTGGAGCTGACTTGGGGACTGGCGCGGAGTCTGGAGCTGACTCTGGGACTGGAGCGGAGTCTGGAGCTGACTCGGGGACTGGAGCGGAGTTTGGAGCTGACTCGGGGACTGGCGCAGAGTCTGGAGCTGACTCTGGGACTGGAGCGGAGTCTGGAGCTGACTCAGGGATTGGCACGGAGTCTGGAGCTGACTCGGGGACTGGAGCGGAGTCTGGAGCTGACTCGGGAGCTGACTCTGGGACTGGAGCGGAGTTTGGAGCTGACTCGGGGACTGGAGCGGAGTCTGGAGCTGACCCGGGGACTGGAGCGGAGTCTGGAGATGACTCGGGGACTGGAGCGGAGTCTGGAGCTGACTCGGGGACTGGAGCGGAGTTTGGAGCTGACTTGGGGACTGGCGCGGAGTCTGGAGCTGACTCTGGGACTGGAGCGGAGTCTGGAGCTGACTCGGGGACTGGAGCGGAGTTTGGAGCTGACTCGGGGACTGGCGCAGAGTCTGGAGCTGACTCTGGGACTGGAGCGGAGTCTGGAGCTGACTCAGGGATTGGCACGGAGTCTGGAGCTGACTCAGGGATTGGCACGGAGTCTGGAGCTGACTCGGGGACTGGAGCGGAGTCTGGAGCTGACTCGGGAGCTGACTCTGGGACTGGAGCGGAGTTTGGAGCTGACTCGGGGACTGGAGCGGAGTCTGGAGCTGACCCGGGGACTGGAGCGGAGTCTGGAGATGACTTGGGGACTGGAGCGGAGTCTGGAGCTGACTCGGGGACTGGAGCGGAGTTTGGAGCTGACTCGGGGACTGGAGCGGAGTTTGGAGCTGACTCGGGACTGGCGTGGAGTCTGGAGCTGACTCGGGGACTGGAGCGGAGTTTGGAGCTGACTCGGGGACTGGCGCGGAGTCTGGAGCTGACTCTGGGACTGGAGCGGAGTCTGGAGCTGACTCAGGGATTGGCACGGAGTCTGGAGCTGACTCGGGGACTGGAGCGGAGTCTGGAGCTGACTCGGGAGCTGACTCTGGGACTGGAGCGGAGTCTGGAGCTGACTCGGGGACTGGAACGGAGTCTGGACTCTGGTCAGGGACTGAAGCCATCACTGGACTCTGGTCACAGGCTGAAGCAGACACTGGAGCAGATTCAGGGGCTGGCGAAGACACTGGAGCGGACCAAGGGGCTGGAATCATCTCAGGGCTCCAGGACATCCCCTCATACTCTACCAGAATGCCTAAGGGCACAAGTGTGGTGGCCCTAACGGCAGAGGGCTCAGGAGTGGTGGCAGCCATCATGGGACGAGGCTCAGGAATGGCGGCCATCTTGCGACGAGGCTCTGGAATGGCGGCCATCTTGCGACGAGGCTCAGGGGTGGCGGCCATCTTGGGACGAGGCTCAGGGATGGCGGCCATCTTGGGACGAGGCTGAAAACGAGGACACTAATCAAATAAGTAACTATGACAACAAACTAATGGCGGGAAAACTAAACAAAGGAGGACATGTGAACATCTTGCAAAACAGACAGACATGTGACACCTTGATGTTTAAAGATTCTATTGAAAACAAAAAATTACCAGAAACACTTATACTCGGCAAATATTGCATTTATTTTAAAGAAGGATAAAGATAGTACTGACCCTTCTTCTTATAGACCCATTTTGCTTGACCCTCTTCATTACTGCTATCTGGGTCTGATTAAGGTTCAAATTGATATGGCAATATTGACGCCATTATTTACATTTCCACTGAAGCACACACACTACTATTGCCCGTAATGGTAAGGGGCGTGGCGTTTCTGGACAACGTGAATCATGACAACGTGTTCCGGACAGCTAATCACAATACACTGGGCCAGCTAACCAATCTGAGCCCATTACATATTTCTGAGGGAGGGGCTTCATAGAACCAGGAACTTAACAGTGTTTTTAGGAGAAGGGAAACAGCGGTGTAGAATAAAGCTAAAATATATGAAAAATACGGCGTATTTTAAAAACGAAGCATTAAGACATGTTAAACTGCGCCCCATAAACACAATGAAGCCTAGAAAAAAAACAGTGAACCACCCCTTTAAGATATTTACTAAAATTTTAGCAAATAGGTTAAGTAAATGTATTAGTTCAATAATACATGAAGATCAAACAGGCTACATGATATTTCTTATGAACACTGTGTATAGAAACAAAGGAAAACATGATCAAATAGCCATTTTAGCCCTGGATGCCCATAAGGCATTCGACAGGGTAGAACAAAAAGTATATATTAAGTACCATAGAAGAATTTGGTCTGGGACAAAATATTTCTTCGTGCTGTTGTACTTTTGCCCCTCCGCTTCAGTTCTCACAAACAATAACAGATCACCTTCAACGTGGTACCCGCCAGGGCTGCCCATTGAGTCCTTTACTTTTTGCTATCACTATGGAACCTTTAGCAATAAGTATAAGAAATCATCCACATATATCTCCTGTCATAACGGGGTATGTAGAACATCAGATTTCTTTATATGCGGACGATGTTCTTCTTTTTCTCTCAGAGCCAGAAAGATCCTTGCCCTTCTTATTTGATCTTAGAGAGTTTGATGGATACTCAGTATCTGGATACACAGTTAATTGTCAGAAAAGTGAATTTATGCCATTGATAATATAGATTCAGGTTTTATTAATAATCTTCCTTTTAAAACTAAGTAAATTAAAATATCTTGGTATCACTGTCCCCAGACATTACAAAAGTTTCCATGAAACAAATTATAAAGTCATGATAGATAAACTGAAGAAAGACATGGAGACTTGGAGAGTAGCTACTCCCTTTAACAAGGGAGTAGTTAATGCAAATTTCTTTACCCAGATTTCTGTATTTGTTTCAAAATGTCCCTATTTTTTTTTTAACTCAGTTATTATTATTATTTTTTTAAACACTTGATACTGTGATTGTGCCGTTTATCTGGGGATATCTAAAGTGCATATTTGTAAAACAAATAATGATACCATTCCTGGTTGGCTCGCTATTGAGCGGGATATTCAGGAATCCTCCCTCCTCCCCACTCTACTTTTTTGCACAAAACAAATCTATTGGAATATTTAAGAAATGTAACCCTGTTGTTATAAATTTTCTTAAGATTTGGTATCAACTTAGAAAGATCTTTAAACTCCTTCAGACATGCTCTCTTACCCCTATAGCTTGCATAATGCATTTCCTCCCTCACAGTTGGATAGAACATTTTTATCATGAAAAGAAAAAGGATTTATATATAGACAATGTATTTGCTTCTTTCGCTCAGCTTAGACAAAAGTTTGGGCTACCTTCCTCTCACTTTTTCAAATAATTACAAGTAGGGAATTAGGGACGGATTTTTTTTTTTTTGGGGGGTAAACTGATAATCAAATCAACGAGAAATCATAGAAACAAACTCTAAAATGACCTTTAATTCTCTCTAACTAAATGAACCAGTAATTTATTACATGGTACCAGAATGGAAACAACAGAAGGCATAAAAACACATTTAAAACTCACCAACAAGATGCCACAAACAGAGCAAAACAGTGTGGAACATCTTCAACACTTTCAGTCCACAAATATGAAAAGATAAACTCTTCAAAACTGGTTCAGTAATGAAATGACAAATGCGCTGATATGAAGCTGCTGTGTAGTAGCTGTGTGAAAATCCACTTTCATCCAAACTAACCACATCTTTACGTGTTAATGCATGTGACCGTCTTGCTCTTTTTTTTTTTGCTGATTAATTCACCCTCAGAACATTGTCACTTTGAGCTCCAGTAGGCCACAACATCCTGTAGGTCAATGATGTAATTTTCAACAGAAATAAACTGACCCATAACATGATAAAAATGTCTTAAAGCAACAGTTTCATCTTGTCATGAGATCCTACAGGTGTTTGATACCAATCTTTCATTTGAAAGCCATGTTTCTAGCATCTGTAAAACCACATTCTTCCATCTTAAAAATATATCTAAACTACGACATATGCTCTCAATGAAAAATGCGGAACAGTTAGTTCATGCGTTCATGACCTCAAGGCTAGATTACTGTAACGCTCTACTGGGTGGCTGCTGCTGGTACAAAACACAGCAGCTAGAGTTCTTACTAGAACTAGGAAGTAAGACCCGGTTCTGTCAACACTGCATTGGCTCCCTATTAAACATCGTATAGATTTTAAAATCTTGCTAATTACTTACAAAGCACTAAATGGTTTAGCTCCCCAGTACCTGAGCGAGCTCTTAAAGCATTATAGTCCTTCACGTCTATTGTGATCTCAGAATTCAGGCCAGCTGATAATACCTAGAATATCAAAATCAACCGCAGGTGGTAGATCCTTCTCCTATCTGGCACCTAAACTCTGGAACAATCTTCCTAGCATTGTTCGGGAAGCAGACACACTCTGTCAGTTTAAATCTAGACTAAAAACGCATCTCTTTAACCTGGCATACACATAACACATTATTAATTAATGTTTTCAAATCCATTAAAGGACTGTTAGCCTGGTTTCTCCCAAGGTTTTTTTTTTTTTCTCCATTTTTATCACCTGTTTGTTATCTGATGTCACCTGATGGAGTTTGGGTTCCTTGCCGCTGTCGCCTTTGGCTTGCTTAGTTGGGGACACTTGATATTCAACAATGTTTTTGATCTGCCTGCACTGACACCATTGTATGCGAACAGAACTGAGCTGGACGATGACATCACTGTTTTCTCCAGTGCTGATATATAGATTGATTTTTACAATGGAATGAATCAATACTGAATTTACTTAAGCTGGACAATGACACCATTATCTTTAAGAGCTGCTGTGCAGCCAAAAATTATTTACCAGTAATCACTGTAATGGTGCTTTAACACAATCTGCATTGTAAAAAGCACTATATAAATGTGATAAAGGTGACTTGACTTGACATGCGTGTGTTCATGAGAGCATCACGATGTGTTTTGTGTTTATGCTGGCTTTGTTGCGTGAACACTAGTGATATTATGTTCTGTGCCGAGGCTTCGGAGCGCATGTCAGAAATCCCAGAAGCTTTCAGTGAAGCGCGTATTGAGGCTTGTATCGCTTTAGTCCAATGACGTCATTGATGATGTCCGAAGCCTTGCTTCCACCTGATTGGTTCAGGAAGTGGTTCGAATCTTGGCGCAACATTTTGACAGATATATAAACCCATGGGATCCCCTCAAAATGTGTGGTTTTAGAATAATAATATCGCCCCTCCTGCCTATTATGACCAAAGAAATGATTTACACACATTTGATTTCAAATCAAATTCATTCATTTCAAGCCTATATGTTTATTACACAGTTATGTTATACAATCATTATATATCACCAGAAAATACACATTTTATTCATATAAATAGATTAGTCTATGTGGAAATTGATTTTTTCTTCACTGTTATTTCTAAGCCTTAACTGGCGCAAAATACAGTGTATCATATCACATCAGGTCATCTGTAATGTATCTGCTTGTTTTACACTCTTTGACCAACAGGTGGTGTTGTGAGCAAATGAAGCCTCGAGAAATTAACCCTTTTGTGAACCACTTGGCTGAAAAGCTTCAAAAAATTCTCACAAAAACGACTCCAGTAGCGTATTTGTATTATATAGCGTAAGTATATTATAAAGAAAATCTAGTTCCTACATTATTTTTCTATACATTGACTCACTGGGGCTCTAACCTGCAGTATGCTCTTTAAAGACTTTATCGTTACATGTTGGAGAAAAACCAATATGTTGTGTTTATTTCACTGTGTTCTCAAAAGTATATCACGTGTCCCAAATCAGTATTTTCTCAGCTACAGGAAGTTCTTTGTTTATTATTGTGGATAGAGAAAAAAAAAACTCCATGAGCTTAATAATTATGTAAACATTTACAAATACTGTTTAAAATAATGGTTTGATAATGTTAAGCATAAATGACACTGCTGAAATGGTTAAATACAGATAAATTTAGTATTCCTGCAGGGGGTGCTGGACATAATAAATATAATAAAACATGGAGAGACTCTTGAAGTTTAGAGTAAAAAAACTTAATTGAAAAAGACAAGCAAATACAAATGACAAATGGACAGCAGTAGTGGTAAAAGGGAGTGTCTTATATGAGGCAAAAATAGAAACAATAAAGACTTTCAAATTGGATTTTTAAAAATCTGACAGTGAACGATAAAGCGCAAGCTCAAATAATCATCAGTATTGTGAAAAAAAAAAAAAACAGTAGAAGAGCAAAAACCACACTTGAAGAGCCTTTAAATTTTGGCATTCTGCTTTAGATTTCAGTACTTCCTGAAAAAGATCAACATAAATGAATAAACCTCACAAATATTTATATGCAGAAACAGTTTGTGAGAAATGACATGATCAATGAGGTACCTGATGTGTCAATATGTGCTTGATCTCGTTCAGCTCTTCTGGATCTGATGTCATAAACCAGAAGAATGACAGTAGCCACGCCCACCAGAGCAGAGAGGACCAATCGGATCACAGCTTCAGTAGAACCACAACAGTGGACAGAGTCTGAGGAATAAAAACATCAAACTGGGATCAGCTCAGACAATAAACACTAATATCAAGAATATCTGAAGGACAGGAGAAATGATCTCTACTCACCATAGACAGAAACTCTGAAAGCTTTTAATGATCGTTTTGCTCTCATTATCATTAGCACATAATCTCCAGCTTGTTCAGTTGTGATGTTTGTGATGGTCAGAGATCCAGTTTGATTGTCCAGCTTCAGTCTGTCTCTGAATCTTCCATCAAGAACTTTATCATATACAGTGACGTTGTCAACCTGTTTATTAATTTCAGCTATTAAAGTGCTTCTACGTCCAAACCACCACAAAACCTCATCACGATCCATTATTTCAGTAAGATCAGAGTTTAGAGTGACTGAATCTCCCTCCTTCACTGATATTTTATCTGTAACACACATGGAGAACAAACATGAACGTGATTTGTCACAGATTCAGACTGTTGAATAACGTTATAATCATTTTTGAGAAAGTAAAAAGTTTGACATTTAAATTTGAACTGAATACAAAAAACTTACAGAACAGACACAAAAGAAGCAAAAAATTTAACTCACCATGGGCAGAGAGAATGAAAAATATGTTCCCACAGTGGACATGTAGTTTATAAACTCCAGTATGTTCAGTTGTGATGTTTGTGATGGTCAGAGATCCAGTTTGTTTGTCCAGCTTCAGTCTGTCTCTGAATCTCCCATCAAGAACATCATCATATACAGTGATTCTGTTGGCCGTTACATTGATTTCAGCTATTAAAGTGTTTTTAATCCAAAATCTCCACTGAATCCAATCATTATCCTTGATTTCATTAAGATCAGAGTTTAGAGTGACTGAATCTCCCTCCTTCACTAACACTGACTTCAGTACTGTAACACCAAACACACCTGAAGAACAGAGTTTGTCACAGTTTATATAACTGTATGTTGGTTTTACAACTTTACATGGTACCAGAAAAGAGAGAACTAAACCATAAAAACACATTAAAAACTCACCAACCAGACACCACAAACAGAACAAAACTAATTTGAGAAACATTTTCTTCATCAGTTCACTGAAAAATCTTAAAATGTCTGAAACATGACTGACTTGTGAAATTTATCTGGCTGTGACCTCAGTTTCCGTTCTCAAGTCAATTTCCACCTCAAGACCAAGATGACATCAACTTGTTTCTGATATGTGTATATTAAGCCCTATTCGGAAGGTGATTGTTTCTCATGTGGATGTCTGTAAAAACTAATTTGCATGGAACCTCAGTGACTAAACTCATGCATTCAGATGGCTATTTATTCACATTTATTCACACTGAGTTTTGTGCATGATTGTCTGCTGTGGCACATGCTTTCATATTTAATGTAATAATAATATCCTATTTATTGTTTGATTATTTAAATCTATTTAAAAATAGGAAGACAGACATGCTATATATTTAAAATGGTTTTGTCTTGCATTTTATCTCAAATGATGTCATTTTAAAAATGGGGAAGTTCTCTTCCTCCTTACTGTTCTTAACATCTTCCCACCGTTGTGGTGGAGCGGTGATGAAATATTGTTCCTGTAAATACTTTCCAACTAATAAATGTATCTTTAAATGCGTGTGTAGCAAATATTAAAATATATAAAGAATAATGTTAATGAATTTCATCAAAACTTATGTTATTGTTTTATATTTTCATGTTTGTGTTCGGAGTTATAATGGGGCATAATGTACATTTTTAATTCTAGTAGGAACCGTTCTTGCAGAATATTTTATGGGGCATATATTGGTGACGCACATGATACCTTGTGCAGAGATTGTATATTATAGAGTACCTCAGGAATGACGTGTTTTTGTAGGCAAAACCCGGAAGCGAGTTAGCATTTTAGGACTTCCGGTTCCATCGCCCTAAAGTCTATGGGTTTTTTGAATGGGTTTTTGCTAAATCGCCTGAAATAAGGTCTGTGGTTAACAAATCCTCTAAATATTTTCACGTTTTGATCTATGACATAAAACACACTAGTTATAACCCGCTTGTGATTTTTCGAACCTTTATTGTGTCTTAAAAACGCTGGTTGCTAACAAATTGCTAAAAGGGACTGCTTCCTTTGGCGGGGACTTCAGACGTCATCATGACAAACAGGACATTCGGACAGCATTTCTCATGAAAAAGTGGATAAGTATTCATACACAGCACAGATCATAATCAGCAAGCATGTTTTTAAATAAAGTTGTTTTTTAAATAAAGTTTGAGGAAGCTTTGTGGTGGTGACATTGATCGCGACCATGATGTGCTGTAGTCCGTTTATAGCCTACTGTTAGCTTTTTATATCTGACAACTTTATTGTATAAATGTTGTGTTAACTTGTAAAGATTATCTTGATAGACAAAACATGTAAGTGTCATAACCCTTTGTTAAACACAGAGCTTATTTTTTGCGATTTTCCAAAAGTCTATGGGAAAAATGCATAGGCTTTCGATCAAGAGAACCCGTGCGCCGCTAACTTCCGGGTTGGCCTACAAAAACACGTCATCCCTGAGGTACTCTATAGGGAGATGAGAGGGTCTGTATCTCTTACCATAGACCTTTATCACACTTCCTATTTCCGGTAAGCGAAGCAGTGTATTGCTATTTCCGGTCCCATCGCAACGCATTCAAAACCTATGGCTGAATTCTCTCACCGGTGTTACTGCAGCGATCCGGCGGCTCTAATTCTAAACAATGACACCCTTACCTCGATTTTCACGATTTCCCGACACAACATGAATAGAAAGCATGGGTGAGACTGATACCGCGGGATGAAGATCATTCTTTTAAAATAATACACGGTGTGTACGTTCATGTGTAGAAGACCTATGCATTTCCAAACTGAGGACGTTTACATCTCATATCTTCAACCTGCTGAAATGTTCCTATAAATATAAATGTGCATTCTGAATAATAAATAAATGTTCCATTTCATGGGAACTTCGAGCTGTGTCGAGACGCATTGGGATCACCTCTGCATGATTATGTCTTGAAGCACTTGTGAAATCGAACCAATGGAGTGACGGGACGTCAGAGCGGGTGACGTCATGAACCAGGAAACTATAAAGCACACCTGAGAACAAAGAGCGCCAGCTTCTGTGTCTTCAGCAAGTGCTCTGTGTTATCGTGTGTCTTATTTGGTGTTGTCTGTTACGCTACACATATAGATTTTGGTCTCTTCGTCTGAGGACAAGAGTATCCAGTTGCACCACATATATATATATATATATATGTGTGTGTTATAAGACACTATAATGACGAGCAAACAACAGTTTGTCAAGTGTGTTCATCCCTGCCCTCGCTACATCATGGGTGGGGATACACACGAGATGTGCGTTGTTTGTTTGGGAGTTGAGCATGCCCAGGCAGCTCTCGAGGGAGCTGTCTGTGTGCATTTTGAGAAGCTCACTCTCAGAACACTCGCCGGGCGCTCTTTGACAAACATGAAGAGGGCGCCGCCGCCAGTGTTCCCCGTGGATCGGGTCCCGCTTCTGCCGAGGCAGAGCGGTGGCTTCATTCATGGGGTTCACAGATGGATCTGACAGAGGGGTTAGAGACGGGCCCAGCCTTATCTCTGCCTTCACCTGTCAGACCCAGTGTCTCTCCTCTGGTGGTGGAAGCACGCGCTGCAGTTTCTTCCCCCCGGAGAGAGGCACTGGCGCTTCATGAAGCGCGTCAGAAAAGCAAGCTTGATGAATGCTTTCTGCCCGCCCGGTCACAGCCTCAGCATCGGGGACTGCCGTTCTTTCTCAACCTCCACACAGAGGTGTCGAGGTCGTGGCAGAGACCTGTGCAGTATAGAGTGTTCAGCCCCCAAAACCACTGTCTTTTCTAACATCGTGGGGCTGAAACAGCGTGGCTATGGGGCGATGCCTCGGGTTGAAGAGACGCTTGTGAGCTATCTCTCGCCCGATACTGCATCGTCCCTTAAACTAAATCAGCGCTGGTGGGCAAAGTTTATTCGGCAGCAGGTCAGGCTACAGCTTGTTTGCACACGATGTCCATCTTACAAGCTTACCAGGCTGACCTGCTGGGGGAAATAGATGAGAGCGATGAGGCTAGCTTTGAAGCGATTCAGGAACTGAGAAAAGCCACTGATCTCTCTATCCAGGCCACCAAGGAGACGGCAAAAACAATCGGCCGTTCTATGGCAGCCCTGGTGGCCATGGAGAGGCATTTATGGCTGAACCTGTCAGACATTAAGGACAAGGAGAAGAATGTTTTTATGGATGCGCCGCTGTCTCCCCTGGCCTCTTCGGCGACTCAGTTACGTCGGTCGTCGAGAGGTTCCAGGAAGCCAGAAAGCAGTCAGCGGCCTTCCAAAAGTTCCTTCCCCGCCGCTCTCTACCCCCAGAGGCTGCTGAGCGGGAGCAGCCTCGGCCGTCTACCAGCTTAGAGCGCAACAAAAGCAAAGTGTTCGACACAGCCAAAGCCTTCTAGGGGTAAGACAGATCTGCGGACTGTCATTATCGCCAGGAAAGCTTCGAAGAAGTCCTGATGCCAGTGGCACGGGACTTTCGAGGGCAGCCCCCTCCAAAGAGGTTCCCATATCACATTACATGGTATCCGTTCTGCCAACCCTGCCACCTTGTGTGCTTCAGGCTGCAGCGGTCTCCACCGACCCTCAGAGGAGGGCAGGTCAGCGTTTGGTTCGGTTGTTCCCTGCCGGTTCTCTGCTTCAGAGTGCCAGGTCGAATGCTCTAAAAACACCAGAGGCCAGTCTCAAGAGACTGGTTCCCTTAGTAGAATTTCTGGCAGAATGGAAACTTCTCCCCAATATTTCTCAATGGGTGCTGCTCACAATAGAAAAAGGTTACAGAATTCAGTTCGGGTCTCGCCCGCCCTGGTTCAGTGGGATCCTCCCTACGGTGGTGGACCCCGAGTAGTCTCTGGTAATGGAACAAGAGGTTCTGATGCTCTTGCAAAAAGGAGCTATAGAAAGGGTTTCTCCTCCCAGCAAGCTGTCAGGGTTTTACAGCCGATACTTCATTGTTCCAAAGAAGGATGGAGGGTTGCGTCCTATTCTAGATTTATGCGTGCTAAATCGCTCTGTTCAGAAGCTCAAGTTCAAGATGCTTACACTCAGACAGATCATCCCACAGATCAGATCCGAGGACTGGTTTGTGGTTTGTGAAAGACACTTACTTTCATGTATCCATCCATCCTCAGCACAGGAAGTTCCTCAGATTTGCTTTCGGGGGCGAAGCTTATCAATACCGGGTTCTTCCTTTCGGCCTAGCACTTTCACCCCACACCTTCACGAAATGTGTGGATGCAGCTCTGGCTCCACTGAGACTCCAGGGCATCCACGTGTTGAACTGTATCGATGATTGGCTGATTCTAGCTCAATCCGAGCAACTGGCAGTCCAACATCGAGATGTTGTTCTGTCCCACATGAGAAGGTTAGGGTTGAGACTCAATGCCAAGAAGAGTGTACTTCTTCCATCTCAAACTTTCAACTATCTAGGGGTAGTCTGGGATTCCACCTCGATGCAGGCATGTCTGTCTCCTGCTCGGCTGAATTCCATTCTCTCAGCCGTGAATGGGGTGAAATTAGGCCAGTCACTCACTGTAAAACAGTTTCAGAGACTGTTGGGTCTGATGGCAGCTGCGTCCAACATCAATAGCTTAGATGGTATAGGGTCTAACATACATGTTGTTGATTTTGATGATTTAATAAGTTTAGAGAATTCTTCCTCTCCTATAGCAACTGAATGAATGGAATTTTTCCTCAGGGACACTACAATGTACTGTCTGATGCGATACTGTAGTAGACTGTTATAATTTTCTCTCTAATATTGTCAATCTTGCACGTAAAGAAGTTCATAAAGTCATAACTGCTGTGCTGTTTGGAAACATCAGAATTTGAAGCTCTATTTGAAGCTCTTCTAAGATATTTTGAAAAATAAGTAGATCTAGCATTTTTAAAGGCCTTTCTG
Source organism: Hypophthalmichthys nobilis (assembly GCA_037950665.1). Classification (NCBI taxonomy): domain Eukaryota; kingdom Metazoa; phylum Chordata; class Actinopteri; order Cypriniformes; family Xenocyprididae; genus Hypophthalmichthys; species Hypophthalmichthys nobilis. The sequence goes on from CM075474.1 coordinate 36,905,604, forward strand.
TACTCAATCATTCTCTCTCTCCTCAAAATGCGAAAAACTTCTAGTTTTGTTTTCTTCCAGCTGCGCTCCATTTTTCTGGCAGCTCTCTTAAGAGCCTGAGTGTTCTGGTTGTACCACAGTGTTGGATTAGTTTCCTTAATCTTCTTTAAGCGCAGAGGAGCAACTGCATCTAATGTGCTGGAAAAGACAGAGTCAATAGTTTCTGTTGCAACATCGAAGGCTTCTAAGCTTTCTGGTATGCTAAGGTGATGAAACTGATCAGGAAGATTATTTATAAAGCAATCTTTAGTAGTAGAAGTGATGGTTCTGCCATATTTATGGCTGGGTGGCAGTTTTGCAGCCTTGGCTAAATGTAGTGTACACAAGACTAAATAATGATCTGAGATGTCATCGCTCTGCTGCAGAATTTCAACGGCATCAATATCGATTCCATGTGACAATATTAGATCTAAAGTATGATTACGACAACGAGTGGGTCCTGACACGTGTTGTCTAACTCCAATAGAGTTTAGAATGTCTGTAAATGCCAATCCCAATGAGTCTTTTTTATTATCTACATGGATATTAAAATCACCAACAACAAGGACTTTATCCGCAGCCAATACGAACTCCGATAGAAAATTAGCAAATTCTTTGATAAAGTCTGTATGGTGTCCTGGTGGCCTGTATACAGTAGCCAGCACAAATGTCAACTTACATAATGTTACATAAAGCACCATCACTTTGAAGGAATTATATCTGAACGACTTTTGAGTAATACTGAAGATATTTCTATAAATTACAGCAACACCTCCCCCTTTGCCTTTATGATGAGGATTGTGTCGATAATCGTAACCTTGAGAGCTAAACTCATTTAAAATAATGTAATCATCTGGTTTTAGCCAGGTTTCTGTCAAACACAGCAAATCTAGATTATTGTCTGTGATAATATCATTTACAATAAGTGCTTTTGAAGAAAGGGACCTAATATTCAGCAACCCAAGCTTTATTATTTGTTTATCAGTATTATCTCTGTTTTTTATTTGTTGAACATCAATTACATTTTAATTAAATGGGTTTGGAAGTTTTTTGTTTTTACTAATTCGGGGTACAGACACAGTCTCTATGTGATAATATCTAGGTGAAAGAGTTTCTACGTGTTGGGATTTATCTGACTTCTGTGACGTGAGACGGCTAGCAGACAGTCGGTTTAGCCAGTCTGTCTGCTTCCTGACCTGGGCCCCAGTTTGTCATGTTTCAGCTCTAAGACTATGTATTATCACCAACACACACATGGAGAACAAACAGAAACAGGGCTCATCATAGATTGTCTTTTAAGTAACTCTATGATTGTGCACAAAAGTAAATAGTTTGAAATTTAAATTAGAAATTAACAATATAAAACAGCAGACAAGGTATTTTTTCCAAAATTTATGTAATGCATATTTTTGAGTCAGGAACAATGTTTCTAAACAGGCTTCAATGTGGTGGACGTCTGTATTAACCTTTGCATGTGCTAGCAAGTTCATACAAAACGTTTTTAAATACAATAAAAGCTTTTGCTGATCTTACATTTTCAAACTCAAAACCAGGAACAGGCAAAGTTCAGTTGATCATCAAACAGGTTGTCTGAAGCAGTTTATGTCAAAACCAGTGTGAATAAAGCAGAAATAAACAGGCTTGATTAATGTGTCTCCATCCACAACAACACTTTAAAGTGTTTTTCAAAAGTCTGAAAATGCTTAAATCAAGTTACTATGCATGTGTAAAACGTAATAAAAGCTCACAGAGACTATCTGGTATCCAGATCACACTCAAAATCATAATTTCATTAATGGTCCAATATCCAAATCATGTTTTTCTGTTTACTGACACGCTCCTTCTAGTGGTTTTTGCAAGCTATTGGTGGTGGTTTCTTTCTCATTTTCTCCTCTAGTTCAACTGGCTTTAGCCTCTTTTCTAAATATTATTCAACATGTGAATCTTTAACGTAACATCGTCCATCACAGTATTTCTTGTCCAACTTCACAATCTCTACGCATTTCTGTATTTTCCTGATGACAGGCAGACGAGCTTGAGAACATGAGAGAATAAAGATAAATGAGGATGAATGAAGATATTCAAGCAGATGAGGAAGAAACATCAAGAGGAACCAAAACTGATCAAAGGTAAAGCATGTGAAGGAAAATATAAATAATCACAGCTAAAATTCCTTTTCCTTACAGGTTTAACCACCACTCATATGGGAATTGAGTTAATGAGATACTTAAGTGATTAATCGAGTGATGATTGTGTGATTATTGAAGACACCTGATGATAACGAGCAGAATCATTGAAAGAAAGAGAAACACCAGAACTACAACTGACTTCTAGCCTTAAAACCAACTGAAAAACATTAAATCTCACTTATTACAAACCAGACTGGCTTTATTTCTGTCATTCATCTACAGTTCTTTTTCAGAATTAACAGAGGTTTAAGTGTAGTATGTTTTGTTGAAAACGTTTAGTCACTATTATGGTGATCAGTGTTCCTTTTAGTTGGGCAGTTTGACTTGTTTTTTTTATGTTGGTTTGTGGTCTTTGTAGTGTTTACTAAAACACATAATTTGTTGCTAACAATGCCAGAAACAAAGACGATTAGGTGATATAGTTGTCGTCATCATAATTAATTAATTCATTCATAAAGGTGTGAGTCATGAGTTTACTGTAAAAAAAAATACACTCATCGAAAAGAAAGGAATGTATCATGTAAACCAGTGATTGTGTGGAGTATTTTACAAATTTAGAGGATTTTACTTAATCTATAAGCACTAATTCACGTAGGAGCAATTAATATAAGATAGTAATAGGCTATAGTGAAAATTAATTAATAAAATCATGTGTTTTTTAGTTTTACTGAGAATTTTTTGGTTTTAAAGCAAATCCCAGCAAACATGCACATGTGGGGGTGAAATGGGTGAACTATCCCTTTAATGTACATTAGGATTGTCACGATATTAAATTTTTCACACCACGGTTATTGTGGCTAAAAGAATTCACGATATCGATATATCGCGATATCTATAGAATCCTTGGGGGAAAAAATGTATCAGTCTAAATAATTTTTACTGTGTTTATTTAGTTTTTCTCTTTCAGGGTTGCTGCACATTTTTTAAAGTCAAATTTAAGGCTTTTTAAGACCTGAAGAAATAAAAATTAATACTAGCCTAGTAGCCTATACATTATGGCTGTTACCAATCAAATGAATTCATTATCAACAAGATCCATCTTTGCAAAACAAAGGTGACACAGAATGAGAAGTGGCATTAATATATTTACACAGCATTTACAATTTGTCAACATAAATGTAATTCAATATTTAAATATGGAATTTTTTCTAATTTTAACTTTTTAATTAAAATGTACTTTAAATATGAAACTAAACTGCCAGTAGGTGGCAGCAAGTCACTGTCTTAATGAATGAGTCATTTATTCAACCGATTTGTTCAAATGACTAATTCATTCAAGATTCAAGCAAGTGACCGTCTTTATTGAATGCATCATTTAATCATTAAACTGATTCGTTCTAAACGTGGATTCAGTCAGTATAACAAAAACATTTCTGTCTGTTGCACGGGGGCTCTGTTCTGCTGTTCATCATTTTGAAATGTTCGAAATAAAGAAAAAAACAAACAATATTAACAATAAATGTAACACATTGTTCATTTAACAATAAGTTAAATGAACATTGTATTTGTGCTGATTTGGGGAAAACGGCACTCTTTCTCGTGTGATATTGTAATACAACTACATCTTATCGTATAATATAATGACAAAAACTCGTCGGGGCAAAAATGCCTGTGTATCTTTTTGAGAAACTGTAATTGTGTAATTTTGAGGGCATATAACTCCATAGCTACATCACCCTGAGTAAGACGAGTAAAAAAAACGCATTAACTGTTACTTATTAATTCACCCTTTATTTAAATATATTAACACAGAAAATCGCTGTTAACAGGTTAATATAACATTTCCCATTCCATGACTTGTAAAATAATCACAATTTACTCTTTGTAAAATGACGTAATCCGCAGGGTGATGGACACAGAGGTGGGTAAAAAAGTTACTGTAGCACTTACTGTACACACTTACTGTAGCTAGGCAAAACCTGCAGATTGGTCTGTCTAAGGAGCTGTTTTCTTGGAAGCCGAAAAACTCCCATACTGTCGAGCTTACTTTACTGTTTTCAGGTGGACAGAGCCTCTCGCTCTCCCGCTCGGACGACGTGGTTCTTCTAGCTGCGCATGCTGCGTCTTCTTCTTGTTTGACAGGTGTCAGCGTTAAGGTGCAATACTACCACCTGAGAGGTCAACCAGGTACTGGCGCTGGAGTATTTACATGTCATGATATCATAAGCATCCTATTCATTTTAAATATTGTAGTTATCGCCAATACCGGTATATTGTCTCATCCTAAATTAACACAATATCGATATTTCATGCTTTGAATATCACGATTATCGTCAATACCGGTATATTGCGACACCCCTAATGTACATTATTCAGTAATACATAATGTATATGTGGTTTGCTTCCGAAAATCTTGCAGAGATACAAAAATAATTTAATAACTAAAAAAATAATCTAGAATTTTACATGGTGTAGTGCTAGAATTGTTAAAATGATCTGAACAATAATAACACTACAAGACATGTAAGAGTTTAAGTGTGATTGGAAGTAATTTTTAAAGTTCCCAATCAAATATGAATGACTAGATTGTAAAAAACAAAAAACAAAAACAAAACAGTATTTACAATGACAAACACTCACATTTGACACTTTGAGCACTAATGAGTTAATGAGCAAAAATCTGCTTCTGTTTGTTCTCAAATTATGTTCCAGAGTGTAAATAAGCCACCTAAAAATAAGCATACAGTAAATGCCAGCATATAAAGCCATTACAAATAAATGAAGATTAATAAATGACAAAAAAATAGTAATATGAGAAATGACACCATTAGGTTTCTTGATCTTGTTCAGCTCTTCTGGATCTGATGTCATAAACCAGAAGAATGACAGTAGCCACGCCCACCAGAGCAGAGAGGACCAATCGGATCACAGCTTCAGTAGGACCACAACAGTGGACAGAGTCTGAGGAATAAAAACATCAAACTGAGATCAGCTCAGTCAATACATGCTAATATCAGCACTGACATCAATTAATATCAGCGCTGCCGTACCTGAACATGTATGACAGAGTTGAGTGATGTTCAGATGTTGAGTCTGGTTGCTGATGGGATGAGATCCTGAAGATGATGATGGTGAAGGACAGTCTGTGCTGATGATAGGAACAGGCAGACGAGCTGGAGAACATCAAAGAATAAAGATAAAAACATCACACTGAGATCAGCTAGTTACAAGCATCAATGTGTTGACGAACCTGGACAAGGTTGACAGAGCTCACTGATGTCCAGGTTTTTCATATGTTTGCTGATGGGATTGTTGATCACACAGCTGTAGGTGTTTTCATCCTGATATTCCACCTCCAGAGGTAGAGAGAGACTGATGCTGAGTTTAGACGCACTGATGCTGGACAATAAACTGATTCCTTTGTACCAGGAGAGAGTCACATGACTCACATTCACAACTGAACACACCAATGAACATGATGATGATGATGATGATGAAGAACAGTCTCTGCTGATGACAGGAACAGATGGACGACCTGGAAAACATAATAGAAAAAAGATGAATAAGAACAAATCTAATCAACGATCTTATTTTCAGTTCAATCAGTGTGTGAGTCAGTGTTTATATGATCTATCATCTCAAACTATAAAATTAGTTCAACAGTATATAAATAATTGGTAAAAAAAAAACAAAAAAAAAAAAACAAGAATATTTGAAGGACAGGACAAATTATTTCTACTCACCATAGACAGAAACTCTGAATGCTTTTAATGAGAATCTGTATGCAAACTTCATCTGTAGTCTAAAATCTCCAGCATGTTCAGTTGTGATGTTTGTGATGGTCAGAGATCCAGTTTGTTTGTCCAGCTTCAGTCTGTCTCTGAATCTCCCATCAAGAACATCATCATATACAGTGATTCTGTTGGCCTGTTTATTGATTTGAGCTATTAAAATTTTCTCATTTCCAAACCTCCACCGAATCCAATCATAACCCTTCATTTCAGTAAGATCAGAGTTTAGAGTGACTGAATCTTCCTCCTTCACTGATATTTCATCTGAATCACCAAACAGAGAACAAACAGAAACAGAGTTTGTAGAAGAGAGAGATTTTAACTTTATGATTACTTTTAAAAGTAAATAATTTGATTAATTATCTCAATTTCAAATAAATAATATCGTGAAGAGAACAGAAAAGCATAGCGCCAGACACAAATCCAAATGAGATGAATGAAACAACTTTTAGCGGTGCGTAGATCTGAAAATAGCTCAAAGATCAAAAGATGACAACAAAGATCCACACACAAAAAATAGGTAAAAAAAAAAAAAAAGCTCAGCAGATTTGATTGTCCAGAGGCCACAAATAAAGTGCAAAAGTGTAAAAAGTGCAACATTTGATAATAAATAATATCATAAAAAAAAAAAGAAAAGCAGCAAAAAGATGTTTGGATTAATAATTGTATCTGGTGATTAAAACATAAAATGATTTAAAAAATTATTTAACCTACCAAAGACTGCGAGAAAGAAATCAAAGACACTGTTGACCTTTTGTTTATATTCTCCAGTATGTTCAGTTGTGATGTTTGTGATGGTCAGAGATCCAGTTTGTTTGTCCAGCTTCAGTCTGTCTCTGAATCTCCCATCAAGAACATCATCATATACAGTGATTCTGTCGGCCGTTACATTGATTTCAGCTATTAAAGTGAATTCAATCCACCAATCACTCTTATCATTATCCGAAAACCCCCACTGAATGATATAATCATTCCTCATTTTAGTAAGGTAGTTTAGAGTGACTGAATCTCCCTCCATCACTGACACTAACTTCTCTGTATCTGATACCAAAAACACACACAGAAGAAACACAAACAAGGTTTGTCAGATTAATACTGTGAAATCACTTCATAATGCTTTACTAAAATAAATGGTTGAAAATGTCAGTTTGAAAAAAAAAAAAATCATAAAACAACAACAACAACAAAACAAACAAACAAAAAAAACTAGATGGTGTATCAATTTAAGTTTTGTCATTAAAAAAAAAAACAGGTAAAACCATTTTTTTCAACCTCACCATAGAAACTGAGACGGAACCTCTTTCTCACATTGTTGATCTCTAGTGTATAAGATCCAGCATGTTCACCTGTGATGTCTGTGATGGTCAGAGATCCAGTTTGATTGTCCAGCTTCAGTCTGTCTCTGAATCTCCCATCAAGAACATCATATACAGTGATTCTGTCGGCCCGTTTATTGATTTCAGCTATTAAAGTGTTTTCAAACCTCCACTGAATCACATCATCATCCTTCATTTCAGTAAGATCAGAGTTAATAGTGAATGAATCTCCCTCCAGCACTGACATTGCATCATCACCAAACACACCTGAAGAACAGAGTTTTTCACAAATTAAAGCTTAACTTGATTTTGGTTTGATGAAGCTTCACTAAAAAACTAAAAAACTTCTAATCATTTAAATGTGATGTTAATAATATTCTGCAGCAGTACAAGGACAAAAGATGACAAATGAAAAAGAAATAAATATGGAATAAATAAAAATACTTTTTTTACTTCAATGTTGTAACAAGTGAATTTACTGTTGCTGTAGTTCTTTTCCTCAACATTAGGGGTGGTATGTTCCTCAGGTATGAGGGTGGGGTTAATTAATTAGCTTTTTCGGGAACTTTTTTGAGTAACGTTACATTTTTAAATCTGCAATTTTACTTGTACTTAAGTACAAATTAAGCTAAATAATCTACTTCACTACTTGTAAAATCACATTCCATTACTGAGTACACCTACAATTTTAATCAATATTCAAACCTTTGACCAACATATCGGTAGCCAATAAAGATATCGACCGTAAACGGACCAATGAAAACCCTGATATTTTACCAGTGGCGCTTTCTCATTCTCTCCTCTCTCCGACAGCGAGTTTGACACACACCCGTCTCCTCTTTCTGTCACTCACTTGTTTCAGTTACAATGCGGGATTGCAGGTATTGCGCATAATTTTAATCATACCCGCAGGTATGCTACAGGAAATCTTATTGCCTAGTGAAATGCACCAGAAATTCAAACAATCAAAGGTGGATATTTAATTTCTTTACAATGTAAATGTATGTTTCAGAATGGGGCATTTGTATAATTTGTACATATAAATAAATAACCAAGTCTGTCTAACTGCATCATTACATTGTACAGACATTAGAGGTTAAACCCTTATGATGTTCTTTTTAATCTAAATAAACAACATATGGCTCTTAAAGGGTAAGTTCACCCAAAAATGAAAGCTTTCTGACCCCAGACTGCAACATAATTGCAAATGTCAAGGCCCAGAAAGATAGTAAAGACAACGTTAAAATAGCCCATATGACTACAGTGGTTCAACCTTAATGTTACGAAGTGACAGGAATACTTTTTCTTTCATGACAACTCACTGAGTGTTTGGCATGGTAATGGGTATGACAATGTTGATATGTTTGGTCTTTGCGGAACAGATCTGCTACGCTGCTGCTGCTTTTATTGCTGCTGCTGCTGCAGAGCAAGTACGGGACTTGCTACTGCCAATACATACATGACATGCTGCTGTGAGCAAGTAAGACATGCTGCTGCTGTACAATATAGCGTACATGAATTACCCGTAGCAGATCTATACAGGTGGAGCTGGGGATGGTGGAGGGTTTCTGAAGCGTGCTGCACTGCTAAGGCAAATGCTACTCATGTATTTGAAGATTGAGCACATATGCTTATTGGCTACCAATACAGCAGGAACCAATCATCTGTGTCCTATAGATAATGACGTAATATGAGCAGGTTGAGTTATGGACCTATTAGCCTGCGCATTTAGAGTTTCATGGCAGAACTTTGTATTTGTGTGCAAATAACGACTTTATTCAACAATTTCCTCTCTTCCGTGTCACTCTCTGACACTGTTCATGTAAGCACCATGATGCATGTGTGTAATGCTGATGCAGGAGCCGTCCAATAATGAGCCGGCGTTCTGACGTAGAACCCAGAACCCAGCACTCTGTTTACTGCGTGAACAGTGTCAGAGACTGACACAGACGAGAAGAAATTGTTGAATAAAGTCGTTATTTATTTATTTTTATTTTTTTGTGCAAAAAAAAAAGTACTCTCGTCACTTCATAACATTAAGGTTGAACCACTGTAGTCACATGGACTATTTTAATGACGTCTTTACCACCTTTCTGGGCCAATAATGGTAATAATGTTGCAGTCTAAGGTGGGTCAGAAAGCTCTTGGATTTCATCAAAAATATCTAAATTTGTGTTCCAAAGATGAACGAAGGTCTTACGGGTGTGGAACGTGGGGGTGAGTAATTAATAACAGAATTTTCATTTTTTGGGTGAACTAACCCTTTAAAATACACAGCATATAAAAATGTAGTGTTGTCATATTTCAAATACCTCAACTGAATTGAGGTAATTTGTTTTATTTGTTCTTATTTTACTACTGACTGTTTAATTCAATTCAGTTTGAAATCAAGCTTTCTTGTGCTGCATGTGAGTTATTGAAACAAAGTTACCCTATTGTAAAGACACAAGTACACAGAGTGAGCAAATATTTAATTATTGATTATTGTAATGGTAATTGATCAATGTTTAAATATGTAAACAAAAGCCTAAATTAAAATCTGTTCATCATATAAAGCAGACGTGTCTCTTCAGAAGACTTGAATTAAACAGCTCCATTCAAATTGATTACTTTTACAATGAGTCTTGTGTTTTTGAAGCTTGAAAATAATGATTGGCTTGACAAAATGGATGGACAAAAATTAGATTCTATATGGCAGTGTACAGTATGTGGTGGTTTTCCCCATGGTATTTAAAATGATACAGAATATTGATCATTTTCAAGGTATTGTATTGAAGTTAGAAATTCCAGTATTGTTACCACTAATTCATGAACTTTGTCAATAAGGTGAAAGTGCATTGTTGAAAGTAGCTATTTTCTACTTAGATCTATGATTTGATTGAATATTGTTTGGTAATTAATTAAATATCGCCGGCTAAAAAGTAATTAGTACTTTGAGTAGTTTTTGATGAGCGTAATTTGTACTTTTACTCGAGTACTTTTTTGACACCAGTACTCTTGTATTTGAGTAAAAATTTTCAGTACTCTTTCCACCACTGAGTCATAAATCATTGTTTTCATGCCTTGTTAGGCCAGTAATAGGAAATTTTTATTTTATTTTATTTTTCCTGCTGATCTTCTGAGCCTTTTATTTAAGTGTGTGCCAAACAAGTTCAACCACATAATGTGTGTGGGAAATGCCATTGCATTATTTCATTTGGATTTTCCTTGCCTGGAACTGTTTAAACCTGTGGATTATGTTGCATGCCGAAATAAATTAAGTTCCAGGCGTGCTTAGTTTGATGGGTTCGTTTAATGTTGTTCACTGCTTACATTTATTCGCAGTACACAATCTCTGTGTGTCTTTTCAACCATAGCAAAACTAATTCTCTCGCTTGTCCTTCACGGCCGCACCTTTCTTCCGCGGACGCCCTCTCCTGTAAGATCGCTAAAACAACATGCCTGCTTGAGCATTACTCACGTTAAGCAAGATTTTATGCATTTGCCCCATCATAAATTTAGAAAACATAACTATCAAAATGAACTATACAAAATAAGACATATGGGGAGTATTCTCTCTATAACAATTAAGATTAACATCACATGGAATGTTATTATGAGCCCCACAATTACATACAAAAGTGCGAGTGTTGTAGCACAAATATAGACATATATAGTAACTTTTGAAAGCTTACAATCAAAACTTTCTTAAAAGTTGAATCAATTTTGCATTTATGTTATATAAAATAACATAATTAAGCCTTAAGGTCTGTGTGACTATTCATAGGCTGCATCCGAAAACCTAGGCAACTGCCCAGACAGCTGGTACATGTGGATTACACGCAGACCAGATGTGGGCCGGAACTAGGCCGACACTATGTTGCTGTCAGGGTGACTTGTTACATCACAAAACTGATTTTGGACAGACTAATGAGGCAGTATAACGATTTATTGATTGATAACAAAACAGAGACACAAAGATAGATGGTGTGCTAAGCGAAGTGTTGCGGAAGAGGGGAAATATGGTCGCGTTTACGATGGTAGGTGCGTTCAAGTCACTTTTGTCGAAGTATGATGGCGGTGTGCCTTCTCTAAATTAATTACACAAAATAACAACACTTCTACTTCTAGAAAATGTAGAGCATTGGTTGTATGTTGCTTTTTTATATTTTTAATTAATTTATGAAGCCATTGTAAACTTTATCGTTACATATTATATTGTTATATTATGATGCTATCGTATTTTTTGCTGGGAATCTGCTTATTTTGTTGTAAATAGAAAAGCCTGACAATGTCACTGCTAATTACCTATAAGTATTGTGGTATTTCGCCATGTTTCTCACTGACACGCCCCCAACTCGTTCAGATCGGAGCTTAAAGAAAATCCCGAGCTCCCCACTCGTATTTACGATATTGTGGTGGTGTTCATGTGCGTTCAGCTCGTAAATACGATCTTTCCGACATGACTTGAACGCACCATATCTACGGGTGTTGTAGTCCTTAGTGAAATGCATCATAGGTAATGTAGTTCAGATAAAGCATGCTCATGTGATGGATATATATATACTCTCACTGTGCTGTGCAAAAGAAGATTCTCTGTTGCTTTTCTGTTGTTCAATCCACCTGGGAGTTATCGTGAACTGTAACTCTGACAACTTTACCCTAAAGAATTAGTAAAATGGCATAACTTGGCGAACTTTGTCCCTCTCATCATTGCACGAATGCAAACTAACAAGCTGTTACACTGCCGCTGTGAATGGCCGAAGCAGTGAAAGTAACACTGAGGGCTCAGTCCGGGATTTGTTCATCGCATGTGGTGAGAACTGTTACCCTGGACTGGCTGACTCTAATATTTCTCCCATTAGAAGGTGGATGGAGAAAGGCGAAGAGCGACCCACCTGGTAAGATGTGTCACCCTGTGGGCCAGCAACAAAGGCTTACTGGAGCCAGTGTCAGAGACTCTACCTAAAGGATGGGATTCTGGTATGACGCTTGTACCTGATGGAGGGCCTTGAGTTTTACCCCCAGATTATCCTGCCACAAGTTTTCCAGGAAGATGTCATGCACCAGATTCATGAGGGGCCAGTGGGCGGGCATTTTGGTGTGGAGCGAACGCTGTCCTGGCTGCAGACAAGGTATTATTGGTACAAGATGCAAGAAGATGTTTCACTCTGGTGTCACACATGCACCAGCTGTGCTGCAAAGGCTCAATCATTAAAGAGGCCCCAAGCACCCATGGGCACTGTGCGGGTGGGTGCCCCCATGGAAAGGATTGCTGTCGATTCGATGGGCCCCATGAATGAAACAGAATGGTTCAATCATTACATTCTTGTGGTGTACGATTATTTTACCAAATGGGTGGAAGCCTACCCCCTGCCCAACGACCAGGCTGTCACTGTAGCAGAGGTCATAGTCGCTGAATGGGTCTGCCGTTATGGGGCACTGTTTACACTCCATAGTGACCAAGGCACCAATTTCGATTCGGAGGTCTTCCAAACAATGTGTGAGTTGCTAGACATTGACAAGACCCGTACAACACCTTTCCAACCTCAGTCGGATGGGCAAGTTGAGCGATTCAATGCCACTCTACACAGAATCCTAGCCACAACCTTGGAGCGATGTCATTGGGAATGGGATCTTATGGTTCCTTATGCTGTGATGGCTTACCGAGCGACAAAGCACAGTTCCACTGGATTCACCCCAGACATGATGCTCTTTGGACAGGAGATAACAGAGCCTATTGACCTGGTTGCAGGAAAGCCCCCTAACGACACACTGACTCAAACATTCCCGCAATATGTGGTTCAGATGAGAGAAATGTTGGAGTTGGCACATCAAGTCGCAAAGGATGCATTAGGCCAATCTGTGGAGCGCTCTAAAAAGCAGTATAAGAGAGCTGCCAGGACACGCTACAAGGCAGTGTGGTACCTTATTAAAGGAACTAAACGAGTGAAAAAAAGATCAGGAAGTTTCTCCCTATGATGGTCCTTACTTTATCTTGGGACACCTGGATGATTTAATGTAGTGGATCCAGAGAAGCCGGAGGGCCAAATTAAAAGTTGTTCACCATGACAACTCAAACCTTAACATTCTCGGCAACCCCTTGAGAACAGTTGGGTGTCAACATCCCCAAACCTGGAAGCCGATGGAGCTGAACTTGAACTGGATCTGTCTTGTCTCTTCATGGAGGGAAGTGAAAATTACAGCGGCACAGACAGCTTGCCCCCCCTGGATGACACCGGTGTGTCAGTGACAGAGCAGGACACAAAGAATGTTTAATGGAGTGAACGTAGCACAATGCAAAAGAATTCAACAAAGACTGTTAATGTCCAAATGAGGGGGTAGGCCTCAACAGGTCAGGAGACATCCGAGGAGGTTTGGGGACTGGACTAATTGATTAATAATGACACCAGGGGCCCCCAAGAGCATATGAAATGACAGCTTGATTTTTATAGCGCACTATCAGTTGCAGTTCTAGTGCTTCCGTCCCAATAATACTGTACAACTTGACGTACATTCACATCACATTAGGGCTGCACGATGTATCATTTAAGCATCGATATCGTGATGTGCGCACGATAGTCACCACAATAGTCACATCGCAAGAATTGCAAAGTTTAACCAAAGTTGCATGTGTTTAGGTCCTGTCACACGGAGCCCCACAGACGCACGTGAACAATGAATTGCGCTCACTTCAGCATCTATTTGTGCTTGAACAGACATATACACGCAGAATTATGTCAGACATGCTGCTTTCTGTGTCATGAATGTTAACAAACAACAAACTACAAAGAGAAAACACTTTTGCAGCTTTAACACAGATTAATTATATTCAATTTATACAGTGAAGACTATGCAGTGTTATTTTACCATTGATTGTTCATTTTCTAGACCTGAATACTTAGCCTACCTGAAAAATATAAAACACTCATTTATTTCATTTAAATCACACCAATCGTTCTAGAATTATTTCTTTCCAAATAGAGCTATTCAAGTAATCTTTTAAATTTATTTCATATCGCAACATATATCGCAGAAAAACAAAATATCGCAAAGTCAGTTTTTTCCAATATCGTGCAGCCCTACGTCAAATGTTAACGCAGCAGTAGAGTTACACTCACGGGACACTGCAGTTATTCACAATCACTAAAGTTCATTATTTGCATGTGCTTTAAAGTGTTCCCGGTTAAACATTTCATTTGAGTGCTGTTCTGACATGCGCTTTTTCTGAGTGCATACACCCGAAGCGCGCGCACACTAAAAGCCTATCAAACAGTTACTTCTGATTCCGCTAATACTGTCAAATACACACAAGGTTTACATAAACACAGTTGGTTATGTCTAAAGTGAAAGTAATCATTTGAGAGAAAATTGTATGCTTGTCTTTTTGTTAGATGCTTGCAGGTCTTAAAGTGACAGCAGCCTAATAGTAAACATGCTTTATTAATTTAACATTATTAATTTAATATTGCGTGTTTTGTACATTTACATTTGTTTTTTTATATAAGAAAATAAAGTTTATCTTAAGTAATTTTAACCTAGGGGCCCCCAAATAAAATTCTGCTTAGGGCCCCGTAAAGGCTTGGGCCTGCCCTGGCCTAACTTATTTCATTTGTATGCAGTGGCTGTTGTTAACTTCTTTACTTCTGCAGGCCGTTAGTGGAGAGTGAAGCCTGTCAAATAACTACCTCACTAGTCTTGCTTGGACTGATTTACTTGAGGAAGGACCCCTTGAGTAAGCTACTCTTAAACCCCTCCCAGCACCGTGCTATCCTTCTACCTTTTGGACTGTTTACCCCGTCACTTGGGATTGGAAAATATTGACAAGTGCCTCCACTGAGCGGAGTTGGTGGACTGTATAAAACTTTTTAAAGATACACGTTTTTGTTCTCTTTACAAGCCCTGGTGCCTTTGAGACTTTTAGTAGACCACAGCTGAAAGAGCGTACAGTTGCCAATGGATATAAGTGTATGCTTTAACCAACTGCCGTGCCTGTCATGGAGCCTGACGAAGGTAAGCCTATAACACATCTCGATTGAGACAGACTGCCTCAAGCTTGTGTGTGCTGTGATGTATGAGATATCTGTGATGTTGATGTTTTCATCCTCACTAATTCTGTGCTCTGGCTCAAATTGAAAAGGCTGATCGTGTTAGCCCTGTATGCGTTACTAGATCACCGTTGCAACAAAACATATACATAAAAAAGCCTCAGTCATCAGGCTAAAGTGAAGACAACAAAGACGCAGTTAGGAAGTTTTATTCGTCCACATTCTGCACAACTTCCTATTCTTTTCTCCTCTTATCGCTAGTAAAGCAGTAAAGACTTACATCGCTTCTCTTTTGGCTCATCGACTGAAAATTACAAACAAAAGCGTCTCAGGTTACATATGTAACCATGGTTCCCTGAGAACAGGGAACGAGACACTGCGTTTTACCGCATATGGGGAACGTCACTCGTGAACCGGTGTCTGAAAGCAATGTATCAAATCTCCCCGGAAGTATAAAGGAGCCGCTGGTGAAACAGCCAGTATCTTATCGTCTGAAGGGACTGTTCAGCAGGCAGCCCCGATGCATGGCAAGGAACGCAGTATCTCGTTCCCTGTTCTCAGGGAACCATGGTTACATATGTAACCTGAGACATTACCTTTCGAAAGGGAACTCTACACTGCGTTTTACTGCATATGGGGAACGATATACCCACGCCACCATGCATGAGGGGAGTGCATGCCAAGAAGATGGCTAGACAAAAGTCAGCTAGCAGTTTCAAAAGAAACGCCAGAGCAACCCCTCCTCGGGTCAAACAAGGCTGTCAGTGACAGCATTCCCTCCAAGGCTTCTGGGACCGAACCTTCTGAGGAAGGTTCCCTACATATGAGGGGAGTAAATACTGCTCAATCCTAGGATCTACTCAGCAGCTGATTTTTCGCAGTTAGGAGGCTGTGCACTCAAAACACCCCAACAAGGGGAGCACATTAATCAGCCTGGCGGCTGGATCATAAACAGGAGGCCTCATAGAGGCCTTCAACCACTGACCAGCTTAGGGAGCTAAGCACTATACAGAACGACCCTAACAAGGGGAGTACAGAGCTCAACCTAACAGGTAGACCATACTGTAGGCACAAACTCATGGAGGCCCAAGAAGGGGGCCTACAACATGACAACAGTTCTACACAGTGTAGAAATATAAATAACACAGCAGCCTTGTTAAAGGCCAACATGTGAAGCATGTTGAATGTTAAATCTGCTAAAGTTTCAACACCCAGATGTGGGGGTGGGAAAGCTTCAAGGGCGGCCTGTTAAGGCCACACGCCTCAATAGCTAGCTTTGCTGAATGCAAGAACCCACAAACACATAACTCGTTCAGAATGAAACCGAGTTAAACCAGCAGATAAGACTGTAGAGTGCCCACATAACAGTCCACCTAACACAATCCGACAAGCAGTGTACTCAGTAAAAGCACCTTTTACTCTTAAAGCAAGAGGAGTACAACATACTCCATCATGATCTGTAGGAGGCCCAAAAACAGGCCTACGACTTCATACAGAAACGTAGCGTCAGCTCGTGGCAGTGTTTTAAGCTCAAAGGGACCAAAAGAAACTCGAAACAAAGTGAGGTTAACTAGATAAACTCAACCTGAGCCAATGGCCACTCAGCAATGTACTGAGTAAAACACCTTTTACTCTCTAAGCAAGAGGAGTACAACATATGCCATCATGTACTGTAGGAGGCCCAAAAACAGGCCTACGACTTCAGACAGACACGTAGCGTCAGCTCGTGGCAGAATTTCAAGCTCAAAGGGAGCAAACCTAAGAAAACCGAATCAAAGTGAGGTAAACTAGATAAACTAGATAAGCTCAAAGGGACCAAAAGAAACCCGAAACAAAGTGAGGTTAACTAGATAAACTCAACCTGAGCCAATGGCCACTCAGCAATGTACTCAGTAAAACACCTTTTATTCTTTAAACAAGAGGAGTACACAGACGTATGCCAATGTGTTCTCAAAGGAGGCCCAGAGGGCCTACAACTCACAGACATGTGGCGCCAGCTAGTGGCAACTAAAAGTTCTCGGGGCCAAAATAGAACCAGACTTACTTAGTGAGGTAACTATTTAGCTTGACTAGAGCTAATAAATCCAACACAAACTAACAGGCCATGTACTCAGTAAAAACACCTTTTACTCTTAAAGCAAGAGGAGTACATACTCTGCCAGCATGCTCTGAGAGAGGCCCAAACCGGGCCTGCTATAGCAGACGTGGGCGTAGCCAGTGGCAGTGATAGCAAAACCAACACAGAACTGTGCCAGCATGTGAATCACAGGAGGCCCAAG
This sequence comes from Hypophthalmichthys nobilis, assembly GCA_037950665.1. Classification (NCBI taxonomy): domain Eukaryota; kingdom Metazoa; phylum Chordata; class Actinopteri; order Cypriniformes; family Xenocyprididae; genus Hypophthalmichthys; species Hypophthalmichthys nobilis. The sequence goes on from CM075474.1 coordinate 36,923,164, forward strand.
CGGGGCCTACAACTCCAAAAGACATGTGGCATCAGCAAGTGGTTTCACAGGTGACCAAGCTCAAAGGTAAGCAGCTCTAAAACCCAACAAACAATTGCGGTTAACTAGCTTAAATTAACCTGAGCTTAAGTCTACACATTGCCAACAGGCAATGTACTCGGTAAAAACATACTAAACCCTAACAGAAAGGGTAGCAAAATGACATATGCTACCATGGTCTGAAGGAGGCCTGAACTAGCCTACTAATTTGGACAAACACGGGCATAAACCTGTGGAAGTGCTAAATCCTAAGTGAGCAAAACTCCTGAAATATCTGCCAACAATACTTGTGATACCACAAGCTATCATGCTCAGAAGGAGGCTTAGCTTCACCCGAGCCTTCAACTCCACAGACACAATAAACCGTTGTGGCAGTGTTTAACTCCAAAGGGAGCTAAAAAGAACTAAACTGAAAGTGAGGTTCCCTAACACTCAACCTGAGCTATGCAATCCAACAGGCCATGTACTTAGCAAAAGCACCTTTACCCTAAAAGCAAGGGGAGTACAAAATAGTCACCATGCCCTAAAGGAGGCTAGAAACAAGCCTACTACTCAAAAGAACAGGTACAGAAGTGGGGCCATAACCAACAGGCACCGATACGACACCTCTTCCCTCGAGAAGAGGGTCAAACGAGAATGGAGCATCTAAATAGACAGACGCTTAGAATTCACACAGACAGCGCGCTCGAGCACTGACAGTGCATGCTCTTTTCCCAGACAGAAAAACACACAGATTGCGTGTGTCACCAAGTGTCAAACACCTGGGACACAGGTGAACACACATTCTGAAACCTTTGTCAAACATAAAAACATTCTTACCGGATTCGACAGCAATCGCGATCAGACAAAACAGTTTGCGTTCATATCAGCAGTGAACCGTACCGGAGTTCACTTGAACCGTACCCCAAACCACCCTTTTTAAGCGGACTCGAGTACGGTTCGTGGGTGCGCACCCGAGTTCAGAAGACATCATCCAAACATACCAAACTCTGACGTCAGTCGATCCCGAGTGCACACCAAAAGTGCTAATGTGAAAGCACCCTAAATCCCTTTGAAGCTGCACTAAAACTAATTTTGACCTTTAACCGTTTGGAGTCCATTGAAGTCCACTATAAGGAGAATAATCCTGGAATGTTTTCATCAAAAACCTTCATTTCTTTTCGACTGAAGAAAGAAAGACATGAACATTTTGGATGACATGGGGGTGAGTAAATTATCAGGAAATTTTCATTTAGAAGTGAACTAATCCTTTAACACCAGGGGTTCCCTTTAACACTATGAATCCATGGTAATATCTTAGTTAATGTGTGTGTTGTTGTATTTTGTACCGGCCATGTTATGTTGCTGCAGTGGTGTTAAGTTTTAATCACCATCCAGAGTGGGGGTAGTGTTGCGGGAGAGGGAAAATAAGAGTTATGGCTTTAAGACCGCTATCTATGGGTGTTGTAGTCCTTCGCGTAATGCATCATGGGTAATGTAGTTCAAATAAAGCGTGCTCGTATGATGGATTTTATATATATATATATATCTGTTGCTTTTCTGTTTTTTCAAATCAATCCACCTGGGAGTTATCGTGAACTGTAACTCTGACAACTTTACCCTGCAAGAATTAGTAAAATGGCACGAATTGGTGAACTTTGTCCCTCTCATCATTGCACGAACGCAAACTAACGAGCTGTTACACTGACTCTGTGAATGGCCGAAGCGGTGACAGCACTTTGTGTTTCTGTTCTTTAACCTGTCTCCCTCGATGAAACTTAAAGGAAGCATATGTCTCGAGATCATTTTGCTCTCAGATAAGTTATCTTCTCGGCTCACTCGGGGTACAGCTGCCTACCTGCAGTGATGAACAGCTGTCTTTCCTCATTTCGACTGGTGTTTGGATTTCATGCGATTTCTCATTGTGGTGGTGGTGATATTATGATAAGTCAGTTTCATTAATTAATCTGATCAAAAGTAATTCTGTTTTGTAAGATCATTTAGTAAGATAATTTTCATCTAAGTAATTCCAAACTTCACGAGGCAGACGACGTTATGTGATGAAATACAAAAAAACATGTTAAATGCGCTCCACAGCACCACCCAGTGCATTTAATTATAACTGCTAGTTTTAATGCTTGGGATTCATCATGGATTCACTACATTTACGGCCAGCAAAGCAACGTAGTAAAATTCGAATAGTATTTTTATTTTTTGAATAATAATTACAGATCGGATATTCGAATATTCGTGCACACCCCTAGAATGGAACGCAGAGGATTGTGGGATATCAAAGGCAGCGAAGGATAAATCTGTGGGTGTTTCTCATTTCATTTCCTTGCTTCCTTTCTTTGCGTCTTAGCTCTCACCCCCTTAGGATGTGAGGGGAGGATGAAGGAATCGAAAGAAGGTTTTTCGACGAGAAAGACTTTTGCATAGGATACATCTGTGTATCCTCGCTCATAGCTCCTCGAGAAGCTTCCTCACTCCTCGTTCCTCCCGTCCTTGCAGTGCAATTAAAGAACTGAGATGTCTTTCAAGATGGCTGAGTTCGACTGGATTCTGGTTCAGGAGCTGGAGGACGTAGGAGCAAGGTTTTCATCAGAGTTTTTGGATACAGCCATACTCCACGGGTGATGACGTGATACATTGGTAAAGCCCACAGTCTCAGCTTTCCATAGACACTTGATAAACTTGCGTTTAAGAAACACTTGAGAAAGAAATGCACAAATGATTGGAAAGAACATGTACTGCAGAAGTTTGATTCAGTGAAATGCTGACGCCTCCACCATTAGAATTTGAATTCCCTTGTAGGAACCATGGACGAACCAGACAAATGAATCGTTCAGAGGATTCTTTTACAACATAATTCCAGAAACCAAAACTCAGAGAATCTAGTTTTCGGCTCCAGTCCGTCTACAGAACAACCTTTGATAGGTACTTTTTATGGCACCCGTGCTTCCTGACTGCAGGAGAGGTGATAACCTTTAACCCAAAATGTAGCAACCAAATAGTCACCAAAAAGATAAAGACTCTTTGATCACCAGATCAAAAGAGAGACAAAGAGACAATGCAGGCCTCTTTTGTTTCTCTGAGGGACCTAACTTTACAGAAAACCCAACAAAGACTGTTCTACAACTAAAACTGCATCAAAATTGTTCCAAACAATTTTAAATGGACTTATCAAACATCTTTTAACTGCATACATTTTACATCATGTCCACGAATACTACCTGTAACCAGTTATGCTTTAGAACACCCACAATTCATGTAAATGTGATAACTCTTGAATGACTGATTGAAAGTATGCCTTATTTGGTATGAATTTAATTCTCTTTCTCTCTTCTTAATCATGGCTTGAATGAAATCTGTGTAAAAGTGTATCATATTCCATTTAATAGAAATTATGTCTAAAACGGTACTCTGCCGAAGCAGAGACCGGAGGATAACACCTATGTATGATTGGGGCAGAGAAAAGCCACCTTTTGAAACAGGACGATATCTGATTGGCCAGAACTCCTCTTAGAGGTGGGACAAACACCTAAGTTTAAATAGTCATATCGCAAGACAAAAGAACCGAAGAGAAGAAGAAAAACAAACGAGAAAACTAGAAGAAAGAACCGGTCAGCAGTGACCAGAGTAAGCAGAACAAAGAATAACTATGGAGTAAGAAGAAGAACAGACAAGCAGCTCATTCAAGCCATCCAACTTTCACTCACTTTTCTTTTCTTTTACTTAATTTTCTTTTCCGTTGAGTCTCGTGTTCTAAGTTTTGCCGCAAAGTTCAACCGACGACTTTTGCCACTTCAACTCCAGCGACAAAGAGACTTCCTTTCATTTTTCCAGCAAGCTAAAATGTGATTGGTTTTTACCTAACCACCATCTGGACCTGAAAAGACAAATCATCGACTTGGAAAACGCTTCGCTGCACTCCGACGAGATGATGCACATTTAAAGTCGACTCAAGCAAGTACCTCCAGATTCTATTAACTGAACTGGTGCATTTAAATTAATGATTCATGGTTCGTTCAGGCCAGATCTTCTGAAGTGCATATTTTTGCTAGGAAACCTGTTCATCATATCACTCTCTCTCTCTCTTAAAACTCTCTCATTTCCTTTCGTTTACTGCAACACGTATGAATGTGTGTGTATGTGTGTGTTTGTGTTAGATTAGTTTGTGTTAGAATAAATAAAGTCTCTTGTAGATTTTTAAAGAAAGTGTCTTGTATTATGTGCTTCTAAAATTGAATGTCTTAAACTGTCGATCTTGTTACCAAGCTATTATTTTCACGATAGTTGGATATTCATATCCGCTACAAGAGCTTATTACGGCTCGAGCAAATGAACGCTGGACGACTCAGTTGCTCGGTCGTAAATAAATGACTCTTTATAATTCCCTATAAATTAATTATTTCATTTGAGCTAATTTTACTTCTGTAGTTCCCTACACCCTCCATCAGTACTGTCCTGTAACAGTGAATGTTAATCCTCTCTAATTTAACCAGTCATTTATTACATGGTACCAGAACAGAAGCAACTGAATCCATTAAAACATGTTTAAAACTCACCATCCAGACGCCAGAAACACAAACAGAACAAAACCATCCAAAACATCTTCAACGGTTTCAGACCACAAAAATGAGAAGACAAACTCTTCAAAACTGCTTCAGTAATAAAATGACAGATGTGCTGATGTGAAGCTGCTCATGAAACTCCACTGTCAGCTAAAATAACTGCACATCTTTAAGTGTTTGTGACCACTTTTGTTAGCTTGTTAATTCACGCCTTGAACTTTGTCACTTTCAGTTCCAGTAGGCCTCAACTTCCTGTAAGGTCAAAGGTGTCATTTCCAACAGGAATAAACTGACCAATAACATGAAAAAAATGTCTAAAAGCAAAAGTTTCATCTTGTCATGAGATCCTGTGAGTGTTTGGCTCTGCTTTCTCCTGTAACTGTCTTCAGGTCATTTGTTGTTCATTTCTTACCAAATGTCTTACCAGAAGATACTGAGCAAATCACTCCTGATAATATGCTTATTCAGGGCCCGGTTTCACAGACAGGGTTTAGATTAAACCAGGATTAGGCCTTATTTCAATTAGGGCATTTAAGTAGCTTTTATAAACATGCCTTAAAAAACCTTACTGATGTGAATCTTGAGATAAAACAAAGGCACTGCTGGCACATCTTCCTGAAAAAGATGAACATATAAACCCATAAATAAATCTCACAAATATTAAAATATGCTAAATCAGTTTGTGATAAATTACATCTTCAATGAGGTACCTGATGTGTGAATATGTGCTTGATGTTGTTCAGCTCTTCTGGATCTGATGTCATAAACCAGAAGAATGACAGTAGCCACGCCCACCAGAGCAGAGAGGACCAATCAGATCAACCCATATGAAAAAAATCTATATGTTTCATATACAGCAACCATATATCTTCCTTACTCAAATCGGCCAGAATTACCTTATGTGTTTCATATAAGTCCAATACATGTCATATACAAAATCAGACCAATTATGGCCACTTTCATACTAAAAATCACACATACATGGGATTTTTAGGTCATATATGAATACTGTAAAAGTCTTATATGAGTTTTACATGACAACAGTATGCAATGGTGTATGGTTTTAGTAGAAAATGTGTATGAATATCAGTTATTTCCTATACAAATCATTTAAAATTCTTGATTGAATCATATGCTAGTCATATAGGATTTATTTAAATTTTGCATCATTTGTTTATATGAATTTTATACAGATTTTATATGTTTTTAATAGGGAAATTGTGTGCCTGTTCTTCAAGCTTTATATGTTTCCACCTAATTCTTCATACTACAGCAATAATATTATTATATCTCTACATATAATTATCATATATGATTTCAGTCAATATCCCAATATCTCTGCATATACAAATCATATATGATTTCAGTCACTTACTTGCACAAATTTGCATCAGAAATACTTTTATTTCAACACAATCAAAGAGACACAAATTATACTCCACAAGAGTAATTTAGAACTTTACAACTTGATATCAAACTGAACTTTGCAAAGGCAATCTGTAAGACTTTAGTTATATGTGGAACAGCGAGGACTCAATTGCAGGAAATATAAGGTTTATTTAGTAATAAAATAAACTGGATACAAACCAAAACACCCCAATGGGGAAAAACATAACCGAGCCTAACTTAACACAGACTTGGTATGAACTGACATGAGGGAACATCAAACACACAAACGTAACACAGCATGGTGGGTGAAAACCGGGTGGGTGAAACCAAAGGGACTCAGGCAGACTAAAAGTCATGGCAGAAAGCCAGGGAGGAACCAGAGTGATGGACCACTGAAATTCTTTCAGATGCTCCTAGGGCATATGGCAGCCGCAGCGGCAGTAACCCCGTCCGGTTTGCTTCATATGAGACCGCTTCAGCACTGGCTTCACAGCCGAGTCCCGAGATGGGCATGGCAATGCGGCACGTTCCGAGTGGCAATCACTCCAGAGTGCCGCCAAGCCTTCAGCCCGTGGTCGGACCCCTTGTTTCTTCGGGCAGGAGTGCCCCTAGAGCAGGTGTCTCGGCATGCTGTGGTGTTCACAGATGCCTCTGCCACCGGCTGGGGTGCCCCGTACAACGGGCATGCAGTATCAGGGGTATGGATGGGCCCCCAACTGTATTGGCACATCAACTGCCTCGAGTTGCTAGCAGTACGCCTTGCCCTGAGCTGCCTGAAAGGGCCGTTACAGGGCAAGCATGTGCTGGTCTGCACGGACGACACTGTGACTGTTGCGTACATCGACCATCAAGGTGGTCTACTCTCCCATGGCATGTCGCAACTCCCCTGCCATCTCCTACTTTGGAGGAGTCAGAAGCATCTGAGGTTGCTTCGCGCCATTCATGTTCCTGGTGTACTCAACCATGTGGCCGACGAGCTCTCACGAGCTGCGCTGCCGGGAGAGTGGCAACTCTACCCCCAGGTGGTCCAGCTGATTTGGAGAGAGTTCGGAGAGGCTCAGGTAGACCTGTTTGCCTTGCCAGAAACCTCTCACTGCCAGTTGTTTTATTCCCTGTCTGAGGGAACACTCGGTACAGATGCACTGGCACACAGCTGGCCCCGGGGCCTTCGCAAATATGTTTCCCCCGGTGAGCCTACTTGCACAGACCTTGTGCAAAGTCATAGAGGATGAGGAGCAGGTCCTGCTAGTTGCGCCCTATTGGCCCAACCGGACCTGGTTCCCGGAACTCTCGCTCCTCGCGACAGCCCCTCCCTGGCGCGTTCCTCTGAGGAAGGACCTTCTTTCTCAGAGACGGGGCACCCTTTGGCACCCGCGTCCAAGGGACACGGAGGTTCTAGGTGACTCACCCTCCGAGGTACTTAACACCATCATTTCGGCATGTGCACCGTCTACGAGATGTGCTTACGCCTTGAAGTGGAACCTGTTTGTTGAGTGGTGCTCTGCTCACCGAGAAGCCCCCAAAGATGTTCGATCAGAGTCGTGCTTTCATTCCTGCAGCAAGGGTTGGAGCGTAGGCTGTCTCCCTCCACCCTTAAAGTTCATGCTGCCGCAATTTCTGCATAACACGATCACATCGATGGCAAGTCTGTTGGTAAGTTTCTCCATACCCTCTTGGGACCTTGCTCTGGTGCTTCTAGCACTCCAGAATGCTCCCTTTGAGCCCTTGCAGTCAGTAGACTTAAAGATTCTGTCTATGAAGACTTTGCTGCTGGTTGCATTGGCCTCCATCAAGAGGGTAGGGGACCTGCAGGCATTTTCAGTCGACGAATCGGGCGGGCAATGGCCACGTGGTACTGGAGACCCCGGCCTGGCTATGTGCCCAAGGTTCCTACCACTCCCTTCAGGCACCAGGTAGTGAGCCTGCAAGCGCTGCCCCTGGAGGAGGCAGACCCAGCCCTGGCTTTGCTCTGTCCAGTTCGCGCTTTGCGACTGTACATAGACAGAACTCAAAGCCTCAGGACCTCAGACCAGCTCTTTGTCTGTTACGGAGGCCAGCAGAAGGGAAAGGCTGTCTCCAAGCAGAGGATGACCCACTGGATAGTGGACGCCATCACCTTGGCTTACCAAGCACAAGGCGTGCCCTGCCTGCTCAGGTTGCATGCTCACTCTACAAGAGGTGTTGCATCCTCCTGGGCGCTGGCTCGTGGCGCCTCGCTGACAGACATTTGAAGAGCTGCGGGCTGGGCGACACCTAACATGTTCGCTAGAATCTATAGCCTTTGTGTCGAGTCGGTGTCCTCCCGTGTTCTCACCTCAGGTCAGAGGCCTCGGCTTTGTATCGGCTTGCTGCACTTACATGCGCTTATTACTCCAGAGAGTCCCTATAAGGCAGACCCTGTTGAGTCCTCCGATCTTCCTTTGGCAGCCGGACGTGGCGGAGCGTCTGGCGCCAGGCCTATACTCCGTTGTATCCTTGAGAACTGGATTTGTGTGACCCTACAGGGATCCCATATGTGTAGTTCTACGGTTGCTCCTAAACGAAGCCCGTGTCTTTCCCTCTGGGAGAACCCACCTCTCATCAGGTTGGAGTCACCCCAGTATTTCCATATGTAGTACAGCCCTACGGGGTTAGTCCATATGTACTTCTCCACATAACTCCTTCGGGGAAGGGTGTGGTTTCCGCGGCGTTCCTTTACCAGCGAAAGGGTACGCTTTCCCAGTGTTATCCAATAGTCTCACTGAATGGGTTTTTGGGGAACAGCAGTGATCGACACTCTCTGTGTTAGCCCTGTCCCACCGTCCTTAGGCAAGGGGGTTCAGGTGGCTTGCAACTTAGCGCTGGAAGGGGGCAGCTCCTGTGGTGCTTTGGTAGGGATTCCTATTCGTCGGTCTGTCCGACGTACGTTGAGCGTGACCGAATGAATGGGAACGTCCCGGTTACATAGGTAACCCTCGTTCCCTGAAGGAGGGAACGGAGACGTACGTCCCGTCACCACAGTCTCTGTACCCCGCTGATGCTGCTGCCTATCCTGTTCGGCTCCTCAGCGAAAACCTGAAGATGCAACGCACCTGCTGCTCATTAAATACCCGCGCTGCGAAGCAAGCATATGATTGCATGCCAATGTGCATTGGCTCGTTGTAGTTACACTCGAAGCAGATTGGCCTCTCTAGCGAGATTCCTATTCGTCGGTCTGTCCGACGTACGTCTTCGTTCCCTCCTTCTATGTAACTGAGACGTTTCATCTTGTCATGAGATCCTGCGAGTGTTTATGCAAAGAGTTTATGCAAAGAGTATGGAGCTGGAAATATGACAATATGATTTGAATTTGAATTATGTAAATTTGAATTATAGACAAGTGTCATTTAACAGAATTGAATATTTAGTGCCATTATATATAGTTTTAAATTTGAATTTTTAAAACTTGAATCCTGGACATTTGATATTTAACTAAATTGAAATTTTTAATGACATAATTTTCTACATATGTATTTTCAAACAGCGTATTTTTGTTCTGAATTCTTAGACTGCAAATATTCACTTCTTAAAATACAGCTTCAAGTTTTCAACATGAAGAACAAATTCGAAACACCAAATTCAACATTCTAACATTTCAAACGCAGAAATTCAGATCGTACTGAAAGTAGGTCAGAGCTCCAACTTCCGGGTTCCACAGGGAAGAGTAAAGGGATCTTGGAAAAGTCGAACATCGCATTTTGGCCAAATACAGAGTAGCAATAATTCTCAGCATGCAAGACATTTATCTCTGGGAGTCTCTGCTACGCCTATTTGTTTTAGTATGAAGTATATTTAGTATGGAAGTGATTAGCATCTGTACCAGTCACACATAACTCTATAATTACTATATTTCTGCTGCATTTATCGAAGTTGGATGTTAGGCTATTTCACTCGCTGGTGTTTTGAGCTCAAGAACATCACAATTGATCATTCAGACATGTGTAACATAGCAGGCACGATTACATGATTTATTTCCACTCAATATCATGCAAATTGTATGCTTATTAAGGCATTTAAAGGCTAATTCCAAACTCCAACAAACGCCACAAACACAATTGGATGACAAAACACAATCGCTGCCCAGCGCACTTTCATTTATTTAGCTTATTTAGGATTTTTTTATTAATTTTATTATTACTATTATTATTAGGCTACCTGCCCGATGTGCACAAGTGGTTTTTGCATTCGGTATTTGATTTATGCTATCATCTCTGGTGAACAACTACTGTACATGAAGACGCAGGGGAATGGGTGGAGTTTCTTGATGGATCTTCTCTCTAAAGATGTGCATCTCTGTATCAGATAAATAACATTTTAGAAAATTATATTCCTTCTCTGTCCATGCACATATATGCACATATTGAATGAGTAACGGTTTTCTATTTACTAATAGACTTTATACAAACTTGATTGTAACCTCATCGTGTAACCTCAATATGGCCTATAATTTTTGGCATAATGTTAAAAAAATGTTATTTAGGCTATTTTAGCTGCCATTTGCTAGCCTATAACATGAGTAAAAACATAGCTTAGATAGGCCTATAAAATTATAGTAATAGGCTTTAAAAATGTATAAAATTGTAAAATAAAGCACAAACTATAGCGGCATTCATTATAAACAACATATAGCCTAAACGTAAAGCCAAACCAATTTATTTAAAAGTGAAACACAAATGGCGTTGGGCTTTAGGTCTCTCATTCAGCACTAATCCAAATGTTTCCATATTATTCGAGATGTAGACTAACATTTGGTTGCTAAACTATTACTTATCAATGTAAACAAGTTTTTGTACTTCATTCTTGTTCAATGTCCTTGTAAAATCGCATCCTTCACATGAGCAAAATGTGCTTGGCATAACACAGTGAGGCGGTGGTGATGCTGAACTCAGATAACAGACCATTTAAATTGAGCAGTGTAACTTATATGTTCGGTCGGCTAAATTTTATTTTGATAAACAGGCTGCGATGTCAGTTTAACACTATAGCTGATGTAGCCTATGTTGTGTGTACTGTACACATGTGAGGCGTCGGCGCGATCACATTTGGATTTTTTCCTTAAACAGCAGTAGGCTGACAATACTCCGTCATTTATGGTCACAGATAAAACATCATCATTGGAAACTTTAAAGCGTGTGTTTACGTTTATTTGTTAACACTTACTAATAAAAACAAAATACTGTATCAAGAATCATATTGGAATCGGATCATGACTCCCGGAATCGGAATCGGATTGGATCATAAGGTGCCAAAAGATTCCCACCCCTAGTTAAAATATATATTTTTCCTGTAATATAACTAAGGTCTACTAAAATCTAGTTCCAATTTTTTTCTCATATCGCAATATAATATCGATATTGTCTAGACAGTGGAAAATATTATGATATGAATTTTAGCTCATATTGCCCACCCCTAGTTGGCGCTAAACTCTGCAGGAAAGTTGCACCCTACATGGCCTAGTTTGGACACCCCTGGTCTAAACTGTCTGGTGCGTTCAATTAAATCCACAAAGCGTGCACACTGACAGCTTATCAACTTCAGAGGGAAAAGCTGATATAGCAGCCACATACACATAGAGGCGTATATCCAGATGCTCTTGTAGAAAAGAGAAAATGACTAAAAACAGGCAGCTGACAGGGTTGTGGCACTTTGAGCTGCACCAAATCTCGAAGACTTTCCACTCATGAGCGTAGAGACATCTAGTAGATGAAGCTCTCACTTTTGAAGAATTTTCTGTAACAGTATTGCTGAGAGGCAGAAGTGAGCAGCAACAGCTTCCTCAACTGGGGGAATCTTGGGCTCTTGAAGAGATCCGGGCAATCCCCAGTAGTGAGAAGTGGTGAACTCAAGATATGGGCACGAGCCGAATACTGGGCATGCCACATCTTGTTAACTTCATCGTGCACCTCCAGGAAGAATGGGGTGACAGCAACCAAGCTGGAGAAACCGTTCATCGAGCCTACTGAACTCGCTCAGCAGGAGGAGACCATTCCAAGTTGAACTCTGCTTTGGAAAAATGGTGCGCAAAAGCTTGTTGTAAATCTAGCCAGAGGAATTGCCAATTTCACTGCAATGGGAAGCGGAGTCCTCATGATGGATCCAACCAATCCTCAGATTCCGCCACCGCTGTTGGCATGGCATTGTCACACTTCACTTTCTGGCCATGAATGAGACAATGAGACAAGGTCACAAGCTCAGGAGAGGCTGATTGAGGGCTATCTGTCCTCGGAGAGTCCTCACGCTCATAGTATCACAATGAGGGCAGTTGGGCTCCTCAATGGCCGTTTCTGTGTGCATGCAACCCAGGCAAACAACACACATATTGTGGTTGTCTGGGGACTCTATGGGTCCCATGCAGGTGATACAAAGTTTGAAGCTTATCCTGGTTCCACTCAAGGTGATTCTTCCTAGAGTTTTGCAAAGACTCGATGGCAAACGAGAGGCTTCTGTGTGCATCATTTGAAGGAGAAATATTCTGAGTCAATGCCACTCAGTGTTGAGTTATATAGGGCACACTTGAGTGCCATTGGCCATTGCAGGGCAACAGCATTAAGTGAATCAGGATTCAGTATTCTCAAGAGGAAGGTATTTCCCCATAATATTCCTCCAGGGGGCACTCAGTGTCACACATGTAATAAAACTTGGAAGAAAGACTCTTGAACCTCAGAGAAAGAACTTTATTGATGAGGGCATAGCAGTATAGTAGTAAAGTGAGAACTATATGTCTTATCTGAACAATAAAGCCTCAACAAAACTTCAAACTTATAGATGTCTGATCTGAACACCATTAACCAGCCCTGACTGAATGATAACAACACTCAAAAAACAAACAAGACCTTATATGTGTGTTTAAAGCCCCAATCAAATATGAAAGATTAGACTGTTCTCAAATAATCTTCTAGGGTGGATATGAGACACCGATAAATGAACATCAAAATCAGCAGTCGCTCCTGCTCAGTTCAGATCGACTCCATGCAGCTTTGATAAATTCACAGACACTAGAAGAACCTTTAAAGTACAGCACACTGCTTAAAACATCAAACTGAGATCAGCAGAGTCAATAAATGCTAATATCAGCACTGACATCAACTAATATCAGCACTGCCCCAGACAGCAACATAGTGTGGCCCAGATTCGGCCCACATCTGGAATATGTGGATTACACACACAAGAGCAAAGTGGGCTTTTACTTCATCTTAACCTGGTCATTACAATGGCAAATATTTTCATAACAACATGAGCCAATGAAGAATGAAGAAAGTGAGCAACGTGACTGATATTTAAAATGGCACGCAAGCGCTGCTTTCTTTACAGTTTGGTCAGTAGCTCTTCACCATGAAGAAGAAGCTCAGGGTGCCATTTTATAACAGCGATGAAAACTTGAGCTGTGCTGTATCGTGAACACAGTTGAGTGTAACAACGCCTTCAGCTGTGACTTAATCACAGTGCAGCACAGCTAGAGCACCATATTACTTACATAGAGTTAGTATTCCTGCAGGGGGCGCTCAACATAATACATGTAAGAAAACATGGAGAGACTCTTGAACCTCAGAGTGAGAAAACTTTATTGATAAAGACAAGCAAATACATATGGACAGCAGAGTAGCGAAGCGAGATCTGTGTGTTAGAGTTTAAATATAAAAAATAAAGCCTTTTGAAATGGATTTTTAAAAAAACATCACTAAAAGAGAGAGCACAAGATTAAACAATCATCAGTATTTATTATGAAAAAACACTATTTAAACAAATAACATTTTAAGAGCCTTTAAAGTTCAGCGTTCTGCTTTAGATTTCAATATATCCTGAAAAAGATGAACACATAAAGCCACAAATAAGTAAATGTCATAAGTTATATAAAGTCAGTTTTTGAGAAATGATATCATCAATGATGTACCTGATGTGTGAATATGTGCTTGATGTTGTTCAGCTCTTCTGGATCTGATGTCATAAACCAGAAGAATGACAGTAGCCACGCCCACCAGAGCAGAGAGGACCAATCGGATCACAGCTTCAGTAGAACCACAATAGTGGACAGAGTCTGAGGAATAAAAACATCAAACTGAGATCAGCTCAGTCAATAAACACTAATATCAAGAATATCTGAAGGACAGGAGAAATGATCTCTACTCACCATAGACAGAAACTCTGAAAGTTTTTAATAAAGGATTTGCTCTCGGTATCAGTAGCACATAATCTCCATCATGTTTCATTGTGATGTCTGTGATGGTCAGAGATCCAGTTTGATTGTCCAGCTTCAGTCTGTCTCTGAATCTCCCATCAAGAACATCATCATATACAGTGATTCTGTCGACCCGTTTATTGATTTCAGCTATTAAAGTGTTTTCAGGTCCAAACCTCCACTGAATCACATCATAATCTTTCATTTCAGTAAGATCAGAGTCTAGAGTGACTGAATCTCCCTCCCACACTGACTTCAGTTCTGTATCACCAAATGCACCTGAAGAACAGAGTTTTCAGATTAAAGCTTTAAAATCCCTTGATGTTGGTTTGATGAAGCTTCACTAAAACACTTCTAATCATTTAAATGTGAAGTGAATAATATTCTGCAGCAGTACAAAGACAAAAGATAATACAATAAAACAGAAATAGACTTGTATATAGAACAATAACTAATTAAAAAGACTTTTACTTTAACGTTTAATGTCACACTAAAACTAATGTGGTTGAGTGTCTGAGCCTCATATTTATATTATTTTATTTAATCAATCACTAATAAATGGTAATAGACCTGAATTCAAACTTGATCTGACAAAATCACAATTATTTACCAGTCATTTATTACATGGTACCAGAACAGAAGCAACTGAAGCCATAAAAACATGTTTAAAACTCACCATCCAGACGCCAGAAACACAAACAGAACAAAACTAATTTGAGAAACATTTTCTTCAATGCTTTCAGTCCACAAATATGAAAAGACAAACTCTGCTGAAACTCCATCAACATCTAAAATAACCACACATCTATAAGTGGTAATGCATATTGACCATCTAGCTCTTTTATAGCTGGCTAATTCAAGCTCGGAACTTTGTCACTTAGAGCTCAAGTGGGCGTTAACTTCCTGTAGATCAATGACATCATTTTCAACACAAATAAACTGACCCATAACATGATAAAAATGTTTGAAAGCAACAGTTCCTGTGAGTGTTTGGCTCTGCTCTCTCCTCTAACTGTCTTCGGGTCATTTCTTATCAAATGTCTCAATTGTTTCTCCTCTCAGACTGATTTCAGAGTTTCTCTAATAGAGTACTTCAGAGGTGACATGTTTTTGTAGGCCAGCCCGGAAGTTAGCGGCGCACAGGTTCCTTCGATCGAAAGCCTATGCATTTTTCCAAAAAATAAGCTCTGTGTTTAACAAAGGGTTATGACACTTACACGTTTTGTCTATCAAGATAATCTTTACAAGTTAACACAACATTTATATATTTTGAAGCCTCAATAAAGTTGTCAGATAGAAAAAGCTAACAGGCTATAAATGGACTACAGCACATCATGGTCGCGGATCAGCGTCACCACCACCAAGCTTTCTCAAACTTTATTTAAAAACCATGCTTGCTGATTATGATCTGCGCTGTGTATGAATACTTGTCATTTATTTTCATGAGAAATTCTGTCCATTCGTTTTATCCAAAAATGTTAGAAAATAATTTTGTCAAGTCAAGTCACCTTTATTTATATAGCACTTTTTACAATGCAGATTGTGTCAAAGCAGCTTTACATTGATAACTGGTATATAATTTTGGCTGCACAGCAGCTCTTAAAGAATAGTGTCAATGCAGGCAGATCAAAACACTGTTGAATATCAAATGTCAAGTGTCCCCGACTAAGCAAGCCAAAGGCGACAGCGGCAAGGAACCCAAACTCCAACAGGTGACATCAGATGGCAAACAGGTGGCAAATAGACTGTGTTAAAATGGAGAAAAAAAACCTTGGGAGAAACCAGGCTTAGTCGGGGGGCCAGTTCTCCTCTGGCGAACAGTGCTTTGTACGATTCAGGTTGCTATCATATGTCCGATAGGACTGCAACATTCAAAGTATTTATTCCAGTTCAGTCCAGTTGAGGATCGTATTCATCACGCCGGTATGGACGGTTTGTTGAGGAGCTGTGGCACTGGCTGTCGTGTCGATGAGGCCTTCACAATGGATGATCTAGTTGACTCAGTCTCTGCTGATACTTCAGGGCTGCGTTGTGGTCGTGTCAAGGCGCCGGTCCTCGGTCTCACCTGGATACGGCCCGGATCTGGTTGACTACGGTAAACCTCGGGATTAACAGAAAGACTAATATTAGCGTAGATGCCATTCTTCTTCTGATGTAACGAGTACATCTGGTGTTATAGGAAGTGTTCCCGGTTTCGGCTGACCTAATTTATGCAGCCTAATAATCCTTTAACGGATTTGAAAATATAAATTGATAATGTGTTATGTGTATGCCAGGTTAAAGAGATGCGTTTTTAGTCTAGATTTAAACTGACAGAGTGTGTCTACATCCGAACAATGCTAGGAAGATTGTTCCAGAGTTTAGGTGCCAGATAGGAGAAGGATCTACCACCTGCGGTTGATTTTGATATTCTAGGTATTATCAGCTGGCCTGAATTCTGAGATCGCAATAGACGTGAAGGACTATAATGCTTTAGGAGCTCGCTCAGGTACTGGGGAGCTAAACCATTTAGTGCTTTGTAAGTAATTAGCAAGATTTTAAAATCTATACGATGTTTAACAGGAAGCCAATGCAGTGTTGACAGAACTGGGCTAATATGGTCATACTTCCTAGTTCTAGTAGCTGCTGCATTTTGGACCAGCTGGAGTTTGTTTATTAGGCGTGCAGGGCAACCACCCAGTAAAGCGTTACAGTAATCTAACCTTGAGGTCATGAACGCATGAACTGTTCTGCATTTTTCATTGAGAGCATATGCCGTAGTTTAGATATATTTTTAAGATGGAAGAATGCGGTTTTACAGATGCTAGAAATATGGCCTTCAAATGAGAGATTGGTATCAAAGAGCACACCCAGGTTCATAACTGATGACGAAGACTTAACAAAGCAGCCATCAAGTGTTAGACAGTATTCTAGGTTATTACGTGAAGAAGTTTTTGGTCCAAAAATTAGAATCTCTGTTTTTTTCTGAATTTAGTAGTAAGAAATTACTGGTCATCCAATTTTTTATATCAGCTATGCATTCTGTTAGTTTTGTGGATTGGTAAGTTTCGTCAGGGCGCGAAGAAATATAGAGCTGAGTATCATCAGCGTAACAGTGAAAACTAACACCATGCTTCCTAATGATATCTCCCAAGGGTAGCATGTACAGAGTGAAAAGCAACGGTCCTAGTACTGAGCCTTGCGGTACTCCATATTGAACCTGTGATCAATATGACCTCTCTTCGTTTACTACTACAAACTGATAACGGTCAGATAAGTATGATTTGAACCATGACAATGCAATTCCACTAATGCCAACATAATTTTCGAGTCTATTCAAAAGAATGTTGTGATCGATAGTGTCAAATGCAGCACTAAGATCCAGTAACACTAATAGAGAGATACAACCACGATCTGATGATAAGAGCAAATCATTAGTAACTCTAATGAGAGCAGTCTCAGTACTATGGTACGGTCTAAATCCTGACTGGAAATCCTCACAGATACTATTTCTGTCTAAAAAGGAACATAGTTGTGATGATACTGCCTTTCTAGTATCAAAACCAGTGTGAATAAAGCAGAAATAAACAGGCTTGATTAATGTGTCTCCATCCACAACAACACTTTAAAGTGTTTTCCAAAAGTCTGAAAATGCTTAAATCAAGTTACTGTGCATGTGTAAAATGTAATAAAAGCTCACAGAGACTATCTGGTATCCAGATCACACTCAAAATCATCATTCCATTAATGGTCCAATATGCAAATCATGTTTTTCTGTTTACTGACACGTTCTTTCTAGTGGTTTTTGCAAGCTATTGGTGGTGGTTTCTTTCTCATTTTCTCTTCTAGTTCAACTGGCTTTAGCCTCTTTTCTAAATATTATTCAACATGTGAATCTTTAACGTAACATCGTCCATCACAGTATTTCTTGTCCAACTTCACAATCTCTACGCATTTCTGTATTTTCCTGATGACAGGCAGACGAGCTTGAGAACATGAGAGAATGAAGATATTCAAGCAGACGAGGAGGAAACTTCAAGAGGAACCTAATCTGATCAAAGGTAAAGCATGTGAAGGAAAATATAAATAATCACAGCTAAAATTCCTTTTCCTTACAGGTTTAACCACCACTCATATGGGAACTGAGTTAATGAGATACTGACTTCCAGTCTTAAAACCAACTAAAAAAACATTACATTTCTCTTATTACAAACCTGACTGACTTTATTTCTGCCATTCGTCTTTGAGAATTAACAGAGGTTTAGGTGTAGTATGTTTTGTTGAAAATGTTTAGTCACTATTATGGTGATCAGTGTTTCATGTAGTTGGGCAGTTTGACTTGGTGTTTTATGTTGGTTTGTGGTCTTTGTAATGTTGACCAAAATACATAATTTGTTGCTAATGAAGCCAGAAACAAAGACGATCAGGTGATATAGTTGTCGTCATCATAATTAATTAATTAATTAATTCATAAATGTGTGAGTCATGAGTTTACTGTAAAAAATTATACTCATCGCAAAGAAAGGAATGTATCATGTAAACATACTATACTATACTATAGTATAGTACTATACTATAGAGATACTATAGAGAAAATTAATCAATAAAATCATGTGTTTTTTAGTTTTACTGAGGATTTTCTGGTTTTAAAAGTAAATTCCAGCAAACATGCACATGTGGGGGTGAACTATCTCTTTAATGTACATTATTCAGTAATAAATAATGTAGATGTGGTTTGCTTCAGAAAATCTTGCAGAGATACAAAAATAATGTAATAACTAAAAAATAAAAATATTATTTTAGTAGTAAAGAAAGAATGACTTTAATAATATTGTAAACATTTAAAAAATGTTTAAAATGTAGTTATATATGTGGTGTAATAAAACATGGAGAGACTCTAGAACCTCAGAGTGAAAAAAATTTATTAAGGCATATAGGCAAGCAAATACAAATGAACAGCAGTAGTTGTCATAAACAGAAGAGGACAGATAAGGTAAATATAAACAACAAGTCTTTATTGCTGAATTAGTGGGAACAGAGCAGGAATGCAACAGGGAAGGATATATGGCAGATGATAGTTTGCAGTAGACTTGGCTGTCTGTAACACAGTGTTTTTGTGCAGGTGGCGTGATGGAGATGTAGGCTGATGAACAGAGAAACCAGGAAGACGACAATGGGGAACAGAAGACAGAAGACGGACCAGGCAATACAGGTAGGATCTGTGTGTTTTATCTTAGAGAAATGTGTCGTGTTTAGTCGGTAAAAGAGCTTCAGTATTACAGATGTCTGATCTGAACAATAACACTACAAGACGGGAGACTTTAAGTGTGATTGGAAGTCATTTTTAAAGTCCCCAATTAAATATGAGGAACTAGACTGTTTAAAAAAAAAAAAATCACACAATGACAAACACTCACATTTGACATTTTGAACACTAATGAGCTAATGAGTTAATTTAATCAAAGTAGCTAAAACAGGACAATTCAAAGTAATGAGCAAAAATCTGTTACTGTTTGTTCTCAAATTATGTTCTAGGGTGGAAATAAGCCACCTAAAAATAAACTTACATTAAACGCCAGCATATAAAGCCATTACAAATGAATGAATATTAATAAATGCCAAAAAATAGTATGAGAAATGACACCATTAGGTTTGTGATGTGTGAATATGTGCTTGATCTTGTTCAGCTCTTCTGGATCTGATGTCATAAACCAGAAGAATGACAGTAGCCACGCCCACCAGAGCAGAGAGGACCAATCGGATCACAGCTTCAGTAGGACCACAACAGTGGACAGAGTCTGAGGAATAAAAACATCAAACTGAGATCAGCTCAGTCAATAAATGCTAATATCAGCACTGACATCAACTAATATCAGCGCTGCCGTACCTGAACATGTGTGACAGAGTTGAGTGATGTTCAGATGTTGAGTCTGGTTGCTGATGGGATTGTTGATCACACAGCTGTAGGTGTTTTTATCCTGATATTCCACCTCCAGAGGTAGAGAGAGATTGATGCTGAGATATGACATCCTGGCCCTAGACAAAAAACTGTTTCCTTTGTACCAGGAGAGAGTCGCATGACTCACATTCACAGCTGAACACACCAATGAACATGATGATGAAGAACATTGTGAAGAGTCTCTACTGATGACAGGAACAGGCAGACGAGCTGAAAACATGACAGAAAAAAGATAAATAAGAACAAATCTAATCAACAATCTTATTTTCAGTTCAATCAGTGTGTGAGTCAGTGTTTATATGATCTATTTAATAAATATTCAACATTTAATAAATATGTAAATAGTTGGTAAAAACAAGAATATTTGAAGGACAGAACAAATGATCTCTACTCACCATAGACAGAAACTCTGCATGCTTTAAATGAGTATCTGTCTGAAACCATCATCTTTAGTTTATAATCTCCAGCATGTTTCATTGTGATGTTTGTGATGGTCAGAGATCCAGTTTGATTGTCCAGCTTCAGTCTGTCTCTGAATCTCCCATCAAGAACATCATCATATACAGTGATTCTGTCGGCCCGTTTATTGATGACAGCTATTACAGTTTTTTCATTTTTAAACATCCACCGAATCCAATCACCATACATTATTTCAGTAAGATCAGAGTTTAGAGTGACTGAATCTCCCTCCTTCACTGATATTTCATCTGAATCACAAACAGAGAACAAACAGAAACAGAGTTTGTAGCAGAGAGAGATTTTAAATAACTTTATGATTGATTTTAAAAGTAAATAATTTGATATATTTAAATTTCAAATAAATAATATAAACAAAAACAGACAGAAAAGAAGCAAAATGGTGTTTGGATTAATAATTGTATCTGGTGATTAGAACATAAAATGGTGAAACAAATATTTAACTCACCAAAGACAGCGAGAAAGAAATTAGTGGTCCAAAAGTTGATCTTTCGTTTATAAAATCCAGCATGTTTCATTGTGGTGTTTGTGATGGTCAGAGATCCAGTTTGTTTGTCCAGCTTCAGTCTGTCTCTGAATCTCCCATCAAGAACATCATCATATACAGTGATTCTGTCGTCCCGTTTATCGATTTCAGCTATTAAAGTGTTTTCAAAACTCCACTGAATCGTTTCAGTAAGATCAGAGTTTAGAGTGACTGAATCTCCCTCCAACACAAACACTGACTTCACTGTCACTGATTCTGAAGAAACAGAAGAAACACAAACAGATTAATACTGAGATATCACTTCACAATGTTTTACTACATTAAATAGTTTAAAAATCAAATGTTGCCATTAAAAAACAGGTTAAACAATTTTTTTTTAACCTCACCAAGCATATTGACATGGAACTTTTCCTTTCTCATACTGTTGATCTCCATTGTATAATCTCCAAGATGTTCAGTTGTGATGTCTGTGATGGTCAGAGCTCCAGTTTGTTTGTTCAGCTTCAGTCTGTCTCTGAATCTCCCATCAAGAACATCATCATATACAGTGATTCTGTCGGCCCGTTTATTGATTTCAGCTATTAAAGTGTTTTCATTTCCAAACCTCCACTGAATCACATTATCATCCTTCATTTCAGTAAAATGATCGTTTAGAGTGACTGAATCTCCCTCCTTCAATGTCCGATCCCCCAACAGCAATCCTGCAAAACCAAAAAAGTGATTTTGTCGACCCGTTTATTGATTTCAGCTATTAAAGTGTTTTCATTTCCAAACCTCCACTGAATCACATCATCATCTTTTATTTCAGTAAGATCAGAGTTTAGAGTGACTGAATCTCACTTCAACACTGACACTGACTTCTCTTCATCACCAAATACACCTGAAGAACAGTTTTCACAGATTAAAGCTTTAAAATCGCTTAATGTTCATTTGCTGAAGCTTCCACTAAAACACTTCTAATCATTTAAATGTGAAGTGAATAATATTCTGCAGCAGCACAAAGGCAAAAAAAAAAAAGATAAATAAAAAGATAAATAGATTTATATATGGAGCAATAAATAAAAAGACACTTCTACTTCAATGTTTGTAACAAGTTCTAGGTTGAATTTATAGATCATTGTTTTCATCCATTATTAGGCCAGTGAGGTCATATTAATAATTAATGTGGCAATTAAAGACCACAGCAAGTCAGGACCTCGGATGGGAAAATGTGTTTTTTTTTTTTTTTTTCTGCTGATCATCTGAGCCTTTCACTTATCGTGAAATTAAGCATACACCATTTATCTTGTAACACGTCCATTTTACCATCATTGCCTATATCCAACAAAGTAAACCTTCAGATTGAAGTGTGATTTTCACAAAACTGTATTTTTCAGCTTTTTTCAAGGTAAATTTAAATGTCTTTCCAAAAAAAAAGGACACCAAATAACCAAATTATATGATTTAATATAATTCATACGTTTATGTACACCAAAGAACCCATTAAAAAAAAAAAAAAAAATTCAATAATGCTTCACAGGTTTTTCAACTATCTAACAATAGTTTTCAGGTACAGAAATTGAACAAAGTAATCAAATATAAAATAACTGCATATAAACTTATTTGAATAATTAAATAAAGGTGAAACATTAAGTTACAAAAGCTATTCAGTCAAGAGTGATTTCTTCGCCTTTTGTCTTTTGATTAACATTAAAAACATAGAGCAGGAATATTAGACTGCTGTCCCTTTAAGACATAATTCAAAGATCCAGTACACTGATACTAATACACATGCGCTGTCTGTCTAGTTTTCCTCTTAAGAAATAACCTACTATGTTTGTTAGGATACTCGCTAAGATGGGCATGTTGACATAATGTGAATTTGTCCATTTAGGTGCAAGACTTGAAAGAGAATTTGCGCGAGAGTATTTGCGCGCTGTGACGCGGCTCTCCATGTACGCGCTTCGGATGAGCGCACATATAAATCTCCTCACAGAGCGCGCGAGTTCTCTTTCGCGTCTTACGGATGAATGTTTAAATTGGCAAGGTTTAAATGAGTTTAGTTTAAACACAGATAGCAATGTGATATGTTCAGGTCTCACCTGCGCTCGTGCGCTATCAACACCCGGGTGATGACGGCGTAAATGACTGGGAATAGAGCATTCGGCACGTCATTGAACATTTGTTTACAGTGACTGTTTTGTCCATGTTCTTTTGATCATCGCTGTTGTAACGTATTGGGAAACGTCTCGGTTACAAAGGTAACCCTCGTTCCCTGAAGGAGGGAACGGAGACGTACGTCGGACAGACCGACGAATAGGAATCTCGCTAGAGAGGCCAATCTACTTCGAGTGTAACTACAACGAGCCAATGCACATTGGCATGCAATCATATGCAGCAGCTGCTCGCCTCGCAGCGCGGGTACATAATGAGCAGCAGGTGCGTTGCATCTTCAGGTTTTCGCTGAGGAGCCGAACCGGATAGGCGGCAGCAACAGCGGGGTACAGGGCCTGTGGCGACGGGACGTACGTCTCCGTTCCCTCCTTCAGGGAACGAGGGTTACCTTTGTAACCGAGACGTTCCCATTCAGTCGGTCACGTTCGACGTACGTCGGACAGACCGACGAATAGGAATCCCTACCAAAGCGCCACAGGAGCTGCCCCCTTCCAGCGCTCTGTTGTAAGCCACCTGAACCCCTTGCCTGGGGCGGTGGGACAGGGCTAACACAGAGAGTGTCGATCACTGCTGTTCCCCAAAACCCATTCAGTGAGACTGTTCCGCTGGGAAGGAACGCTGCGGAAGCCACATCCTTCCCCGAAGGAGTTATGTGGAGAAGAACATATGGACTAACCGCGTAGGGCTGTGCTACATATGGAAGAACTGGGGTGACTCCAACTCGGTGAGAGGTGGGTTCTCCCAGAGGGAAAGACACGGGCTTCGTTTAGGAGCAACCGTGGAACTAGACATATGGGATCCCCGTAGGGTCACACATATGTATCCCAGCCTAAACCCGGTTCTCAAGGATGCAGCGGAGTATAGGCCTGGCGCCAGACGCTCCGCCACGCCGGCTGCCGAAGGGGAGAACGGAGGACTCAACAGGGTCTGCGTTGTAGGGACTCTCTGGAGAAAAAGCGCATGAGCGCAGCAAGCCGACACTAAGCCGGGCCTCTCCGTGCCTCTGACCTGAGGTGAGAACACGGGAGGAGACCGGCTCGACACGAAGGCTATAGAATCTAGCGAACGTGTTAGGTGTCGCCCAGCCCGCAGCTCTACAAATGTCTGTTAGCGAGGCGCCACGAGCCAGCGCCCAGGAGGATGCAACACCTCTCGAGAGTGAGCATGCAACCTGAGCGGGCAGGGCACGCCTTGGGCTTGGTAAGCCAAGGCGATGGCGTCCACTATCCAGTGGGCCATCCTCTGCTTGGAGACAGCCTTTCCCTTCTGCTGGCCTCCGTAACAGACAAAGAGCTGGTCTGAGGTCCTGAAGCTTTGAGTTCTGTCTATGTACAGTCGCAAGGCGCGAACTGGACAGAGCAAAGCTAGGGCTGGGTCTGCCTCCTCCGAGGGCAGCGCTTGCAGGTTCACTACCTGGTCCCTGAAGGGAGTGGTAGGAACCTTGGGCACGTAGCCAGGCCGGGGTCTCAGTACCACGTGGCCGTCACCCGGCCCGAACTCTAGGCACGATTCGTCGACCGAAAAAGACTGCAGGTCCCCTACCCTCTTGATGGAGGCCAATGCAACCAGCAGCAAAGTCTTCATAGACAGAATCTTTAAGTCTGCTGATTGCAAGGGCTCAAAGGGAGCAATCTGGAGTGCTCTCAGCACCAGAGCAAGGTCCCAAGAGGGTATGGAGGGAGGACGAGGAGGATTTAACCGTCTCGCCCCCCTAAGGAACCTGACGACCAGGTCGTGCTGACCAACAGATTTGCCATCTATGTGGTCGTGGTATGCGGAGATAGCAGCAGTATGGACTTTAAGGGTGGAGGGGGACAGCCTACGCTCCAACCCTTGCTGCAAGAAGGAAAGCACGACACCGATCGAGCATCTTCGGGGGTCTTCTCGGCGAGAAGAACACCACTCGACGAACAGGTTCCACTTCAAGGCGTAAGCACGTCTCGTAGACGGTGCACGTGCCGAAGTGATGGTGTTAAGTACCTCGGGGGGTAAGTCACCTAGAACCTCCGCGTCCCGTCCAGGGACCAGACATGGAGTTTCCAGAGGTCTGGACGCGGGTGCCAGAGAGTGCCCCGTCTCTGAGAAAGAAGGTCCTTCCTCAGAGGAATGGGCCAGGGAGGGGCTGTCGCGAGGAGTGAGAGTTCCGGGAACCAGGTCCGGTTGGGCCAGTAGGGCGCAACTAGCAGGACCTGCTCCTCGTCCTCCCTGACTTTGCACAGGGTCTGTGCAAGTAGGCTCACTGGGGGAAACGCATATTTGCGAAGGCCCGGGGCCAGCTGTGTGCCAGCACATCTGTTCCGAGTGTTCCTCGGACAGGGAGTAAAACAACTGGCAGTGGGAGGTTTCTGGTGAGGCAAACAGGTCTACCTGAGCCTCTCCGAACTCTCTCCAGATCAGCTGGACCACCTGGGGTGGAGTCGCCACTCTCCTGGCAGCGCAGCTCGTGATAGCTAAATCGGCCACACGGTTGAGCACACCGGGACATGAATGGCACGGCGACCTCAGATGCTTCTGACTCCAGAGGAGGAGATGGCGGGCGAAGTTGCGACATGCGACGGGAGCGTAGACCACCTTGACGGTTGATGTACGCAACGGTCGCAGTGTTGTCCGTACGGACCAGTACATGCTTGCCCTGTAGCAGTCCTTTGAGGCGGCTCAGAGCAAGGCGTACTGCCAGCAACTCGAGGCAGTTGATGTGCCAATGCAGATGGGGGCCCGTCCACACCCCTGAGACTGCATGCCCGTTGTACGTGGCACCCCAGCCGGTGGCAGAGGCATCTGTGAATACCACAGCATGCCGGGACACTTGCTCTAGGGGCACTCCTGCCCGAAGAAACAAGGGGTCCGACCACGGGCTGAAGGCTTGGCGACACTCCTGAGTGATTGCCACCCGGAACGTGCCACGTTGCCACGCCCATCTCGGGACTCGGCCGTGAAGCCAGTGTTGAAGCGGCCTCATATGAAGCAGACCGAGCGGGGTTACCGCCGCTGCGGCCGCCATATGCCCCAGGAGCCTCTGAAAGAATTTCAGTGGAGCCGCTGTCCTGCCGTTGAACGTATTCAGGCAGTTCAACACCGACTGAGCACGTTCCTCTGTGAGGTGTGCTATCTGTTCGACCGAATCCAACTCCATACCGAGAAAAGAGATCCTCTGCACTGGGGAGAGTTTGCTCTTTTCCCAGTTGACCTGAAGACCCAACTGGCTGAGGTGTCTGAGCACCAGATCCCTGTGTTCGCACAACTGATCCCGGGACTGTGCTAGAATGAGCCAGTCGTCGAGATAGTTGAGGATGCGAACACCCTGTTCTCTCATGGGAACAAGGGCTCCTCCACGACTTCGTGAAGACGCGGGGAGACAGGGCCAGCCCGAAGGGTAGGACTCTGTACTGATATGCTCGACCTTCGAACGCGAAACGCAGGAATGGCCTGTGTCGCGGAAGAATCGAGACATGAAAGTACGCGTCCTTCAGGTCGATCGCTGCAAACCAATCCTGGGGACGGATGCACTCGAAAATGCGCTTCTGCGTGAGCATCTTGAACGGTAGCTTGTGAAGGCTCCGATTCAAGACTCGCAGGTCCAGGATAGGCCGTAACCCACCGCTTTTCTTGGGTACAATGAAGTAGGGACTGTAAAACCCTGACCTCATATCGGCTGGAGGGACCGGCTCTATCGCGTCCTTCGCCAGTAGGACCACGATCTCCGCACGCAAGACATAGGCATCGACAGCCTTCACTGCAGTGAGGTGGATGCCCCTGAACTTGGGGGGGGGACGCCGGGCGAACTGAATCGCATAGCTGAGCCTGATGGTCCGAATGAGCCAGCGAGACGGACTGGGGAGCGCTAACCAGGCTCGCAGAGACCGTACAAGCGGGACCAAAGGGACCGCAGGCGTACCCGCAGTGAGGCAGCGAGGTGGAACACAGGGACGTGGCTCGGGAGGCTCTCTCTGCGAGGCAGCCCGAAGCGGGGTCAGAGTGTGCTGTGCAACACCTACCTGGTTCCACAGTCAGGCAGGGGGTGCAGGAGAGGCTTTGCTGCCTTCAACTGCACGCTGCTGCCCTCTGGCGAAGGAAGAGGGGGGATGAGAGTGGTGAGGTTTTTCTCCTCCCACTGCTCTCCACGCCTCTTCAGACCCAAAGATGGAGGAACTGCTCTTTTTGAAAATTTGGGTACCGCTGGCTGTTGGGCCAGCAGCAGAACAGAAACAAACCCAACAACAGGATTTACCACCCGGCCCTCCTCCGGGGAGAGCAGCCCCACCCATCTCTGGGTCACCGTCTCAGGTGATTTTACACTAACCACTTAAACAGTAGCAGAGACGGAGGCGTCATCTTCCTGCAGCGGACCCAGTAGAGCAGGCTGGGCCGGAGTTTTGCAGGGGACGACACCCTTGGCAACGAGCAGACTGAGGGCCCACGAGGAACTCAATGGTTTGTCGGGAGGCTCCCGGTCTGCTACTAACTGAGGAGAACTGCTGGGCTCAGTCCCGACAGTGTCACCGAAGAGGCCACCTTGTGAGATGGGAGTGTCGAGAAAGTGTTTTAGCTTGACGACCTCTCGCACCTCAGCAAGGTAAGCCAGGGGCTTCTGGACCACTGAGGTGGACATCGTCTGGCCGAAGGCCTGTGCCATGACTTTGATCACGGTTAGTCAACAGCGCAGCTCAACTCTGGCTCAGAACTACCCTCATGCATAAAGAGTGCCTTGGCCTCACATGCAGGGTGGGTGTGGTCTGAACAGCCACCCCACCCAAAAGGGTAGTGAGAGAGTGAAAAACTTTATGCAGATTTTGGCACTTTTGGCGTTCCACATTTATGGCACCAATATAGCTCCATACTGCCAAGTTTTCCCATGCACATCCGGAACACCCGGAAAGCATGGCTGTAAACTCTGAATCTGAGTCAGCATAAGCACACACCATTACAGTGGGCAGCGTCACCCTCATTTCCAGAGCATAACAGCCCTCTCTCCGATGCTGCAATCGACATCTGACCCTCAGCTGGAGCCCTGAATGAAATGCTAGGTTCCCCTATGAGAAGGACCAGCAATCCAATCCAGAAGCTACACAGCATGCAATGCGCTAGAGAGGAGGAGCCCTAGGGGTTGGTTCCCAAGTAACCCCTCAACCTCAACTCACCCAAGCCATTTCACCAAAGTAGACCTCTTCTGGTGCACCAGAGAGGGCGCTACAATGGAGATTAGGCAAGGAGACCGCATCTAGAGCGCCGAGCGAGCGCTGGGTTGCCGTGACAACCCGCGCTGCAGCCAGACAGCTCGACGGCACACGACACGCAGAGGAGCGAGAGGTTTGCTCTCGCTGATCTCCGCGGTCTCCCAGAGTGTCGGGCAGACCCGCGGCTGTGCTTTTACACACAAGCGGCAGCTGGCCAACAACAGAGGGGACTCAAGCTTCCCGGAGAAAGAAGAGTCACGACCGGCGTGTCGACGTGATCATGTTCTCATACGAAAACATGAACCACCCACGAACATCGTTTCAGCACGCGCCCAGACATGTGAAACAGTGATCGTGGCCGTCAGTGAGGACAGGAAACGACCGCATCCAGAAACACACAAATAGAATGTCATCTTTAAAAAGACGCAAGCTCTACTTGTGTAAGCTCTTTTAGGGACTTTACTCTTTTAAAGTGCTGAAGCACGCAGGGGAACGGCCGCCGCAACACAGACAGGGATTGTGTGCAGCCTCTCTCTCTTTGAAGGCGCTCACTCTTATCGGCCGTAAAACGAAAATAAAGAGAGGACTTCGACCCCGCTGCTGTGCTGTTCGCCCGCACTCGAAAAAAAAAAGAGAAGTTCAACCAAAAAGCTTGACTCGTCTTCTAGCAGACACTTGCTTGCAGAGAACAGGAACAAACACCGTTCGGCTCCGAAGCGAAAAGCTGAAGATGCAACGCACCTGCTGCTCATTATGTACCCGCGCTGCGAGGCGAGCAGCTGCTGCATATGATTGCATGCCAATGTGCATTGGCTCGTTGTAGTTACACTCGAAGTAGATTGGCCTCTCTAGCGAGATTCCTATTCGTCATACACAGGACAAATCCAAACATTATCCTGAATGTGTGTGAAAACAACGTGAATGTACTGAAATGTGTCTGTGCATAAAGACAATGTGGATCAGAGTGCGTCGAGAGCGCGCTCATACATGATTTGTTTGCGCGTCAATATAACGGACTCACGCGTGCTTAATGTTAAAGCAATTTCACATGCTTCCATAATTTTTTTGCGTTAAATGCATTAAATTATTTTGACGCGTTAAGGATTTTGAATTAATCGCATGCATTAACGCGTTACAGTCCTAGTTTTATTTAACCCTTTCAAGCATGAGTTTAAAATATTCAAACTGACCCCCCAGAGTGAGTTTTTGTTTAAGGCGATTGTTATTTTAGAATGTTTGCCCTTATTAGCTGCGTCTCATTTCGGAGGCTGCGTCCTCTGGAGGTCGCATTTGAAGGCTGCATACGTCATCAAGGATGTATTATTTAAGAAAAGTAACTGTTATAAAATTGACTCTTATTCCTTGTGAGGTGTAAAATACTGTAATTTCTTTCTTACTTTGCAATCTAATGGTTACTTTTCTTAAATGAGACCGCCTCGATGACGTATGCAGCCTTCACCTGCGACCTCCGGAGGACGTAGCCTCCGAAATGAGACGCAGTGATTGTTTCCATGGCGACGCGGCATGCTTGTCACATAACACACCGCAGCCACAATAACACTGTATGACAGATGTATCGCTATTACTTTGTTTTTCCTTTTTTGTTTAAAATATTAACAAACTTGCTTACCATGTCATCAAATATCTGATATTCCGGTTCTCAAATATGTGTGAGTGTGTTTTGGCGTTTTAAAACCTTTATAAATGATCTTTATCTTGATCTATAATGTGAGATGGGCGCGGCCAGTTCGCAGAGTCGGATTTAATGAAATACGTGCCAAGTAAGTGGCTAGTGAACTGAAGAATAATAGAATAAACTTTATAGTTACTTAGGCCCACTATGTGTGTCTTATATGAATAAATGTCGTCAAATTATATTTGAATGAATTGTTATTGTGGTAACACTTTAGAATACAGATCCTTCATTAATGAATAACTACACAGGAACAAAATTGTGCAAATTGTGCAGCTGATTGCATTAAAAGAATTTAATCAGAGGGAGAATTAGGGCTGGGCGATATGACGATATATATTGTTACCATGAAACAAAATGTCTATTGTTAGAGACATTTCCTTATATATTGCAGTATGTAAATAAATTGCACTATTGACACTTGATGAAATGCATGAATGAGAATATAAATAGCGGGATGTGCTTGATGTTAAAAAGAGTTATAAACGTAATATATCCTGAAAAGGTACTCGTGCGCACGCAGAAACCTGCCTCTTTCAGAAAGCGATCGCAAATTAGGGACGTGCTCGATGTTAAAGTGTTATTAAGCACAACAAGTAGGGGTGGATGATAAACTGGTAGACACGATTAGCCGGTTGTCAACCGGTAGAGATTTTGGACTATCGTCTCTGTCGCGGTTATGCTCACATGAGGTCGCTATGCTGCGTGGTCACAAAAGCTTATCATTTGCATGAGTTTTTAAGCATTGCAGTTTAAAAACAAGTGGTTTTAAACTGTTAAAGTGCAATTAGCAGCCAAAGACAACTTATTTCAGCATATGCACGCTCTCTGAGAGACTTTCTCAGCGCATGTCATGAAGCCGCTGCTCAAAGAGCACGTGAGGATTGAATTCAGTGCTTTTTGCTGCCTAATTGGGCTTGAACGGTTAAATACACACACCTATGTGTCAAAGTGACCATTTATATGCAAGTAAACAGAGCCATTTATGTCTTAAGTGAAGGTGCAGTTGAGAAAGACAAGGCTTGAGTATAATGGATCGGTGCAGTCGGTCTTAAAGGGACAGCATCCAAATTTACCTGCTGTCATTATTAAAGGGGTGGTTCATTGCGATTTCACTTTTTTAACTTTAGTTAGTGTTTAATGTTTCTGCTTGAGCATAAACAGTATCTGCAAAGTTACAGAGCTTAAAGTTCAATGCAAACGGAGATATTGTCTTTTAAAGTTATAGCAGTTTAATGCCAACAAAAACGACCGGTTTGGACTACAACGAGCTTCTTCCCGGGTTGGTGACATCATAAACCCTGCAATCAACATAAACCCTGCCCACGGGAACACGCAACAGAGTGGGCGAGGTCATGTCGTGCGGCATTATGGAAGCGAAAGAGTTGTCTGCGACGCGACGTGTCAAAAGCTAATAGAACCCATTATAATCAGTGATATTGTCTACACTGGATGCGACACGGAAAACAGAATCTACACGAGTTCAATGCTGGATTTGCACAAAGGCTGTTACTGAAAGATGAAGCAGTTCTCACTTTAAAAGCAGAAGCTGCTGTTTATGGGCCCAAAACTGTAAGTATGTTTCATGTTTGTACATGTCTTTTAAATGTAGTTCTGTTGCTATTTTTTGGTTGCATCAAGGACGTAAACAAAGACCAACGCGTTTTTGCTTTGCTAGCCAGTTAGCTAAATTCTATTGCATACTTCTCCAACAAATGCCAACAAACACCAATAAACTTCCATGTTCATAGACAAACAGTTGTTCATGCTATAAATTAAACAATACCTTTACAAAAATGCTACTACTCAGTCATGTATTCGGCTACAGTAAAGCTTTAATCAGGATAAAACCGTATATTGAAAGCAAATATTTACCATTCAGAAACGTCATTTAAAAGCCGTGCTTGCAGAGGTTCTACTTGACCCTCTTCATCATTATTGCTATCTGGGTCTGATTCGGGCTCAAATTGATACGGCAATATAGACGCCATTATTTACATTTCCACTGAAGCACATGTAACAACTAATGGTAAGGGGCGTGGCGTTTCCAGACGCTTCAGCGAATCACAATACACTGGGCCAGCTAACCAATCTGAGCTCATTGCGTATTCCGGAGGGAGTGGTCTCATAGAATCAGGAAGAAAACCGGCCGTTCAAATGACAACGGAGACAGCGGTGTAGAATAAAGGTAAAATCATAGACTGTAAAAAAATATGGACGTAGTGGCCGCTGCCATCTTAGCTGCACGTCACTCCGGGATAACTGAAAATGGGCAAAGAGGCGGGACTGTTTGGAACTGAGGCGCTGAAACCACGCCCACCTAGCTCGACGTGATCATGTTAGCAGGCAAAGGAGCTATCTGTCTATCTTAGATACTATCTGAAATATTAATGAAGATAATAAGTTATATCATTAGAAAGTTCTAAGGGTTTACTGTCAATATATGGAGTCTTTTTTAAGATATAGGTGCTCCAACACCAGTAATTAATTTGTGTCGGGTGTGCAAATAACAACACTAAAAATCAAACGGGACTTCGTACCTTTATAATGAAACAGCGATTGCGAGATGAATCCAATCTGTGGCACTTAGGTGAAATATCAGAGTGTCCATTGCAAAACAAAACAGTACTTTTTGGTCCACAAAAGCATTAAATCCATGAAATATTTATATATTATCCATTGTTTGCATCACATTTCTTCTGAATGATCTGCTCTCTATCATCGTTCTTCAAGAAATTATGCAACCTGAGCACCGTTTATGATGTAAAACTGTATATGATCGTACACTAGATTCTAAACAAAACAGTGCAGCAGTTTTAGTTATAATATCCAAGCAGTGCTGTCGGAGTTTAATATTCTCCCACCATTGTCGTAAATCTCACAAACAAAACTTTAAGCCAATGCCACGATCCAACAACGTGTTCTTCTGCATGCCTGCACAGATACACATCTGTCTCAAGTCTCGACTGTTAACGCAGCATGCCATATTATTTTGGCTAATTGTATAAAATAATCCAGAAAAAAGCACAAATATGGCTGAGATGCCAAATTCAGCGGCTGAAATTAGCTGAGGTGACGGCTCACAGACAGCAGCGGCAATTCCCCTGTCACTCAAGTGACCACGCCCCTACTTATGCAGAACTTTAAGGCTTAATATAATTTAAACGGATGAGTTATAAAAAAATTCACGCCCCTCAGAGTTGTCATGAAGGACAAAATTAGCAGTTTAGACCAAAACCACAATATGATCCAGGCTGTAAACATGTTTTTTTCTGCTGTAAACTTGGCCATTTTAACATGTGGATCAATGAGATTCTGCTCTCTTTTGCAGCCTGTCCCTAGCGGCCAGTCGATGAATTGCAGTTTAAGTCACTTCGGTACTAGCTTCATGAGAAACTGGGGGAGGGTGCCGCTTGGGTAAAATATATGAAAGATACGGTGTTTTTTTAAAAACGAAGCATTAAGATGTTAAACTGCGCCCAAGCGTAGAAAAAAAAACAGTGAACCACCCCTTTAATGCTAATCAAACAACAAAAAAGAGAGAATCTCTTACAGCTCGCTTTTGTAACTTTAATAAGAATAAATGTATATTTAATTCACACAGTAAAGACTATGCATTGTTTTTTCATATATTTGGTTACTTTATACATTTTATGTAATATTTCTAGTGCTTGAAGTTTTTCAGGTAGGTCTGTTTCAATTGTGTCTTTGTTCTATTGTAGTTTTTCTTTACTCTTTCTTTATCACTGTTTACTTGTCGTCAGTAAGCTTGAGAGTTTTTTAGGCTAGTATTAATTTTTAAATGATATTGACAATGGTGATATGAATTATGATATCATGAAAACCTTATTTAAAGCAAAAATAACTATATTGTGATATAAGATTTTGGTCATATTGCTAACAGCTAGGGAGAATTAGCTGCGATCTGGTCCTAACCGAAATCAAACCTACAATGATTGAGAACTTGGAGAATTACTCTGTTGAGGAAACAGTTGGACAACATGATCACAATGATGAGACTTCATCATCTTTATTTCAGCATGACTGAGGCTGTGAATGGAGAAATGGCTGCACGGTTTGGAGACTAACAATAAATCCTGGACTCTGCTGATGAGTGTTTTCTGGACAAAACCAAACTAAAATCACTGTTGGATCTGACAGGTATACAAATACGCTGTTAATACCGCTTGATAAAACTTGCTTTTGAAAAAGACTTGAGAAAAAAATGCACAAATGAGTGGAAAGAACATGTACTGCAGACGTTCGATTCAGTGAAATGTCGACGCTTTTAACTCTTCTGACTAGTTTTGCTATTTTTTTTTAATTATATATGGATATACAGTATCTGTATTCACCCGCTGTGGTTCTTTTCTGTCTGCAGTGGATTTTATAAGTGTTGTTGTGCGCTGTATAGCAGTTGTTTCCAGGATTACTATACATGTTGGGGGATTTTCTTGTGTAAACATTGTATATAAATAAGTTTGTCACCTCCTGAGTTTGGATTTTTCTGTCAGTTTGCGTTCGCCCACCCTTAGAATTGAATGAATTCCCCCCTTTCAGTGTTGTCCTGTAACAGTGAATGTTAATCCTCTCTAATTTAACCAGTCATTTATCACATGGTACCAGAACAGAAGCAACTGAATCCATTAAAACATGTTTAAAACTCACCATCCAGACGCCAGAAACACAAACAGAACAAAACCATCCAAAACATCTTCAACGGTTTCAGACCACAAATATGAAAAGACAAACTCTTCAAAACTGCTTCAGTAATAAAATGATGCGCTGATGTAAAGCTGCTCTGTGAAACTGCAACATCATCTAAAATAACCGCACATCTTTAAGTGTTAATCATGTGACCATCTAGCACTTCTGATAATTCACTCTCTGAATGTTGTAACGTTTGAGCTCCACACTAAAAAAAAAATAACTCTTTGGCTGAACATGATTCAGTGGTTCCACATTATTGAAACAAGTAAAACCAAATAGAATCAATCATGTACAACTAGAATCAATGGTGTTCATTTAACTTGAATAAATGGTTTATTAACTTAAATAAATGGTTTTCATTTAAATTGACATTCAAATAATGCTTCCTGTTTAATCCTGTCACGTAACAAACTAAAACAAACTTTTCTTTACACATGTGATGTTCTGTGTTGGCAGTTCAGACGTGATACTGATTTCATCCAAAGCTGTACCATAACGGTTGCTTTATTATTAAAGCAATTTGAATTCTTGTTAGCAAGTCCTCAATCCAAACACAAGCTTCACACTTGATACACATGACCACAATGATAACCCCTAAAACCACTAACATAACAGAAACTTTTAAATACCAATATAATAGAACATTGAACATTAACAAGTATCTCCATTTTCTCATCTTGCTTAAAAATGCATACAAAAACACATTATTTCAACATTTACTCTCCCAATTCAACCCCTTTGCAAAGCATGATGAGAAGTGAAAGACCTGTTTGATTGGGTTACCTGATTTAAATGTTATTTCAAAATGAAAACATCAAGTTAAGTCAAAGAGTAAGTGTTTCAAATCAATTTAACATGAAGCAATCACATTTGAACCAGAAACCTGATTAAACGGTGTTAAATCTAAATAAATTGTTTAAATAAAGTGAACAACTTCTTATAGATCAAAAGTCTTGTTTTCAACAGAAATAAACGTGTTAAAGGTGTCTTAAAGAACAGTTTCATCTTGTCATGAGATCCTGCGAGTGTTTTGGCTCTGCTCTCTTCTGTCGTGTTCACACTTAAAAATAAGGCAGATTGAATAAATGGTATGCGTATTTAGCTTGCTGTCCAAGAAGAGGGCTACGAGCTCGGTATTTGTCCTTTTATTTTGGTTAAAAAAAGTTGTGTTGGCTCAATTGTGCTCGTTCTTGCAAAAAAAAAAAAAAAGATATCTATGAAAAATTTCAGTCAGGATTTAGGCCTCATCATAGCACAGAAACTGTGCTTGTTAAAATTACGAATGACTTCTAGCTTCTGACCAAGGCTGTATCTCGTGTTGATCTCAGTGCTTTCACGTTCGACACTATAGATCATTTACACTATAGATCATAAAATCGACTACAATATTACATTGGTATTCAAGGACAGGCATTACGGTGGTTTAGATCGTACCTATCAGACCGTTACCATTTTGTATATTTAAACAGGGAAAAATCTAAGATAACGTCAGTAAATTATGGAGTGCCTCAAGGATCTGTGTTAGGCCCTCTGCTATTTTCAATATATATGGTAATATTATAAGAAAACATGGAATTAGTTTCCACTGCTATGCCGATGATACTCAGTTATACATTTCAACATGACCAGATGAAATCTCTAAATTATCCAAATTGACAGAGTGTGTTAAAGATATAAAACATTGGATGACCAGTAATTTTCTTCTATTAAATTCAGATTAGACTGAAGTATTAATTATTGGACCAAAAACCTGTACACAGAATCTCTCAGACTTTAGAAGGATGTACTGTTACTCCATCCTCGACAGTTAAAGACCTGGGTGTTATATTAGACAGCAACTTGTCCTTCGAAAATCATATTTCATATGTTACAAAAACAGCTTTCTTCCACCTCAGAAACATTGCTAAGCTACGGAACATGTTATCTATTTCTGATGCAGAAAAGTTAGTTCATGCATTCATGACGTCTAGACTAGATTACTGTAATGCATTACTAGCTGGTTATC
The DNA here is from genome assembly GCA_037950665.1 of Hypophthalmichthys nobilis. Lineage (NCBI taxonomy): Eukaryota > Metazoa > Chordata > Actinopteri > Cypriniformes > Xenocyprididae > Hypophthalmichthys > Hypophthalmichthys nobilis. The sequence continues at coordinate 36,959,977 of CM075474.1, forward strand.
CTACGTCTTCAATAAACAAACTACAATTAGTCCAAAATGCAGCTGCTAGAGTTCTAAAGAAAATATGATCATATAACACCAATTTGTACACTGGTTATTAAGTTCTGTATGGATTATAAAGTATTGCTACTGCTAAATGGTTTAGCTCCTGTGTACTTAACCGACCTTCTATCGCCCTACAATCCTTCACGCTCTTTAAGATCACAAAACACTTCTGGTTGTACCTAGGATATCTAAGTCCACTAAAGGAGAGAGCGTTTTCACATTTGGCTCCTAAACTCTGGAATAGCCTTCCTGATAATGTTCGGGGCTCAGACTCGCTCACCCAGTTTAAATCTAGATTAAAGACGCATCTCTTTAACCAAGCATTCACATAATGCATCTCATATCAGATCAATTGCACATGACTATCTTTGCTTAATGTTATGAACAGCAGCTACGCTAATTATAATCTTTTCTGTTTTATCTTGGGATGCCCGTCCTGAGGTGACTAGAGAGTACATCAGCTTCAGTTTGGATCCAGCCTCTTATGAAGACTTCAGATGATCATCACCCGTGAAGAGATGACCCCAACCTCTGCAAGGACGTCAGATGACACAAACCCTGGATCGCACCATTCCAAATTTTGCTATATATCCTAATCATTTTTAACATGTATTAATTACTTTAATAAGCTCACCGTTCCACATTAAATTAATACATTGTTTAAATTAATACATTGTCAGCTAACTGCATTATTTGTATATGTACATTTCTGAAATTACATAATTTGGACACAGTCCCCTCTGATAACAGATCACTCTAAATTGTAATGTTGACATGCACTTCCTGTAAAGCTGCTTTGAAATGATATGTATGGTGAAAAGTGCTATACAAATAAATGTGAATTGAATTATTTTAGCTCTGTTAGCTGTGGTGTCAAGACAGCTATAAATATGATTAAAAGATTAATATGAGGCAGAAGTACAGAATGTCACATTTTATTATTGTTTGTTTTTAACATATAAATGCTTTACCAACCAAGAAGAACAGCACTTTTAGAGTTTCATCCCTCTGTCTAATGTAAGCATAAGTATTGGGACGGTTTAACTTAAATGTAAATGTGTAAAAGCTCATATTTCATTGTAAATCCCATGCATGCAATCACAGGAGTGAGTCTGTGACCCATAGACATCACCAGACTCTTGGTTTCACACTTTGAAATGCTTTTCCAGGCCTTTAATGCAGCCATTCTCAACGGTTGCTTGTTTGGGGAGTTTCTGCCTTTAGTCTCCTCTTCAGCTGGTGAAATGAATGTTAAAATTATTCGACTAATGTATGTTTCAGTCGATGGATATGCATTCTGGTTTCTCAATATGTTACAACAGCGATGATCAAAGAACATGGACAAAACAGTCACTCTTTGTAAACAAATGTTCAATGACGTGCGAATGCTCTATAAACAGTCATTTACGCCGTCACTTAGCTCGTGTATTTATTTGTGCTGTTTTTGTAGCTAGATTTGTTTTTATTTTCGTTGTTTTTATTTGACAATTGTCCTATTTTTTATAGCACATACCGAACTGTACCAAAACCGTGACCCTAAAACTGTGATAAAAACTGAACTGTGAGTAATCTGAACCGTTGCATCCCTAGTTATTTATTTTCAACAATGTGAATGTCTCAGTTGAGCTTTAGGCCTACTTATTAGTATTTGGTATTTCACAGTGGATTCTTTGGTAAATCAGTCGCATTTCGGCGCAGGCTTTGCAAACAGACTTTAACGATATGGACAACAGAAATAAACGTGTTAAAGGTGTCTTAAAGAACAGTTTCATCTTGTCATGAGATCCTGCGAGTGTTTTGGCTCTGCTCTCTTCTGTCGTGTTCACACTTAAAAATAAGGCAGATTGAATAAATGGTATGCGTATTTAGTTTGCTGTCCAAGAAGAGGGCTACGAGCTCGGTATTTGTCCTTTTATTTTGGTTAAAAAAAGTTGTGTTGGCTCAATTGTGCTCGTTCTTGCAAAAAAAAAAAAAAAAGATATCTATGAAAAATTTCAGTCAGGATTTAGGCCTCATCATAGCACAGAAACTGTGCTTGTTAAAATTACGAATGACTTCTAGCTTCTGACCAAGGCTGTATCTCGTGTTGATCTCAGTGCTGCGTTCGACACTATAGATCATAAAATCGACTACAATATTACATTGGTATTCAAGGACAGGCATTACGGTGGTTTAGATCGTACCTATCAGACCGTTACCATTTTGTATATTTAAACAGGGAAAAATCTAAGATAACGTCAGTAAATTATGGAGTGCCTCAAGGATCTGTGTTAGGCCCTCTGCTATTTTCAATATATATGGTAATATTATAAGAAAACATGGAATTAGTTTCCACTGCTATGCCGATGATACTCAGTTATACATTTCAACATGACCAGATGAAATCTCTAAATTATCCATATATATATATAAATGCTTTACCAACCAAGAAGAACAGCACTTTTAGAGTTTCATCCCTCTGTCTAATGTAAGCATAAGTATTGGGACGGTTTAACTTAAATGTAAATGTGTAAAAGCTCATATTTCATTGTAAATCCCATGCATGCAATCACAGGAGTGAGTCTGTGACCCATAGACATCACCAGACTCTTGGTTTCACACTTTGAAATGCTTTTCCAGGCCTTTAATGCAGCCATTCTCAACGGTTGCTTGTTTGGGGAGTTTCTGCCTTTAGTCTCCTCTTCAGCTGGTGAAATGAATGTTAAAATTATTCGACTAATGTATGTTTCAGTCGATGGATATGCATTCTGGTTTCTCAATATGTTACAACAGCGATGATCAAAAGAACATGGACAAAACAGTCACTCTTTGTAAACAAATGTTCAATGACGTGCCGAATGCTCTATAAACAGTCATTTACGCCGTCACTTAGCTCTCGTGTATTTATTTGTGCTGTTTTTTGTAGCTAGATTTGTTTTTATTTTCGTTGTTTTTATTTGACAATTGTCCTATTTTTTATAGCACATACCGAACTGTACCAAAACCGTGACCCTAAAACTGTGATAAAAACTGAACTGTGAGTAATCTGAACCGTTGCATCCCTAGTTATTTATTTTCAACAATGTGAATGTCTCAGTTGAGCTTTAGGCCTACTTATTAGTATTTGGTATTTCACTGTGGATTCTTTGGTAAATCAGTCGCATTTCGGCGCAGGCTTTGCAAACAGACTTTAACGATATGGACTCGACAGTAATGCAACAACATGTGAGTAACTGTGTTAATCCTAACGCCTGATCTGATATTAATGATTCATGTACAGTCAGATGTTCTGTGTGTCAGTAAATCAAACCAGTGACTAAACGCTCAACTTCACCGTGTTTCTCTTAGTAGGATGAAAATAATCTGTTATTTAAACAGTGATTAAATTATATAAAGAAAGCGATAAAAGAACTCTATTCGATCCCTTAGCTGTCAATCAAAAGGAAAAATAACTTTTATTTCTAAATTATGATGTAAAAAGAATACATTATAAGTGCACCCCAGGAGAACAATAAAACAATGCAGTTCATGACCCTTTTATTGCTGTTGGCTGTTTGAGCTTCACATTCATTTTAGTTTATACAAACAATCCTTAATGATGACGTTTTTAACTTTAAAACTCACCAACGAGACGCCACAAACACAAACTGAACAAAACAGTGTGAAACATCTTCAGCGCTTTCAGTCCGCAAATATGAAAAGACAAACTCTTCAAAACTGCTTCAGTAATAAAATAACTGATGTGAAGCTCTAAAGTATTGTGAAACTCTAAAATCAGTCAAATCATCTTCAACAGTTTTGATGTGTTTTACTGATTATTCCACATCATCTGAACCCAGAGCGTCCTGTAGATCTGATCGATAGTCTTATTTTCACTAGTGCTTCATTCGGACTAGAGAAGGTAAAAATGTCTTAAAGCTGTCATCTCATCTGGTCATGAAATCCTGAGAGTCTCTCTCACTATAACCGTCTTCAGTTCATTCATTAATTATCAAATGTCTGAAACACCTGCAGAACAGAGTCAGTCACATATTAAAAATGTATAAAATCACTCAATGTTGGTTTGATGAAGCTCCACTTAAATTTGAAGTGAACAACACTCTGCAGCAGAACAAAGCTGATAAAGAGAAATAGACCTATATATCTGTCTGTCTATCTAGTTGAATCTCCCTCAACATGATTCAAGCTACATTCTGAAACACGACAGGACTGTGATATTTATCTGGTTAAGTGTGAATCCTCCTCCAACCTCAGTTAGTTTTCGCTCACTCGTCCATCTGCTTTAACATCACCAAGATCAACAAGCTTCTGCTGATCTTACATCTTCAAATGAATTCTGGTCCTGAATGAAAACTAACAGCAGAAGAGTGAACTATTGGATTAGATATCTGTGTCTACTGTTATTAAGTCCTGTGAGCTGTCAATCATATTTGACTGTTCATGGATTCACTGTGTGGAGTGGAAGATCGTGAGCTTTCGTGAAATTGAGGAAACTACTAACACAAGCATCAACCACAAACATCTAGCAGAAGCTGTTTATCCACCGACAGATCAATCCACACACACTGATGTTTCCACAGATAAAATAAAAGAGAAAAACATATAAGGCTCAAAACCCAGTAAATTACACTTATCATTTCTGCTTGTGTTGCTACAACAAAATTCATAAGTGAGAGTTAATGGAACATACAGTATCCTGTAAATGTAAATGTTCATTTAGAGAAATTTGAATTTGGTTACCTGTGAGGTCAAAAACTGATGTCTTTTCTTCTGGATAAACTGAGAAGTGTAGAGACCTGAACTGGAGTTTTTTAATTTAGTAAATCGAGGGAAGGAATTAGTAAATCGTGCACACAATTTAATTTTTTTTTCAGGGCTCCGTACTAAAGACAGTAAACATATGACAATTTAATAGTTAATTTAAAAAATAAAAAAATGTTTCAGAAGAAAAAGACTAATTAACTTAAAAATAATGTACATTTTCACATGATGTTGTAAAGCTGTTTCACTCTGCTGAAAATTAAATGAAGTTCCAAACGTAGGTTGGGGAGGAGCCTAAACATTCAGTCTTGTCAATCATCATTACGCGCGTACTATATAAGCACAGACAAACACAAAAGGAGAAAAATAAGCTTGATGTTACAGATGCAAAGTCTGATTCATGAAAAATAACACAAGACAGAAATTCATCATGAGGATTGATAATGCACTGGACATGAGCATCATTATAATAGTCGAATGAGCAGATTGAGTATTATGGGATATAAATCAGTGAGTATTATGACAGAGATCAGATTAATAAATACACAAATTTAGCATGATTACACTGTCAGAGGAAAAACAAAAATGACCAAATGAAAGACTAATTAAACACAACACGTGAAAAGAAAGAGCATCAATAATTGCAAAAGTGATATTAAATAAGTAGTTTGTTTGTTTTTATAAATACTTATTAAATAATTATTTGCATAAAAATACTTTATTATCATGAAGCTGGCAGCACAAATCACACTGTAATTGTGATTCACCAGAGACAGTAACGCTGAATCTGCATCTGATCTCTGTGCTTCTGCTGATGGTCACTTCATAGAGTCCAGAGTCTGTGATTCTGATGTTTGTGATGGTCAGAGATCCAGTTTGATTGTCCAGCTTCAGTCTGTCTCTGAATCTCCCATCAAGAACATCATCATATACAGTGATTCTGTCGACCCGGTTATTGATTTCAGCTATTAAAGTGTTTTCAGGTCCAAACCTCCACTGAATCACATCATCATCCTTCATTAGAAGACGACTGTTCAGAGTGACTGAATCTCCCTCCTTCACTAACTCTGGCTTCACTGTATTATCACCAACACACACATGGAGAACAAACAGAAACAGGGCTCATCATAGATTGTCTTTTAAGTAACTTTATGATTGTGCACAAAAGTAAATAGTTTGACATTTAAATTAGAAATTAATAATATAAAACAGCAGACACAAGCAAAATTGTGTGTGGATTAATATTGGGTCAATGACAAATAAAGAAAATTCAAAATTTATATAATGCATATTTTTGAGTCAGGAACAATGTTTTTAAACAAGTTTCAGTGTTTTGGACGTCTGTATTAACCTTTGCATATGCTAGAAAGTTCATAACATTTTTGAATATAATAAAAAGCTTTTGCTGATCTTACATTTTCAAACTCAAAACCAGGAACAGGCGAAGTTCAGTTGATCATAGTAGATCGTCGTAATAGCCTGCACTGGAGCCTGTCATTACTAAGTTACACCACTGCTCTCATGCTGATAGGATAGATGTGGTAATTGCAGATGAAGAGTTGATTAGACAGATCATTTGAACGTGCTCCTCCTGAACTTTGTTAATGAAACATCATTTAATTGCGACTAGACAATTAGTCTTGAGTGTGAAGGGGAATTCTGGAATCCACTGCCGCTTCAATATCTTTTAAGTGATTTATAATCAAATTATTAATCAACATTTATCATTCTAAATATTACATTATTTGAATGACTTCTTCAGCTCATGTTAAAGCATTCATTTTCCTTTTCATCTTCAAACACTAGAATAGTCTGTACCTCTCACTGAGAGAAAAGTACTTATCTTATGTTAAGAAAAGTAACTTATCTGATTTGGGGAAATATCCTGCTCAACCAACTTCAAGTAGCTGTGTATGTGTGCTAGTGTCTTTTGTTACAGATCAGTATTGGTGAAAGATGAACAACGGGCACCCTGGATGATATAATGACTCCATTCAGCCATATTTCATACACTACTGTGTCCAACAAGGGAAAATCTGTGTTCACAATATAAAAGAAATACCAGGTTTGTGAAGACATTCTTTAGTGAGAAAGCAAACGACACCCCAGCAGAACATCAGACAGAACTAGTGGAGTCAGAGACAGAAGATACTGAGCAAATCACTCCTGATAACATGCTGATTCAGCCCGAGACACTAGGTGGTGTTGTTGACCACCTTTGGCTTCCTTAGTTGGGGACACTTGACATTTGACTTGACATTTGATATTCAACAGTGTTTTGATCTGCCGGCATTGACACTATTCTTTAAGAGCTGCTGTGCAGCCAAAATTATATACCAGTTATCAATGTAAAGCTGCTTTGACACAATCTGCATTGTAAAAAGCGCTATATAAATAAAAGTGACTTGACTTGACTTGATCCGTAGATGAGGCAAATCAGATTTAAAGACTTAATCGTTGTATGTTGTGTTTCTGTTGTTTACATATTTCACTGTGTTCTCAAAAGTATATTTTAAAGTGTCCCAAATCAGTATTTTCTCAGGTTAAAGGAGAAGCTACAAAAAGTTGTTTGTTTATTATTGTGGAGAGAAAAACAAAAAAGAAACTCAATGAAACTCAAAAATGTAAACCCAAACAGTATAACTAACTTATAATGGAAAGTGCCTTTTACTCAAAATGTGCCAAAAAGTTTAATTAACTTAAATCTCTGATAGGTGTTGAATGAACTCAAAAATAATAGTTAACACTAATTCTTTTTTTTTTTTTTTTTTTTTTTAGTTTTTACAACTCCGCTAAAGTATAGAGTTCAGGGAACGTGAAAAAATAGATTGAACCATAATCGAATATTTTAATGTCAAACATACGCCCTCTAGTGGTGTTTTTTTTTACCAAAATGTGACGTCATCACTGAACGTGCACTCAGACGCTGTCCCTCCACACAGATACCCAGACGATCACAGGGCAGCTGGATTCGACAGCAGGTCAATGCAAGCCCAAATACATGCATTTTTACTTCAATAGCTACAAAAATATGCAAGTATTCAGCTGTTTATAATAATGTTGCAGACTGATCTATCGGCTACACATCATCCGCCCACAGGGTAGGTTATCCACACTGTAAACTCTAACGCTCAAAATAATTAATTAGTTTGAGTAGGACAAACTTAAATTAAACAAATTAGTTCAGTCAAATTAACTTTTATGAGTATTTAGAACTTTCTTTTTCTTTCAAGTTGACAGAACTGATATATTTTAAGTAAACTGAACTGTTTCATTGTTTTGAGTTTTATGAACTTATTTCTTTTCATTTAGATGAACTTAAGTTTAACTGAAACTGGGCTGGGATTTCTATTTCCCAGCATGCTTTGCCCATGGCACTCTAAAGGGAGAGTAAATGCTAATAATGATTTTTTTTTTTTTTTTTTTTTTTTGCAAGACGAATGTTAAGTGGGAGATTTAGTAGTAATTAATGTTTTGTTATGGTAATTCAGAAGAGTTTTTGTTAATGTGTGTTTTTTGAGAGTTTCCATTATGGTGACAAGCGGTGCATGCAGCTTGGTTTGAGAGAAGTATGTTAAATGCATTATATTGCTGTACTCATTCAGCAAGTGCTATAGCATGCTATTGATAACATGTTAACAAATTAGTGACTTAGTTGTTATAGTTAGCTAATTTTACACTAATAAAAATATTTACATTGGGGCTATATGATTATTTTAAGTTAAATGTATGAGTGCACTCAAACATTTCAAGTTAAGAACAATTAACATGTATGATTAGTACAAAATAAAAATCAGCCAGTTCTACTTACTTAAACTTTGAATTTCTTAACTTGCCTCAATTTTTTTTTTTTTTAAAGTTTTGCCAACTTATTTGGGTTTAAAGTGTACTTAAAACTTTGAGTTGCATTAAACTAAGATGAACAAAACACTAAATATATATATATAAATATATATCCTTCAAAAACACTGGCTTCGCTCGCTGGAACCAAAACTGATCAAAGGTAAAGCATGTGAAGGAAAATTTAAATAATCACAGCTAAAATTCCTTTTTCTTACAGGTTTAACCACCACTCAGTGTATGTCCTAAGAGTCCTAAGACTCCATTTCCCATCATCCTCCCTGGCCCACATCTGCACACACTTCCTCATCACCTCTCCTGATCAGCCCATCACTCGCACCTGCTTCCTATCAGCTCTCAATCACAGGACTATTTAAGCACGCCACTCACCTCCCTCAGTTGTCCGGTCTTGTTGATGCGTTCTATGTAAAGGACTTCATGTTTGATCTCAAAACTCCAAAGCTTCCTTCCTGTTCCACTCCAGCGTGTTTCCTCAGTCTCCGTGCTCCATTGTCTCCGTGTGTGTCTACTTACCTCCTACGTGTGTTCACTCCATTGACAATCACCCATCCTTCCAAGATCCACGTTCCTGTAAGACAAAGGACAGTATCATTACCAGTTACCTCTCTACAAGTTCCATATCACCTGTTTCACTTACCTGCATCACTGTGTTACCCTGCTGTTTGTTAATAAACTCCTTTCTACATTCACCTCTGTGTCTCTGGTCCCTCAGTCCGTAACAGTGTACATATGGGAATTGAGTTAATGAGATACTTAAGTGATTAATTGCGTGATGATTGTGTGATTATTGAAGACACCTGATGATAACGAGCAGAATCATTGAAAGAAAGAGAAACACCAGAACTACAACTGACTTCCAGCCTTAAAACCAACTAAAAAAACATTAAATCTCTCTTATTATAAACCAGACTGGCTTTATTTCTGTCATTCATCTACAGTTCTTTTTGAGAATTAACAGAGGTTTAGGTGTAGTATGTTTTGTTGAAAACGATTAGTCACTATTATGGTGATCAGTGTTTCATGTAGTTGGGCAGTTTGACTTGGTTTTTTATGTTGGTTGGTAGTCTTTGTAGTGTTTACTAAAACACATAATTTGTTGCTAATGAAGCCAGAAAAAAAAAAGAGCAGGTGATATATTTGTCATCATCATAATTAATTAATTCATAAAGGTGTGAGTCATGAGTTTACTGTAAAAAAAATCATACTAATCGAAAAAGAAAGGAATGTATCATGTAAACCAGTGATTGTGTGGAGTATTTTACAAATATTTAGAAAATTTAAGTTAATCTCTAAACACTAATTCATGTAGGAGCAAATAATATATGCTAGTAATAGGCTATAGTGAAAATGAATGAATAAAATCCTGCGTTTTGTAGTTTTACTGAGGATTTTCTGGTTTTAAAGTAAATACCAGCAAACATGCACATGTGGGGGTGAACTATCTCTTTAATGTACATTATTCAGTAATACATAATATATATGTGGTTTGCTTCAGAAAATCTTGCAGATATACAAAAATAATTTAATATCTAAAAAAATAAAAAATATTATAATGTAGAGTTTTATATGTGGTTTAGTGCTAGAATTGTTAAAATACATAGGGTTAGTATTCCTGCAGGGGGCGCTAGACATAACAAATGTAATAAAACATGGAGACACTCTTGAACTTCAGTGTGAAAAAGCTTTATTGATAAAGACAAGTAAATACAAATGACAAATGAACAGCAGTTGTCATAAACAGAAGAGGACAGACAAGGTAAATATAAACAACAAGTCTTTATTGCTGAATTAGTGGGAACAGAGCAGGAATGCAACAGGGAAGGATATATGGCAGATGATAGTTTGCAGTAAACTTGGCTGTCTGTAACACAGTGTTTTTGTGCAGGTGGCGTGATGGAGATGTAGGCTGATGAACAGAGAAACCAGGAAGACGACGATGGGGAACAGAAGACAGAAGACGGACCAGGCAATATAGGTAGGATCTGTGTGTTTTATCTGAGAGAAATGTGTCGTTTTTAGACAGTAAAAGAGCTTCAGTATTACAGATGTCTGATCTGAACAATAACACTACAAGACGGGATACTTTAAGTGTGATTGGAAGTCATTTTTAAAGTCCCCAATTAAATATGAGTAACTAGAAAAAAAAAAAAACACACAATGACAAACACTCACATTTGACATTTTGAACACTAATGAGTTAATTTAATCAAAGTAGCTAAAACAGGACAATTCAAAGTAATGAGCAAAAATCTGTTGCTGTTTGTTCTCAAATTATGTTCTAGGGTGGAAATAAGCCACCTAAAAATAAACTTACAGTAAACGCCAGCATATAAAGCCATTACAAATGAATGAATATTAATAAATGACAAAAAATAGTATGAGAAATGACACCATTAGGTTTCTGATGTGTGAATATGTGCTTGATCTTGTTCAGCTCTTCTGGATCTGATGTCATAAACCAGAAGAATGACAGTAGCCACGCCCACCAGAGCAGAGAGGACCAATCGGATCACAGCTTCAGTAGGACCACAACAGTGGACAGAGTCTGAGGAATACAAACATCAAACTGAGATCAGCTCAGTCAATAAATGCTAATATCAGCACTGACATCAACTAATATCAGCGCTGCCGTACCTGAACATGTGTGACAGAGTTGAGTGATGTTCAGATGTTGAGTCTGGTTGCTGATGGGATTGTTGATCACACAGCTGTAGGTGTTTTTATCCTGATATTCCACCTCCAGAGGTAGAGAGAGATTGATGCTGAGATATGACATCCTGGCCCTAGACAAAAAACTGTTTCCTTTGTACCAGGAGAGAGTCGCATGACTCACATTCACAGCTGAACACACCAATGAACATGATGATGATGATGATGATGATGAAGAACAGTCTCTGCTGATGACAGGAACAGGCAGACGAGCTGAAAACATGACAGAAAAAAGATAAATAAGAACAAATCTAATCAACAATCTTATTTTCAGTTCAATCAGTGTGTTGAGTCAGTGTTTATATGATCTATCATCTCAAACTGTAAAATGATTCAACAAATAATAAATATGTAAATAGTTGGTAAAAACAAGAATATTTAAAGGGCAGAACAAATGATCTCTACTCACCATAGACAGAAACTCTGAATGCTTTCAATGAGTATCTGTGTGAAATCCTCATCTGCAGTTCATAATCTCCATCATGTTCATCTGTGATGTTTGTGATGGTCAGAGATCCAGTTTGTTTGTCCAGCTTCAGTCTGTCTCTGAATCTCCCATCAAGAACATCATCATATACAGTGATTCTGTCAAACTGTTTACTGATTTCAGCTATTAAAGTGTTTTCATTTCCAAACCTCCACCGAATCCAATCATGACGTTTCATTTTAATAAGATCAGAGTTTAAAGTGACTGAATCTCCTTCCTTCACTGATATTTCATCTGAATCACAAACAGAGAACAAACAGAAACAGAGTTTGTAGCAGAGAGAGATTTTAACTTCATGATTGCTTTTAAAAGTAAATAATTTCATATATTTAAATTTCAAATAAATAATATTGTAAGATTGAAAATATCTAAAAGATATTTTAAAATGAACAAAGACATTTGCTTTACTGTTTCAACCCCCTCTCTCTTGCTGCAAGTGCCATTTGGAAGTCAAAGAGGTGTTGATAGTGATCAAGCCCTGTAGGCCAAAATGTGTGTACATCGGGGGTCTACAAATTGTCACACCTTTAGTACAGTGGGGGAAGTTTTAATCTCCTGATTGGTCAGTTTGAATGTCTCATATTTAGGTTTCAGTCACATGGTCAAGGAAGGGATAAAAGATGACTGTAACTGTTGCTCTGGCTCTTTTTTGATTCTTGGCTTTTCTTGGGCATTCTTTTGCCCTCTCTCTCTCTCTCTCTCTCTCTCTCTTTCTCTTTCACTCTCTCTCTATCTCTCAGGTAACTTTTTTCATACATGCTGTGTACGATTAATGGTATATGATTTTATCATCTCATACATCTATTTTGTAATTATTTTAAGTGTAACCATAATCAGATATTGTCATTAAACCCTTTCTATTACAAATGATGTGCTAACTAGTTTTGATTTGGTATTAACATTAATGTGCTCCCTATTGCAATTTATTACTGTCACCCTATAGCAACGCTCTCCACATATTTTGCTATTATAACTGCGCTTATTTCCGTCGTTGGTATAAGTTGCAGTGGGTGGTAATAGACAAGAAATGTACAGTTTTCTACCATCTTGCTGATAAAGTTTCTTTAGTCGCTCGGCAACCCTACAGCCTGAACCCCTGTAGGAGTTCCACCCTTACAGATGGTGCGAAACCGGGATCCCTTGCAGTGAGTTTTCTGAAATCTACTTTGATCGGTCGTCAGAATGATCTTGTGAATGGATTAAAGCTGACCTTCTCACCAAGGAATGGGTAAGTCTGTTTTAATTGTTTAATGGTATGATATTCAGATCTCCTCAGGGATGGAAGGGAAAATTTCTGAAAAGAGTGACGTATTGTTTGCTTTATGGAGCAAAAAAGTTGAGCCTACCTTGTCCAAACTCAAGAAACAATATATTGGGATTAAATGTTCAGATGATGAAATGCTCAAATGGTGGGACATAATTGGCAAACACCAAAAGAAATCAAAACGTGGTGAAATAATTGAGGCTTTAAACTTCATAAGTTGTATAAGGCTACGTGATGTGACCACACATCTATTTTCAAGTATAGATGCTAAATGTAAAGAAGTACATTCTAAAAATGCAGAGGCACAAAAGTCAGAGTTAAAGATTCAGGATCTTCAAACACAGCTAGATAATTTACTAGCTGAACAGTTAGCTCTGACTGAAAAGTATAAAAACACAAAGAGACCATTGCAGATCTCAAGGCTAAGCTAAATGCTCAAAAGTCTCCCAAAGCGCTTAACAGCGATGGGGCTAAAAAGCATGTTCACTTCTTAGATGAGGTGAATTGCTCTGATGAATCTGGAATGTTTTGTTCAGAGGCCACTGCTCAAGAAAGTGTGCCTATTTCAGTTCTTAAGGTGATGCGGCACCGGAATAGCGCAGAGTCATGTACCAGAACGCATGGTGTACAAGCATTAGAGAGTCATGAAAATCCTCAAATTCCAGGAGAACACAGCAAACAACCCTGTGGCAAAGAGAACAGGTTTTGCAGTTCCTGTCAGAAAGTAGGCCATACAGAGGAAAAATGCTGGTCACTGGGTAGGGGTAGACCTCCACCTTATTTTCAGAAAAATAGGAAACCACATTTTAAGGGCAAAGATCAACGCTCAATTGCAGGTAAATCTCTAAGTGAGTTAACTGCATTGCTTATGCAAGGCCTCCAACTATTAACTTCACTTGCTAGTGGATTAGCAGCCCAATAGCAATAAGTTTAATAGTTAAACATCCAAATTGCTACGATCCGGTTTGTATTTTCAAATTTGTATTTGTGCTAAACACACTGTGTGCATAGAACACACATTAAAGTTGTTTGTGATACTATATGTACACATAGACTAGCTGAGTTTATTCTTTAAAACACATGATTGCTTTACTGTAAGTGTTTTATGAAACACTTAGGTTAAAGGTTGTAGATGTTATCCATTCTAGACCATGTATCTTGTGTAAATTGGAATAATAAGTGTAGTACTGGAATTGTATTGCAATTTCTAGTTGCATGTGTGACTATGTTAAATTTGTTTGCCTCGTAAGTGGAAAACTCTGCTATTTTCCATATAGCTAGAGTAAAACCATGTACAGGAGCACAGAATTGCCATGTGGCTACAGTGTGATTCACAATTGTATTAACCATGAAAATGCTTTCCTCACAACAGGATTCAGTAACTCTGAACTTTGCACTTTATCATGCCCCTTAACAAAAACATTGGTGTTGAAGGATTTTGAGCCAGATCACACCTCATACTCACATCTTCAAGCTGGCTCCCTGTTACAAAAACAGGACCAAATTTGCATCACAATTGTTAAACCTCCTCACCTTTGTTTGGAGCATGATTGAATTTACACATAGCCACAGCTAAATGCAGTCACATAGATTTGATCTTCACACACAAAGTCAAATCTACATCTACATATGCCTCACAAAATGTATCCATATAATGTTTTTAAGTCTTTAAGTCTAGACTGCACTATAACTGTGAATTTCATCCAGTTATTGTTTTGTTTTCTTTGGATTTATTAAATGACTTAGTTATCATTTGTCTCACCAAGTTAAATATCAAAATGTATGTGAGTATTTCAAATTCTTACCTAAGCACAACATTTGTATTATCATTAATGCCTTTGAAACATTTCTGAAACTTATTTGATTTGTTTCTTTGTATTTTGTCCATTTGAATTGTAACAATGTTTTGGACATCAATCCAATTGAATCTCTGTATTGGGTTACACTGAATATTTTGCTGATACTCTTCATGATAAAGGGGTTTAAAACCCAACAATTGTTGTTTTGTTATAATGCAATTTATTTAAATGTTTCCAAAAACAAGAGCTTGTAGGATCTTCTTTTATTCTCTCCTTGACCACTTTATCAAGTACATCGATTTAAGGGCTTATTGCCAGAGACAAATTTAATCTGACCATATCAAACCTCTGACCAATGACAAATGCCATATGTATGCTTTTGCTGTTTGTTGTGCTATATGTTCTTTTAAATCACAGGATCACTGCTGCCAAAGTTCAAATCTTGTGTCTTGTCTCAAAAGAGGGACAACTGAGTTCTACCATCATCAGTGCCTGATTCTTGTGGAGGTGTGAAGTGTTCGATGGATAATTTGTATAACCATAAACGGTGCAACACCATTTGATGGACCTTCTCATGCAGGGCTGAAAGGAGAACAAAGACTGAAGACTGACCGACTGCTATTGAAACAAGTCTGGACAAAAGTCTGAAGTTGACATCTACACACAACAGAAAGCATGTCTTCATGGACTGTGCCACCTTTGGACTCCATGAGTGTGGCCAACGGTGCCAAGGAGGGATTTGTAAGATTGAAAATATCTAAAAGATATTTTAAAATGAACAAAGACATTTGCTTTACTGTTTCAACCCCCTCTCTCTTGCTGCAAGTGCCATTTGGAAGTCAAAGAGGTGTTGATAGTGATCAAGCCCTGTAGGCCAAAATGTGTGTACATCGGGGGTCTACAAATTGTCACACCTTTAGTACAGTGGGGGAAGTTTTAATCTCCTGATTGGTCAGTTTGAATGTCTCATATTTAGGTTTCAGTCACATGGTCAAGGAAGGGATAAAAGATGACTGTAACTGTTGCTCTGGCTCTTTTGATTCTTGGCTTTTCTTGGGCATTCTTTTGCCCTCTCTCTCTCTCTCTCTCTCTCTCTTTCTCTTTCACTCTCTCTCTATCTCTCAGGTAACTTTTCATACATGCTGTGTCCGATTAATGGTATATGATTTTATCATCTCATACATCTATTTTGTAATTATTTTAAGTGTAACCATAATCAGATATTGTCATTAAACCCTTTCTATTACAAATGATGTGCTAACTAGTTTTGATTTGGTATTAACATTAATGTGCTCCCTATTGCAATTTATTACTGTCACCCTATAGCAACGCTCTCCCACATATTTTGCTATTATAACTGCGCTTATTTCCGTCGTTGGTATAAGTTGCAGTGGGTGGTAATAGACAAGAAATGTACAGTTTTCTACCATCTTGCTGATAAAGTTTCTTTAGTCGCTCGGCAACCCTACAGCCTGAACCCCTGTAGGAGTTCCACCCTTACAATATCATAAAACAAAAACAGACAAAAATGTATAATTGTACCTGGTGATTAAAACATAAAATGTTGAAACAAATATTTAACTCACCAAAGACAGTGAGAAAGAACTCAGTGTTCTCATAGTTGATCTTTCGTTCATAAAGTCCAGTATGTTCAGTTGTGATGTTTGTGATGGTCAGAGATCCAGTTTGATTGTCCAGCTTCAGTCTGTCTCTGAATCTCCCATCAAGAACATCATCATATACAGAGATTCTGTCGACCCGTTTATTGATTTCAGCTATTAAAATTTTAGACCACCACTCATCATCATCATCCCGTAACCTCCACTGAATCGCATTATCATCCTTCATTTCAGTAAGATCAGAGTTTAGAGTCACTGAATCTCCCTCTGACACTATCACTGACTTCACTGATCCTGATACCAAAAACACACACAGATGAAACACAAACAGGGTTTGTCACAGATTAATACTGTGAAATCACTTCACAATGTTTTACTACATTACAGTTTGAAATAAACAATGTCATAAAACAACAAAAGAAACAAAATTATGTATGAATTAATTTAAATTTTGTCATTAAAAAACAGGTTAAACAATTTTTTTTTAACCTCACCAGAGATACGGACACTGAACTTTTTCTTTCTCACACTGTCGATCTCTAGTGTATAAGATCCAGTCTGTTCATCTGTGATGTCTGTGATGGTCAGAGATCCAGTTTGTTTGTCCAGCTTCAGTCTGTCTCTGAATCTCCCATCAAGAACATCATCATATACAGTGATTCTGTCGGCCCGTTTATTGATTTCAGCTATTAAAGTGTTTCCGAACCTCCACTGAATCACATCATCTTTTATTTCAGTAAGATCAAATTTTAAAGTGGTATAATATCCCTCCATCGCTGACGTCAATTCTGTAAAACCAAAAACACACACAGAAGAAACACAAACAGGGTTTGTCAGATTAATACTGTGAAATCACTTCACAATGTTTTACTAAATTAAATTGTATAAAATGTCAGTTTGAAATAAACAATATCATAAAACGACAAAAGAAACACAATTATGCTTGAATGAATTTAAATTTTGTCATTAAAAAACAGGTGAAACAATTTTTTTTAACCTCACCATGGATAATGATATTGGCCTTTTTCTTTCTCACACTGTTGATCTGTAGTTCATAAACTCCAACATGTTTCATTGTGATGTTTGTGATGGTCAGAGATCCAGTTTGTTTGTCCAGCTTCAGTCTGTCTCTGAATCTCCCATCAAGAACATCATCATATACAGCGATTCTGTCGGCCTGTTTATTGATTTCAGTTATTAAAGTGTTTTCATTTCCAAACCTCCACTGAATCACATCATCATCCTTCATTTCAGTAAGATCAGAGTTTAGAGTGACTGAATCTCGCTCCTTCACAAACACTGACTCCTCTTCATCACCAAACACACCTGAAGAACAGAGTTTTCACAGATTAAAGCTTTAAAATCACTTGATATTCGTTTGCTGAAGCTTCACTGGTATGTTCCTCAGGTATGAGGGTGAGGGTGTGGAAAATGATTGGATTATTTCATTTGGATTTTCCTTTCCTGGAACTGTTTAAACCTGTGGATTTGTACTCACTATATATTGGTTTCAAAAGCTCAACAGATGGTATCCTACATTTTTATTGTGTTTTTCTTCAAACTGAAGAACAAAAATCATTCAAATTATGTTGACTGAAAGCTGTGTGTGCTTGCTGGAGTTTTGGATATGGTGTTTTTGCCCCTGCTAGTCAATTTATTGCATGTAAACCCATTCTTTAGTTGATACTTCCTCATAACATTTCTAAATGGCATATGACCCTGCTGAGAGCGGAAGTGAGTCTCTCACAGAGCCTAGTTATAGTTCAGACACATTTACTGTGTATCGGGAACCCATAAGAGACCTGATTTAAGCAGTCTTTATCTGTAGTCTGATGCTGATGAGGCTAGCGAGGTTGAAGAAATGCTTTACTAACACCTCCTCCACTCCTGAAGATGATGATCTCTCTGGTTTTGAGTTAAATAGAGTTAAATATATGGAAACTAGAACGAGTGAGGTAGAATGAAATCTCAGTGCCATTTTGATAAGTTTGAAACCCAGGTGCTGGATAATTTGAACACTAATCAAAACCACATTAGTTCTTTGGAAGTTCAAGTCAAGGCTTGTGAAAGGTATTTAAAACAAAGAGAGGAAGCAGTAATTATTAGAATTAAGAATGAATGTCAGAGGATAAAACATCTTAGAGGAGAGAATTTGAGATTTGGGCTGGGCTTAAGTGTTACCGATGCTACTGCCAGACATTCAACTCCACTTCCAGAAATTCACTCTCGCTCCATTCAGTTCAAAACCCCCATAAAACTTGAGTTTCCAAAATACTGACAACTAGACATTTAGACATCCCTATTGCCATCTAGAGAAGTGTGAAGAGTATTTCGCCATCCAACCGTTAGGCACTGGGAGGCTCTTTTAATCTCAAAAGTGAAAGTGTCCTTTCCATGAATTTCCTCAGAACGTCACAATTGTGATTTCTACTCTCAATGAGAATAAGATTGAGGCAATTATGTTTGGACCTCTAGCTGTTTCTGGACACATACATCATGTGCTGGGTTACCTGGCCTCATGTGTCAAGCCCTCTGTTAAAAATTTAGGTGATTTGTTTGATTCTGTTTTGACTTTGGATAAGCAAGTAAATGCAGCAGTCAATCGCATGTTTATCACATACAAACATCCAAAATGCAGCTACTAGACTTCTGACTGGTATTAATCCTTCACACAGAAAAGTTTGTAAATTACGCGGCTGATTGCATTCAAAGAAATCAATCAGAGGAAGAGCTTTGGACAGTCAGCTGTGATTTGGTCCCAACCCGAAATCAAACCAAACAAAAGACAACGCACAATGAGTGAGAACTTGGAGAATTACTCTGTTGAGGAAACAGTAGGACAACATGAACACAATGATGAGACTTCATCATTTTTATTTCAGCGCGGTTGAGGCTGTGAGTGGAGAAATGGCTGCACGGTTTGGAGACCAACAATAAACTCATGCAAGCTCTCGCAGCCCTGTGGCCTGTTGCACAAAGCCAGTTTCAGTTGCTACCCAGGTAAGTTCAAGATTAGTTTGAGTTTGAGAAACTCTGTTTTTTTGGGCTTATGAAGGTGGATTGGTTTTTAGCGGGGTTCATTGCTATGGTAACTTACGCTACATGGCTAACCAGGTTTTATTCTGGGTTAGAGATCACAAACCCAAACTGGACCAATCAGCTGTGAGTAAAGTGACCTGTATCTGATGCAATAAAGCCACTCCCCCTGTATCTCTCACTCCAAATTAAATCAGTTTACAGTGAACACATTTTAGAGACAAAATTGCTCAACATTTGCTGTTAATTATTCATTATATTTATATTAAATAAGTTAAAATTATGAATAATTCATGACATATTCATATAATTAGGCCTATTATATTAATTGACAATATTAAACTTTGCTTTTAAATTAAAATAAATATAATACATGCATAATATATAAAGCTTTTAAACAGATTAAGCTTACATGTATTCTTTTGAGCTCTTTGTGAAACTATATTAATTATTTGGTCTATTTGTTTGATTCACATGCATTGATATAGTCAGATTTTTTCTTTCAGCTGCCTTCTCAAACTTTCACTGCAGCAGTGTTTATTCCTGCTTTGTAAATGCGTTTAATTTCATAACGATCTCTTAATCTTCAGGAGACATGAATTGCTCGGCTCTCTCGCGAGAAGTGAATCAAACTGACGTTCTCCTTGTTCTGTGTGATTGGCTGTTTGCTGTACGTGTCACACTTTCAGGTGCACGCACTTTGCAAGCTCTGGATTAAACCTGAGTTGACAGAGAAAGTTAATGCCAAGCATTGTGCAACTGATCCTGATCTAAACCAAGTTGGATTTATCTGGAGTTGTCAACTCTAAACCTACTCTGAAACTCAGAGTTTGTTTAACTAGCTTCAGGCAACAGGTCACTGATTTTCTGTCAGTTTGCGTTTGCCCACCCTTAGAATTTGAAGGTCCCCCTAGCACTACTGTCCTGTAACAGTGAATTTTAATCCTCTCTGACTAATTTAACCAGTCATTTATTACATGGTAACAGAACAGAAGCAACTGAATCCATTAAAACATGTTTAAAACTCACCATCCAGATGCCAGAAACACAAACAGAGCACAATAATCCAAAACATCTTCAACGGTTTCAGTCCACAAATATGAAAAGAGAAACTCTTCAAAACGGCTTCTGTAATAAAAAGACAGATGCACTGATGTGAAGCTGCTCTGTAGTAAAATGATGTGAAACTCCACCGTCAGCTAAAATAACTGCAAATCTGCCGTTAATGCATGTGACCATCATCTAGCACAGGGGTGGCGAACGTTGGTCCTGGAGAGCCACAGTCCTGCAGAGTTTAGCTCCAACCCTAATCAAACACACCTGAACAAGCTAATCAGGTGAGTTTTTATCAGGGTTGGAGCTGAATTCTGCAGGACTGTGGCTCTCCAGGACCGGAGTTCACCATCCCTGATCTAGTACACTTTTAGCTCATTAATTCACGCTCTGTCACTTTGTCACTTTGAGCTCAAGTGGGCCTTAACTTTCAGTAGATCAATGACATCATTTTAAACAGAAATAAACGGACCCATAACATGTTAAAATGTCTTAAAGCAACAGTTTCATCATCTCGTCATGAGATCCTGTGAGTGTTTGGCTCTGCTCTCTTCTGTAACTGTCTTCAGGTCCTTTGTTGTTCATTTCTTACCAAATGTCTCAATTGTTTCTCCTCTCAGACTGATTTCAGAGTTTCTCTAATGGCTTTATGGAGCAGTAACAGATTGAAGAGTTCTCTGATGTGAAAAGATATTCAACCTCTGGATTCCAACGTTCCACATAAACACCACATTAGTGAGATTCTGCCTTATCAAATCACACAAAAACAAGGTAAGGTTGTGTAGTAATTTGAGAGACTACATGCAATCTAGCAGAGGCTCATATACTGTTGATTGACACTCAACATTAATACAATATGAAGTTCATGGGAAAGTTGCTTTCACAAAAATAGCCCGACCACTGAAAGGGTTCATGCTGTGGTCGAGGCCAGAAAACAAGAGAAAAACAGGAGTTTAAAAGCCTTAAAACAGAAGTTGGCTTAAGCTGGAACCCTGGCACAGCAAAATCCCCAGAATTAAATCAACTGTGCTCAGAGAACATTTGGTCCCTCTCTAAATAGTGTTAAAGTAACACTGAAGCAGAGTTAAAGTTAATGACATAATTAGGTGATTAATTAAGTGATGATTGAGCGTTAGTGATGAACACCTGCTGTTAACAAGCAGAATCACTGAAGGAAAGAGACAATAGGACACAATAGCAACAACTGACTTCAGCCACAGC
This sequence comes from Hypophthalmichthys nobilis, assembly GCA_037950665.1. NCBI lineage: Eukaryota > Metazoa > Chordata > Actinopteri > Cypriniformes > Xenocyprididae > Hypophthalmichthys > Hypophthalmichthys nobilis. The sequence goes on from CM075474.1 coordinate 36,981,811, forward strand.
CTTAGATGAAATCACCTGAAGGTAAAAAACATTAAATCTCTCAAGATCTAATTAAACAACTCCACAAACAGCATTACCAGCTTCACTTATTACAAACCAGATTGACTTTATTTTCACACGTCTACAGAAGTCCTTACTGAGAATTAACAGAGGTTTAAATATTGTTTTTATCAGATGTTGTAAAGCATTTAATCTCACGTAGCCAGACATTCAGACTTATGGCAGAAGGTCTGGGCCCGTATTTTTATGGCAGAAGGTCTGGGCATCTGAGAATTACTCACAAGAACACTGCTAAGAATTGACTTAAGAGTAAAAAACATTCTTGGCTCAAAGCTGCGCTTAAAAGTTAGTTATCAAGCATCTCAGTCGTATTTTAAGTGAAGTGTAGGACTAAATCTTAAATTTCAGTCCTTAGAGATGATTCACAACACTTTGCTGTGCCACAAAAAGGATTTTGGATGATGACATAGGCATGGACCAACCACTGAATAGATTTCCGTATTTTATGCTGCCTTCACATGCTCTCAGAATTATCGTAAATATGAGTTTCCTGGGATAAAATTGCACATGAACGACCTCCCATTTCAAAACTTGAATTTGATGAGATTGTAATCACAACTTCAGAAGTGGGAATTATCAAATTTCCGACAGCATGTGAAGGCAGCATAAGAATATTCTCTGATAAATTCACATTTCACATTGAATGGTGAAATTCCTAAGAGGAGTTTACATTCAACACACTTGACAATAAAGAATTTTCAAGAGAATACATTATGATATACACATTAGAAATGAAAGATGCCATGCCTTAATTGAAAATTTTATAGCCTAGATTTTATGATATAATCAGCCACCATGGATTCCAAAAGAAAACCGAACGCGCTACTGCTTGCTGAATTAGTCAAACAAGTTCAGCCCAACATTAATCAGCACTGACAAAGATGATGCCTGCTCTGTCCAAACGATTAACTGCTCGTCATCAAACATTTCAAAAACATTCTTACCCCCCTGAAAGATTTGCGCACGTCTGTCTCCTCAGTGCCATCACAAGCCCCTACTGGCAACTTCTAAACACTTGAGACACCTGTCGAGCTGTCTTAAATAACTGGGAGAGTAAGAGGGATTTTTAGCTTTAAGAAATTTGATAACTTGCTTTTACACTTAAGTTTGAAAGTGGGAGTCAATTTCAGGAATTCTCAGCACTTAAGACTAAAATGGCACTTTGAGAAACTTGATAAATACGGGCCCTGGACTCTATCGCAGCTTTCATTGGCCAAGGACCGCCCAAGAGGACATCTATAAATTATTAATTCAAGAACGTTGTGCAAGTTTACTGCAACAATGGAACCATGAACTTCACATACTTTTGGAAATCCAGCGTTTAGTTGATCCTGGTAAGCCCTTGTAAACACGACCACGTTCTTCTTCCACAAGGGGGTTTAGCGTCACATATTTATTTGGTATTTGTTTCCAGGCGGACTGTTAAAGAACACGACACACACTTTTCCCGGACATCCTGTGTAATTCAACCAACCAGATAACGACTTCGAAACTCCTGAAGTGTTTCCAGATAAGTGTGCCATGTGCATCAGACGTTCAGCCAGCGGTCCGTGGGCGTGACTTCTGAGGCTGAGACTATAAAGCACTGAGGTCAGCACTTTACAGTGAGCAGATGTTAACTGCTTTTATATGATGATATAGTCATTGTGAGATTGTCTGATTGTATCCAAAGCGACTAATCATATGTTTTGTCATTTATATGTTTTGGTTTTGCATTACCAACCCTGTAAAACTAAAGCATGAGAAGAAAGTGTTGCAGCAAACAGTTATCATAAATGATTTTAAAACCACGTAGTGCATAAAAAATTTTGAACTACTGCTCAGATGAGATAAATTAGTTTTAAAGACGAAATCATTGTCTGTTGTGTTTACATATTTATTCCATTGTTCTCAAAGTATATTATCATGTGTATTTTCTCAGGTTAAAGGAGAAGCTACAGGAAGTTGTTTGTTTATTACTGTGGAGAGAAAAACAAAAAAGAAACTCAATGAGCTTAATAATAATATAAATTTACAAATAATGTTTTGATAATGTAAAGCTTTATATGGGGCGTATTGCTGAAATGGTTAAAATACACAAAAAGTTAGTATTCCTCCAGAGGGCGCTCAACATAATAAATGTAATAAAGCATGGAGAAACTCTTGAACCTCAGAGAGAGAAAACTTTATTGATAAAGGCAGAAAAAGAAAACCTTTTATACTAGGTAATCCAGTTTGAGCAAAGCAATATTTATTAGTATCACAAACTTATCAAAAATCACTTAAAGGAAATATAAATGACAAAACAACAAACACTTACAATTATATTTGGCACAGTAATAAAGCATAAAAGCTAGATGCAGTTATTGTGATCATCAATACATGATTTGGACAGAATCACAGAGAGTTTGATCTTTGTTCTGCGGTGAAACACGTGTAAATATCCTCCGTCACATCAGATTCCTATAAGACAAACACAAATGAATAAAAGTATTCATATTAAATAAATGCCAGAAGTTTGTGGTAAATTCATCAGGAGGATTGATAATAACAGTGATCATAAATAAAACCAAGCAACATGATTGACTGTTGAAACCACAAAACATGTTCCACACATAATATAAGCACACTGCCAAATATGTGCAGTTTGTGAAGTAGTATGCAGTATGCAGTCATACACATTTTAAACTGTAATATACTATTGCAATGTGCTATGGAGTTACTTTGAACTGTACATGACACTTACACATTGTTTTTACAGACCTGAGAGCTGTAGATTCTCTTGACCTGCATCTCTGTGTTTCCTCCAGATACAAAACGTCCCAATTACAGCCACAATCAGCAGAGATCCAGCGGCAGCAGCAGAAATCAGCACCATTTTCAGAGATGCTGAGACTGGAGGACGTGAAGGAGGGAGTGCAGTAATATATGAAGTGGGATGTAATGGAGTCTGTGGGTCTGGTGCGTGAACAGACAGTCATTAGTGTGAGTGAATATGTCAGTCTGAACTACAGCAAAATACAGAGATCAACTCAGTGATGAGCGTCAGTGTGTTGACGAACCTGGACAAGGTTGACAGAGATCTCTGATGTTCAGGTATTTCCCATAGTTGTTGATGGGATTGCTGATCACACAGCCGTAGATGTTTTTATCCTGATATTCCACCTCCAGACGTAGAAAGAGACTGATGCTGAGATGATATGCACTGATGCTATACAATACACTGTTTCCTTTGTACCAGGAGAGAGTCACATGACTCATATTCACAGCTGAGCACACCAATGAACATGATGATGATGATGAAGAACAGTCTCTGCTGATGACAGGAACAGGCAGATGAGCTGGAAAACGAGAGAATAAATGAACAGTAACAGTAATTAAGAGTCTGTTTCATCGGTCAGTGTTTGAATGTTTTGAGTGTTTAATGCTTCATCTTAATTCATCTGTCAAGATGACGAGATGATCAAGATTCATATGCCAATATGATGAGACGAATGACGTGTGTGTGAAATTTCCTGTGAAATTGATTAAGGGTTTATCAATGTGTACTTGGATAAAAACATGGTTTGGAAAATGGATTTTTTCTCATTAAAGGAGACCCCTTTCACAAGATGTAATATCAGTCTCTGGTGTCTCCAGAATGTGTCTGTGAAGTTTCAGCTCAAAATACCCCACAGATCATTTATTATAGCTTGTCAAATTTGCCCCTATTTGGGTGTGAGCAAAAACACGCCGTTTTTGTGTGTGTTCCTTTAAATGCAAATGAGCTGCTGCTCCCGGCCCCCTTTCCAGAAGAGGGCGGAGCTTTAACAGCTCAACAACAACAAAGCTGGAGAATCTCACGCAGCCAATATGAGCAGACTGTCCTCCAAAAAAAAAAAAATGACCCTATAGGTTGTTTTTCAAGCACCTTATTATGACCTATATTTACATTTTAAAGCTCTCTATCTGGCGTAAAAATAATGACAGTGTCATGTTACGTCTGTCGTCATGAAATGACGTATGACTGTCGTTACCAATCGAAATGTGTTTTCATTTAAATGCAATGTGTGGACTTTTTACACCATTTGTCCTATTTCCATTTAGCAAAACTCATTTTTTTATTAACGACTCAGATAAAAGGGAACAATACATTAAAATGAAAGTGTTCTGTTGTTGATAGGGGCGCAACTTTAGTAAACGCTCCTATGGGTCGTGTTTCAGGGAAGTGACAAATGACCACAATAGGCGTATTGTTTGGAGAACATGTTGAAATGAGGATTGTCAGTAACGGTGTTCAGCCTTACATTGTTCAAACCGGAGTCGACACTGATGGAGAGACTCAGGAAGAAGTTACAACTTTTAGACGTTTCTGAATGGTTAGTGGATAAATTTATGTAGTTGCTGTGGAGTTCATTCAACTCATCCACTAGCATGTGGCGTCATGTTAATCTTTTGTGTTGAATTGACCCTCGTTTGTGAAGCAGTCCGGCGTAAAATGACGGCATGTCAACAACACTCTACTACAACAACTCTTCCTCTTCTCTAAAGCAGCCCAACATGGCCTCACTCCCTTTGTTGTGTGTTCTCGGGGCGGGGTTTATGTAAATTGTAGGGTTAGTGATGTCACCAACCTGGAAAGAAGCTCATTGTAGTCCCTACCAGCCGTTTGTTGTAGTTCTTAAAAAGCGATTTCTGTAAAAGAAAATATCTCCCTTTGCATTGAACTTTGAGCGTCGTAACTTTGCAGATGTTGTTTATGCTCAAACAGCAACATTACACACTAACTAAAGTTAAAAAAGTCAAATCATAATCAAGGACCCCTTGAATATTAATTTATTAATATTATCAGAAAAAGTTACATACTGTAGCTTTACCGCAATTAATGCTGCATCATTTCTAATGTCACATTCACGCTATTAACACGCCATTCACCGCAGCTCCATTAACTGATATAGAATGTGACCCACATTAAGGATGTTTAAAAAATACTTCATCTGATGCTGATGATGTGATATTTTGTCATTTTGTCTTTGCACTGAGCATTTTTGTCATTTTTATAGTCTCTCAATAACTGTTTTTAAAGATATTTTTCAAACAAATTACATTGTGTATAGGCTTTTTTGATGTTTTTCTTTGAGCAGCACAAACGACACTGTAATTGTGACTCACCATAGACAGTAACACTGAATCTGTATTTAGTCTCTGAGATGCTGTTGTTAATGGTCAGTTCATAAAGTCCAGAGTCTGTGGTTCTGATGTTTGTGATAGTCAGAGATCCAGTCTGATGATCCAGCTTCAGTCTGTCTCCAAATTCCCCATCAAGTATCCTTTTGGTTGCTCTTGCACTGGTGATTCTAGCCATGAGAGACCAGCCATGAGAGTCAATTCCAAATGTCCATGTTATCAGATCATCTGTCTGTATTTCAGTAAGACCAGAATCTAGAGTGACTGAATCTCCCTCCATCACTGACTTCAGTTCATCTGAATCACCAAACACATATGAAGAACAAAGATTAAGATTTTCAAATAAGTAAATATCTAGTAATAATAAAGTAAATATCTAGTCAAATGTACATTTGAATTGAATAAAATCCAAAACAATTACATGAACACAACAGAAGCAAACTGGTGTGTGCATTAATAATTTCATCTTTGTGGTGATTCTGAATAAAACTCTGATTTAGTAATGCAGGAACTGAAGTTGGTTTGAGCTCCACACAACATCAAACTCAGAAAACACTTTTAATTCAGAATCATGTCATGACTGAAACTAATGCTGCTGCTGTTTGAGCTTCAGTGTTTTATATAAAGAACATGTAGAAAAAAACAAACACTGAATCTGAAAAAAAGAACTGAAATCATAAAAGCAAATTGAAAACTCAACAACCAGATGCCAGAAACACAAGCAGAACCAAACTCTTCAAAACTGCTTCAGTAATAAAGTGACAGATGTCATGTGAAACTCCACTGTTGTTCAAAATAACTGCACATCTACAAGCATTAATGCATGTGAACATCCAGCTCATTTCTTGCTCATTTCACAACATGTTAACTTGACCGCTTTGAGGTCCAGTAGGCCACAGCTTCCTGTTTTGTTCAGTGTTGTTGTTTTCAGCAGAAATAATCTGACCCATAACATGATCAGTGAGTAGAGAAGTTAAAGGATTAATTTCCTGATAATTTACTCACCCCCATGTCATCCAAGATGTTTATGGCTTTCTTTCTTCAGTTGTTTTTGAGGAAAACATTCCAGGATTTTTCTCCATATAGTGGACTTCACTGGGGTTCAATGGGTTGAAGGTCCAAATGTCAGTTTCAGTGCAGCTTCAAAGAGCTCTACATGATCCCAGACGAGGAATAAGAGTCTTATCTAGAGAAACCATCGGCCATTTTCTAAAAAAAATAAAAATTACATACTTTTTAACCACAAATGCTCATCTTGCACTGCTCTGTGATGCGCCATGCATTACGTAATCACGTTGGAAAGGTCACGCGTGACGTAGGTGGAAGTACCGATCCAGTGTTTACAAAGCGAACTTGCAAAGACTAAGTCAAATGGCCTTTACAAAAAAAGGTAAAACAATGATGTCGGACGATTTTGAAGTTGGAGGAGAAAATGGGATGGAGTTTTTCGCCCTACCGCGGTTCTTCCACCTACGCCATGCGTAACCTTTCCAATGTGATTACGTAATGTGTGGCACATCGCATAGCAGTGCAAGACGAGCAATTTTTTAGAAAATGACCAATCGTTTCACTAGATAAGACCCTTATTCCTCGTCTGGGATCATGTAGAGCTCTTTGAAGCTGCACTGAAACTGACATTTGGACCTTCAACCCGTTGAACCCCAGTGAAGTCCACTATATGGAGAAAAATCCTGGAATGTTTTCCTTAAAACCTTAATTTAATTTCAACTGAAGAAAGAAAGACATAAACATCTTGGATGACTAATCCTTTAAAAGTGTCTTAAAGCAACAGATTCATCTTGTCATGAGATCCTGTGAGTGTTTGGCTCTGCTCGCTCCTCTAACTGTCTTCAGGTCATTTCTTATCAAATGTCTCAATTGTTTCTCCTCTCAGACTGATTTCAGAGTTTCTTTAATGGCTTTATGGAGCAGGAACAGATCGCCTGCTGTAAGTGTGTGTAGAAAAGTCTTCTCTGATATTTTCATATATTTAATATTTAAACTGCTACGGATTACTGCTGTGCTACTATAAATGCTTAATTAAACACAGCATTCGCAAGAGTCACACAAAAACAAGGCGAGACTGTGTAATAATTTGTCACATGGCTTAGACGAGCTGCTAAAGACTCTGAGTACTGTGTAGACAAATATAATCAGTTATGAGATGTAGTTTTGAGCAAATTCTTAGATATGAGGTGGACAAATAAAGCATATTTGGGGCCGGTACCCAATTCCAGCTCGAGACAAGCTCCTTCAAGGTACCAATGGCTCAGTAATCTTGATCTGAAATGGGTTTCTATCAACTGGAACTCACAGCACAGTCCAGAGGAATCACAACATTTGCTGTACATAATGGTACACATCGACACAAGAAAGTGTGTGGTCGATCAGTGAGCAAAATCAACATGAAGTCACATCAGCACTCGCAGGTATTGAGGGAGTGGAGGAACTCTCTGATATTATTATACTCAGAGACTACATGAAGTCTAGCGGAGGATTGACACTCAACATAATACAATACGGACAACAGGAGAGTCTATATTAGTTGTAGTTGATTATCACAGCCATTATTTTGAGTATGAGATACTCAAGAGATACACAGCTTGAGGACCAATTTCTGGTAGAACAAGACAAGATCAACAAACTGACAACTCCATTCAGCCAAGATCCAGACACTATTGTGTCCACATAAACATCTATAACCATTAATATCAAGAATATTTGAAGGACAGGACCAATTATTTCTACTCACCATAGACAGAAACACTGAAAGCTTTTAGTGACGGGTTTGCTCCATGAATCAGTAGTGAATAATATTCAGAATCTTCAGTTGTGATGTTTGTGATGGTCAGAGATCCAGTTTGTTTGTCCAGCTTCAGTCTGTTTCTGAATCTCCCATCAAGAACATCATCATATACAGTGATTCTGTCGGCCCGTTTATTGATTTCAGCTATTATAGTGATTTCACCTAAAAACGTCCACACAATCTGATAATTATCCATTATTTCAGTAAGATCAGATTCTAGAGTGACTGAATCTCCCTTCTTCACTGACACTGGCTTCACGTCTGTATCATCAAACACACACATGGAGAACAAAAAGAAACAGTGTTTATTACAGATCAAGACTTTTAAATTACTTAATGATTGTCTCTGAAAGTAAAAAATGTTAAAATTCAAATATGAAGTGAACAATATCATAAAACAATAGAACGGATTACAATAGAATATTGTATTTGGTGATTTTATATATATATATATATATAAAGGTGAGACAAATATTTAACTCACCAAAGACAAAGAGAGTGAACATTTTGCTAATGTGGTTTATCAGTAGTAAATAATGTCCAGAATCTTCAGTTCTGGTGTTTGTGATGGTCAGAGATCCAGTTTGTTTGTCCAGCTTCAGTCTGTCTCTGAATCTCCCATCAAGATCATCATCATATACAGCGATTCTGTCGGCCGTTACATTGATTTCAGCTATTAAAGTGATACCATTCCAAAACCACCACTGAATCACATCATCATCCATTAATTCAGTAAGATTGGAGTTTAGAGTGACTGAATTTCCTGCCATCGCTGTCACAGAATTCACTTCACCAACACCAAACACACCTGAGGAACAGTTTATGAGAGATTAAATCTTCAAAATAACTTTATCCTAACATGGTACCAGAGCAGAAGCAACTGAAGCCAAAAAAAAAACATTTAAAACTCACCATCCAGACGACACAAACACAAACAGAACAAAACTAATTTAAAAAACATTTTCTTCATCGGTTCACTGAAAAGCTCTCGATAGTGATGCTTATATTGTCTGAAACTGACACTGTGTGAGTTTGTGGTCTTAACAAGGCTGAACCTCTGTCACAGTTAATTCGCACACGACCATTTCTTTTAACACAGGAAGTCATGAAAATGATAAATCTTCTTATATTTTAAAGTGAACACCGGTGTAATTCATCAGTGATGCATGATAATATCTTGTTGGACTTCTGAGTCTTTATCGACTGTTAATGGATTCATTTTATTTAACTGTAAATATGATTTGTATGGAGCAAAAGTCAAAATGTTTGTTTCATATTATCAGGAGAGAAAATGAGGAAACTCTTCACCCACAAACCACTGACCTCATTCAACCAATAACAGACACAATAATGCAGCTGTTTGATCACCAAAACTTCAAACCGCATTAGATGCTGATAAATCAGACCACAACAGGTTTCACTTTGACTCACAAACTGAGCTGCTCATGCAACATTCAGTGAATAACTTTTAGCATTTTTGTCAGTGTTGCTACAAAAAGTAAGTGAATGTGAACACAGTGAATGTTAAATTAATACAGTAGCCTTTGAATCTGATTAACTCAGTTGTGATGGAATAATTACTTTATAATTGTAATTTGTTGGAATCTTACACACATGCTGTACAGTTATTCTTCATTAATTTGAGTGTTGACATGCTATTATGAGAGTGGCTTGATGCAGCGCAGGAGATGCAGATAATTTGATCTTGACTTTAAGTTAAAACTTTAATTAATGGTATCATGTAACAAATCTGCTTCAAAGATAAAATTAAATGAATTGCGAATTACAACATTGATATAAAAATGTAATGCCTGTAAAAATACTAGAAATCGTGAATCTAAATCATTGGAAATCATCTAAAAAAATAAATAAAAAATGGTGCACTTTGTATTTATTTATTATAATAAACATGACCAAAATACTTTATGCTGGTTGGTTAATTGCTAAGAAAATAAAAATCCCATCTCTGATATTATTATATCAGAGATGGGATCATGCTAAGAAAATAAAAAATCCCATCATGCATCAGCAGAACTGAACACATGATCAATCATCAAGATCGCGGCCTGTTGCGATCACACATCCTCCATCTGCAGCACAATCACAATCAGATACTCGCGTAATAATCAGAACTGGAGTCGACAAACTTTGATGTTGGCTTGAGAAAGCCTGGCCAGAAAGTTGGAAGTAGTTTAAAAAACTTAAACATTAATAGATTTCAATGTGGTCACTAAGGTGTTGCTATGTGGTTGCTGGGGTGTTTAATTTAGGGAGTACCTGATCTGACTGTACAAACACCATCTGATCGTTTGTTCTCCTCAGAGATTTTTGTGGTTCCAGGACAAACACACAGTCGTTGGTTCGTTCAGCCCAGAGCTTCAGATCTCCAGAGCAGAACATGTTAGAGAGCGACCAGCACTTTGAAAACATCTTAAGTGCCGGCGGCTCCTGCTGAGCTGTCCACTTCAGTGTTTGTAAAGTCAAGGTTACCGCTCAAACGGCCGAGGAGTCTGTGACTAATCACAGTCGGGCTGCCCCGGGCGACTCTCAGATGAAAAGCTTGACATTTGGGTCCTTGAATGCGACATTGTGAATTGGATCAAACTAGTCGTGGGTCCTGGACACCAGAACGGAGCTGCAGGACGAGGGCTGGAAGGCGTTCATTTACCCACACGCTCTCGCTCACCTTCTGCCCCTGATGTCCACATAATCCACACAAATTCCACCTGATCACGGAGTCAATTAAAGGTGATTTCACACTAGAGCTGTTGGTTTGGTTTATTTGGTTAGTGTGTGAGCGGCTTCATATCACATGAGTCCACTGGACCAGTGTTATTTTTGTATTAACTAGATGAGTAAAGTTTGTGAACAAACTTTGATGTGGGCTTGACAAAGCCTTGTCTGAAAGTTTGAAATTACTTAAAAGCACATTGCTAGCATGATTTAACATTGCTAACATGTTTTAGCATTTTGTTATCATGATTAACATGTTGATAGCATGAATTAGCATGCTGCTAGCATGATTTAACATTGCTAACATATTTTAACAAGTTGTTAGCATGATTAACATGTTGCTAGCATGAATTAGCATGCTGTTAGCATGATTTAACATTGCTAACATATTTTAGCAAGTTGTTAGCATGATTAACATGTTATCATGATTAACATGTTGATAGCATGAATTAGCATGCTGCTAGCATGATTTAACATTGCTAACATATTTTAACAAGTTGTTAGCATGATTAACATGTTGCTAGCATGAATTAGCATGCTGCTAGCATGATTTAAGATTGCTAACATATTTTAACAAGTTGTTATCATGATTAACATGTTGATAGCATGAATTAGCATGCTGCTAGCATGATTTAACATTGCTAACATATTTTAGCAAGTTGTTAGCATGATTAACATGTTGCTAGCATGAATTAGCATGCTGCTAGCATGATTTAACATTGCTAACATATTTTACCAAATTGTTAGCATGATTAACATGTTGCTAGCATGAATTAGCATGCTGCTAGCATGATTTAACATTGCTAACATATTTTAGCAAGTTGTTATCATGATTAACATGTTGCTAGCATGAATTAGCATGCTGCTAGCATGATTTAACATTGCTAACATATTTTAGCAAGTTGTTAGCATGATTAACATGTTGCTAGCATGAATTAGCATGCTGCTAGCATTATTTAACATTGCTAACATATTTTAGCAAGTTGTTTGCATGATTAACATGTTGCTAGCATGATTTAACATTGCTAACATATTTTAGCAAGTTGTTAGCATGATTAACATGTTGTTATCATGATTAACATGTTGATAGCATGAATTAGCATTGCTAACATATTTTAGCAAGTTGTTAGCATGATTTAACATTGCTAACATATTTTAGCAAGTTGTTAGCATGATTAACATGTTGCTAGCATGAATTAGCATGCTGCAAGCATGATTTAACATTGCTAACATATTTTAGCAAGTTGTTAGCATGATTAACATGTTGATAGCATAAATTAGCATGCTGCTAGCATGATTTAACATTGCTAAGATGTTTTAGCATGTTGCTGGCATGAATTAACATGTTAAAATAATTAAACACATTGTTACCATGATTAACGTGTTGCTAACACATTTTAGCATATTGTTAGCATGAATGACATGTTGCTAGCATGAATTAGCATGCTGCTAGCATGATTTAACATTGCTAACATATTTTAACAAGTTGTTAGCATGAATGACATGTTGCTAGCATGAATTAGCATGCTGTTAGCATGATTTAACATTGCTAACATGTTTTATCATTTCTGGCAGGACCACTATCGTCAAATATGATTGATAATTGCATTGAGTTTGTATTGGCGTATGGTTCTGTTCTGGGCAAGAACTCCCTGCGCATCGATGCAGCCTAGCATGGATAAGAGCAGGGAGAGCAGCGATAACCCCTCTTAGGGTAACAGAACAAAACCAACATATGGAGATATTATCAAAGTCAATAATTTAACATGTACACATATTTCAAAAATTAGTCTGATTCAGGGGAATCAGAAGGCCAAATCCTGACTGACGAGAGGAGGAGCTAGGAATGGTGGAGGGTAATTAGCTCCTGAGAAATGCCATATGCTGTGATAGATGTCGTATTCCTATAGGTAGACGTGAGTCACCTGGGAGTCAGCTGATGCGAGCTTGACTGACGTGACCCACCAGAACTGACGTTACGCTGGATGTTGTTAACATGATTAACATGTTGCTAGCATGATTTAACATGATGATAACATTATTTAGCATGTTGCTAACATGATTAACATGTTGCTAGCATGATTTAACATGATGATAACATTATTTAGCATGTTGCTAACATGATTTAACACGTTTCTAGCATGATTTAACACATTTCTAGCATGTTGTTAGCATGATTTAATGATTTGTTAGCGTAGTTGCATCCTGAATGATGCACTAAAGATTTACATGTTGTTAACATCAATTAGCATGTTGCTACCATGATTTAACATGATGATAACATTATTTAGCATGTTGCTAACACGATGTAACACATTTCTAGCATGTTGCTAGCATAATTAGCATGTTAGCATTTTGCTAACATGATTTAATGATTTGTTAGCGTTTTTGCGTCCCGAATGATGCACTATAGAGGGTATGCATTGGCGTCACTTTCCTGCCAGAACACGCTCCCTCAGCTGGACTGAGTGGCAAAAGAACCTGCTGCATGACTGGATTTAATAGGGGAAACTGTGAAAACGCAAGTAAAACAAACAATTAACTAAAGGTTGGGCTCGAAAGTGTTCCTTATAACATGTCAAAGAAACCTAATCCATGGATATTGACATACAGCCAGGAATCGTGTTTCCTGACATTTATATGAGCCTGATTTCGACACCGGGGAAATACATAAAGCAAATCTGCCTGTGAACGCTTTATATAACTACAATATAGGTAGGTCTAAATCGGAGTGATCACTTATATCAATGTTATATATATCGTCATATCGTCCAGCCCTAAAACTTAGTTTTTATCAGTGTTTATTTAAAAACACCCAATTATGCAGAATATAAGATGGTAAATATTTAATTGATGAGTTGTCAACACAATATATAGGGTATGATTTTACCTTAAAATCCAATGTTTTGACATAAAATGATAACCGCAAATCCATGTTTCTCTGCCGTAAGTCCAGCTGTTTCTGTGAATTGCAGCGATCCATTTGCTTCTTTTTTCTGTAGCTTTCGATAATCTGTAAAAATGTACCTCAGATTTTGTGTCAAATCTATTTGTACAGTCAATCGCAAAGCTCTTTCCCGTTTTAGATGTTTTGTGTGTTTTCCGCGGCATTCACGCTGAAAACCAACGCTGCCACTCAGTCTTTTTGCCACTCAGTGGGCGTAACCGCAGTCATAACGGTCGATGGTGACGTCACATGCATACCCTCTATGCACTTATACACTATGTACTTTGCAGTATGTACTCATCCATAGTGTATGAATGTTATAAGGTTATTTTGTCATTCATTATTTAAGTCTAATAGCCCCTCCCCTACGTAATTAAAGCTGCGACAGTTGAGTGCATAAATTGTCCAACTATTTCAGACTTCGTTTTTTCCTTTAATTTAGTGCATCATCCGGGTATTTGCCAGTACAAAGTGCACCTTTTCTTTTTAGAATTTTCTGTGTGAATACACTACTCGCACTATTTATACTTAAAAACGTCATAGAATAGTGCATAAGTACGCGAATTGGGATGCACCTCATGTTTCTGACCTGATTTAACACATTGCTATCTTGAATTAACACTTTGGTAGCAGGTTTTAGCACATTGGTAACATGTTTCTAACATGATTTACCACATTGCTAGCATGTTTTACAGTTTTTCCCAATCGATTAGACACATTTCTCCAAACTCAGATCACTGTTCTCAAAACAGTTAACTCAGTGATCTGAACACTTTCTAATTGTCCTAAACAAATGGTACGTTTTTATTCATTTCACACAAATTGGAAATCATGTGAACCATTTTCTTAAAGCACTATGCTATGCTTTTTCATAATAGTTCATACATCCAACCAAAACTTTAATATATCAGGAAAAAACAACCACAGCCATTTTTATTGGCTTTAACAAATCACAAACATTAATGTACCATTTGTCCAAACAAAACTCTGGAATTTGTCATATTATCAAATGCACATAGTATGTTTTCAATTAGCCCCAAACTGATATCTGCTTGATTAATAATTGCATTATGTAATAGGGAAAATATAAAAGGGAGTGGAGAATTTGGAGTAGAGAAAGTTATGCTAACCAGACCCCTTAGTTTTATACATGCAAACCTTTTAGTAAATCAGAGCCTAAGAGATGTGCAACATCAGGGATCTGTATCAGAGACACTTACAGGCAGTTCTGAGGATAAAAATGGCAAAGAAACCACAAGATGGAGCTGTGGAGCTGATTCTGTGTCAGATTCTGATTTCACACTGGATATTGAGATGCATTACAAAAAAAAATCTTTAAAATCAAATATTGCAAATTATTACAAAAAATGCATAAACAACAACGATGCACCATATTGTATTAGTATTATACACATTACTGTTCAAAAGTTTGGGGTCTGTAAGATTTGTTAATGTTTTTGAAATCTCACAAATGCTGCATTTATTTGATCAAAAATACAGTAAAACAGTGTAATATTATTCCAATGTAAATCAGCTGTTTTCTATGTGAATATATAGTAAAGTGTAATTTATTCCTGTGATCAAAGCTGAATTTTCAGCATCATTACTCCAGTCTTCAGTGTCACATGATCCTTCAGAAATCATTCTGATATAATTTCTTCTTATTATCAATGTTGAAAACAGTTGTGCTGCTTCATATTTTTGTGGATGCATGTCTCTACTGTTACTTTTGATCAATTTTAATGCATCCTTGTTGAATAAAACTATTAATTTCTTTCAAAAATAAAAAAATATTACTGACCCCAAAATTGACCACCAAAGTTGTGTTTTATTATTGCATTTAACATGGTTTTTCCATGCCTTCTATGAATATATATTTACACATTTGAATTTGTTATGAAGACATCAGTTCTCAAATATAGAAACAAATAGCATGTTTTTGGTTTTTTGTTTTTTGTTTTTTTTTTACAGAACAATCCAATCTAACATGTGCATGATGATCCGTGTGTGTGTGTGAGTGTTGAAATGTCACGCCAGCTTTCCTCTACTTCCACGAAGTGCCTTGAAAGTGTTCCCTTCAATTATTCACGAGAAGAGGTCTCTGTCGGTTTTAATCGCTTTCAATTTGCTCGGACAGGATTGAGTTGTAGAGGTGTGCGGCCTTATATGTGGAGCGGGAGGAAGCCTTGAGGGAATCATCAGGCCGACACCTGTAGAGGACTGGTGTTGTTGGACTAATGATGACAAGACAGCATTAACATGTCGAGTGTTTGTCGAGCGCTAATGAGGCGGTGAGATTTAGCTCGACGCAGACGAGACTCACAGCGCAGCTGCTCCATCTGCGTGCCACTAAAACACACGTCACAGTTTATCTCTGGGAATTTGACGTGACACTCGTACAGGAAAATGAGTTTCTTCTGCAGTATTTCTGCCTTGTTTTCCAGCACAAATATCTAAACATTCTTAAATCAATTACTCAAGATATTAAAGGGTTAGTTCACCCAGAAATGAAATTTCTGTCATTAATTACTCGCCCTCATGTCATTCTAAACCCATGAGACCTTTGTTCATCTTCATTTTTGGTGAAATCTGAGAGGTTTCTGAACCACACAACGTCATTGCACCTTTCAGGGTCCAGAAAGGTAGTAAAGACATCAAAAAAATAATCCATGTGACTACAGTGGTTCAACTTTAATGTTATGCAGTGAAGAGAATACTTTTTGTGCGCAAAAACAAAAAGGACCTTTTTTTATTTCAATGAAATTAATGTACTATATTTAGTTTGATAATGCCTTTTATTTAATATTTTGTGTTTTTAGGGGATTTTATGGTATTGATTTATATTTATTCAGTAGTTATATAATCTGTTTATTCACTTTTTGAGCACCTGAAAATGAAATTTGATTTAAATTGTCATAAATCTTGAATGCTTTGGAGCACAGACTGAAGTTTTGTCTGTTTTTAACCCTCTGGTGCTCTTCGGTCATTTTTAAGCGAAAAATGTTTTTAGAATTCTTTATTTTATCGGAATGGTATGAAACTTGGTAAAGGTTTTGGCACTTGCTATGTGAACACAAAAAAATTAATGGACATGATTTGAAAAGGTTAAATGGTCCTGAATAAAAAAGTCACACTTGTGTTGTTCGCGGTCAAAAATAAGTGCATTGGAAATGAACGAGAAGTGAATTTCATCTAGTGGAAGCATTTGGTACTGCGCCTAAACAAAATTTTACTGAAAGCTCATTTTTTGAGATATCAAGCTCAAATTTGGAGCACAGCTTGTTTAGATTTATGGCTTTGATTTTCTTACAGTTTTAGAGTGAAACATGTTTTGGAAAACATATATTTCATATAAAAAATTTAAAATAGTATTTTTGCGCATTTTTCATAACAATAAATGATTGAATTAAATTTTTTTCACTTCAGCGAGAAAATCAAAGCCATCAATCTAAACAAGTTGTGTTCCAAATTTGAGCTTGATATCTCAAATAATCAGTCAGATTTTGTTTGGAGACAGTACTAAATGCTTCCACTTGTTGAAATTCGTCTCCCATTCATTTCCAATGCGCTCATTTTTGATGGCGAGGAGCAAAAGTGTGACTTTTTTCAGAACCATTTAACCTTTTTCGAATCATGTCCATGAATTTTTTTTTTTTCACATAGCAAGTGCCAAAACCTTAACCAAGTTTCGTACCATTCCAGTGAAGTAAAAAAATTCTAAAAAAACAAAAATTTTCGGTTAAAAATGACCGAAAAGCACCAGAGAGTTAAAACTAAACTTAATTCAAAGGGAAAATGACTGACAAATGTTTATATATTAGTACTGGAAAACAAGACAATAATACTTAGGAAGTTTTTTTTTTTTTTTTTTTTTTTTTACAGTAATATAGTGGAAAACATTTATTTAGATTTTTAAAATGTTCTTTACACTAAGAAAAAATCGTTCTTTTAAGATTCTTTGGGGTACCAAAATTGATCCTTCTATTGCATCGCTGTGAAAAAAACCCATTTGCAACCATTATTTTTAGAGTGAAGATAATAAATAAAGGCAGTTTCACGGTGAACGATCCCTTTAAAATGTCAGGATAAAAGTTTCTCAGTAAGGACAGCCCACCATCTTGTCCTGAAACACGCTTGCGACGCTTCCCGATCGGTCGGACATGTGCGGTAGCCGGAGGGTCCAGATGGTTGCGGGTGACATAACTCAAGAATATTAATGTGTGGCCCGAGGTGTTGAGCCTCACGTAACGTTTGTTCCTCGCTCTCTTCCCATCAGGCTGTAGCGGCACGCTGGCCAAACACTGTGTGTCGGCCTACCCCGAATCAACTGTGACCATCTTTGACCTTCTGAAGGTTGTGAGAATATCCCGGCAGCACTTTGTGTCAGATCAAGATGAGCGGATCTCCTTCTGTGAATGTACACGTGTGTGTGTGTGTGTGAAGCATTGGCTGCTCTCTGTGAGGTTAATGTCATAGATGGGCACTTAAGATGGACATTATGACATGCATGCAGTTTTATCACGCAATTTTTTTTTTCTTTTTATAACTCACAATTGTGACTTTATATCTCGCAATTCTGAGAAGAAAAAGTCTTTTATTGTGAAATAAAAAGTCGCAATTACCTTTTTTATTTTATGGCGGAAAGTTTCCATATAATTATCCTATGATTCTGAACAGACAACAAAATAACGTAATTAATTTGCTAGATGTTCTGGCAAAATGGTAATTGCTGCATTCTATTTAAAAAAAAAAAAAAAAAAAAAAATGAATTTGAAATAATTCTTTTTTTTAAATCGGTTTGAATGAATGATTCAATGACTCACTCATAAATACTTCACTTATTTCATTACTGAATGAATCATTTTTGAATGAATCTCTTGAATGAATGATTCAATGAGAAACATTTTTTAACAGTCACTTGTCGCCACCTACTGGTGTAACGATATAATTGATTCAATCTTTATTTGAAGCATCAAGTTACTTTCAAAAGTGATTTACTTTACTCTTTTGATCTCTACTGTAGACATCAGTGTTTATAACTGAACTATAAACTTTTATCCAGTACTTCTGTGATAATCTGAATTATTGTAAGACAGAAATAATGATACTGTGTGTTTGAAAAGACTGTTTGTGAAGCTGTTTCATATCTACACATAACCACGACTCTCTCTGGCTCAGCAGATCTGAATGATCTGACTCCTGTGCTATAATCCAGATCCTCTAAATCTAAAACTTTTTTTGTCAGCCGAAACCCCTGGCTTAGATGTAAAATGTTTATTTGAAGTCCCCTCTGAGATTTTTAGTTAAAATTTCAATAATTTAACACCACATTTGCATGTTCGCAGGTCTCTGACATCGTTTAATGGTCACGACATGCAAGTAAACATAAAAAATCAAATCTTTTTCAAGTATGAAGTGTTAGATTCTTTTAAGATCAAAATTCTTATTTGAGAAGCAAAATGACTTAAAAAAT
The DNA here is from genome assembly GCA_037950665.1 of Hypophthalmichthys nobilis. Lineage (NCBI taxonomy): Eukaryota > Metazoa > Chordata > Actinopteri > Cypriniformes > Xenocyprididae > Hypophthalmichthys > Hypophthalmichthys nobilis. Next base: position 37,000,975 of record CM075474.1, read on the forward strand.
GAAGTCTTTCTTTCTGAAAAAAATAAACAAAACGAAGAGAGTTTATGCTTAAAACAAGAACAAATATGTCACCCCAGTGGCAGATATTTGGTCTTGTTTTAAGTAAAATTTCATTTCATTTTTCATAAACCAAGACTTAATATCTTCAGTCATTTTGCTTCTCCAGTAAATGTATCTTGATTTAGAAATGTTTAGATATTTGTGCTGGAAAACATGAGGACTGATTACCACAAAATGTACATTCATATGCAAGTTCGAGGGATTTAATTAAATACATACACCTCTTTAGCTATTGTCAGGTGTCAGTGATTGTCATAGGTTGCCGACCCCTGCGTTAGTTGATAGTTTGTTCCTACAGCTCTTTCTGATACGTTATGTGTGTCTCTGACAGGTGATTTCTTTAAGGACGCTCTCCCGCAGGCGGATCTCTACATTCTGGCCCGGATTCTGCATGACTGGACTGACCAGCGGAGTGTGGAGCTGCTGGAGAAGATTTACCAGTCCTGTAGACCAGGTACAAACACACAGACTCACACACAGCCTCTTTAATCTCAGAATAACAGTAAAGAGAAGTGAAAATCAGTGAAAATCCCCTTCAATATAGACCTCTGAAAACTGAGCTGAAAACATTTTTAAAATGTCTCTCCAGCTGATTTTCAGCATCATTACTCCAGTCTTCAGTGTCACATGATCCTTCAGAAATCATTCTAATATGATGATCTGCTGCTCAAGAAACATTTATGATTATTATCAACAGTTATGCTGCTTTAGATTTTGTGGAAACCATCATACATTTTATTTTTCAGGATTCTTTGATGAATAGAAAGTTCAAAAGAACAGCATTTTTTGAAATAGAATCTTTTGTAACATTATAAATGTCTCAAAAATGTCATTTTTGATCAGTTTAATGCATCCTTGCTGAATAAAAATATAAAAATTAAAAATGCCTTTACTTTAATTTTTGATCCATTTATTGCATGCTTGCTGAATAAAATAATTAAGTTTTTATTTTAAAAAATTCGAAAATTTTAAAAAAACACGTGCCCACGATTCACTATTTCGTTCCCTCGATTTATAAATCATGCGCATGATTTATAAATCGAGGGAATGAAATAGTAAATATTGCACACGATTTAGCCTACTATTTTTTTCCTGCATGTCATGTCCGGGGCTCCGTAAAATGGTACGGTGTTTGTTTCATTATTTTTGGATAAACCTCACACTGTATATCTGGTGTTTCATTCTTATACTTACTAATAGTTCATTTACTCGATTAGCAGTGCATCATGGGATGAGTAGTTCATTGCCTCATTAAAGAAATTGTGTGTTGCTTCAAATGGGATGCCATATTGTGATTCATCTGGTATAACTAAATATGCTGAAGAATTTCTGTGGAGGAAATGAACAGGAGAAATGAGTCTGCAGCAAAGGCTTCTGGGAAAGTGTTTGTTTACTGTTGTTCTGTTGTACACACCTGTTCAGCTGTTGACATGTGTGAGAGACTGAAGCACTGTGTGTGTGTGTGTGTGTGTGTGTGTGTGTGTGTGTGTGTGTGTGTTAATGTCTGAAGGGCTGCTGCTTCTTGACTCTATAAAAAAGATGAGCAAATGTCAACAAAACACTCATCACAAACTCTCGCCTCTGAGCATCTCATCCTGCTAAACAACACCAGCACAAACCGCCAGAAGCTCATTATATAATTTATCCGCTCACAACAATATGAGGCTTTCACCTTAAATTCACCCTCTTAAAGGGACAGTTCACCACAAAGATGTGTCATCATTTACTCAGGATGGGGAAATATGACAAAATTTAGATTTTGTGGCCAATTATTGCATTAAATTACAGTAGTGGAAACCTCCTTTAGGGAACATCCTCATTTTTAAAAATGGTATAAATAAATATTTTTTATTATAAAAATGTAAAAGTTAGGGTAAATCATTTACACACTTCCCGTGAGTGTGACTGGAGTAGCAGCTGTAACCAGTCTCAGACATGAGTGAGTCTGACAAGGAAAGCACACACACACACACACACACACACACCCTCGTTTAAACTACATTGTGAGGTCCTTTAGTCGGAAAAATCATATATAAGAATGTTTGACAAAATCTTAAAAGTCACTATAGTATGGCCCTTCCTACACTATACCTATATATATATTAATTTTAATTCAATTCAATTAATTTTAGTCTCCACAAAAGATTCATGTGATTCTGCCTTTGAATTTGGGTGAAATTTATTCATTATAAACACCCCTTAAAATGCCGCCTATGTGGGGTTGGAATGTGCTTCTGATTAAAATATTAGTATTATGTTTAAGGTATTTTTGTCATAATTGATAGTTTTTGAACTTATAATCAAAGGTGATAATGAAAAGTAGATGATTATGAATAAATGTGCTGTGAGTAATGATGACCTTCCTGCAGGAGGCGTTTTATAAAAGGAAACAAAACAAGCAGTTTTTGACGTGTTTTTGAAGCGGGATGAAATAACAGACGTGTGTCTGGATCACATGAGAGTCATGATGATGTCTGTGTGTCTGCAGGGCAATGAAGTCCAGTCACTGAGTCCAGTAAAACGCCACATGTGATGGTGTTTGTGACACGCTTTATTAGCACAACATTTAATATCTGACATCCCTCGTCTTTCATAAAGAACTCTTTGTGAGCATTTGGTGCTCAGAATGACGCTGTAACTGCAGTTTTGTCTACATTCTACCAGTTCTACACTGTCAAAATGATTTTTTATGAAGTATATTTTACAAGAAAATACTATTTCAGTTTTTCTACTTTTAAATTTCACATTTGATTGAAATGTGTTACTTTGTAATTATTTGTTAAATTTACTATACAATTGTTTCAAAGTAACCAGATTTTTTTCAGTGTACTCGAATAATAATGGCAAAAATTGTTCTTTCTAGTCTCACTTCTGAAATCATCAAGGTTATTATCATTAACTAAAAGTAAAGCCATTAAAAAAAACAAAATTTCTTATAAAGTTAAAGTACTAAAATGAAATAAACAAACAAATAAATAAATAATAAATACTATATAGACAATTAATACACAGCAAAATTACTAAAACTTCAACTAAAATTAAAGTGAAAACAGAAAATCTATCTATCTATCTATCTATCTGTTAGTATCATTAAAAAATAAAATCTAACTCAAAATATTAATACAAAATATAATAGCATAGTATTTGTTAATAGTTTGAGTTAGTTTTTATTTTCTGTTTTCACTTTAATTTAATTTTAGTTGAAGTGTAAGTACTAAAATAACTAAACTAATAAACTAATAAATAGTAAAAGTAAAACCATTAAAAACATTTTTGTTACTGGGAAAAAAATAATATATATATATATATATATATATATAATTATATATATATATATATATATATAATTTTATATAATTTTAGTTTTAGTTATTTTTAGTACTTTAACTTATGAGAAAATGATTTATTTTATTTTATATATATATATGTAAAATAAATCATTTTCTCATAAGTTAAAGTACTAAAAATAACTAAAACTAAAATTATTCAAAAATTAATAAATACTAAATATACATATTTAAAATAGAATAAAATAAAAAAGACAAAAACACAGCAAAATTACTAAAATTAAAGAGAAAACAAAATATAAAAATAAAATCTACTTCTGAATATTAAAAAATGCTATAATAGTATATCAATGATACTAAAATAACACTGATGTATAATTTGCACCTTTCTGTCAAGGGTAAATTACACATGTGCAGTAGTTTCTGTAATGTACTGTGTACTAAAAACAGAGAAATATCAGACTTTTTCCACATATACAGTATTAAAAGTGTCTCTGATTTTTCTTGTTCACACTGTCCTCCTGAAATCATGTTTCAGGTCAGATTTGGGCCACGTTCATTCACACATTCAGCAGTTAGTGAATCTCTCTATTGCTGAAATAAAATACTCTGGAACTTCTTAATTCTGCTTCTCTCTTAGAGTCTTTCTAGGGACGCGTGTCTCTCTGCAGCTGTTAGCTGATAATCTGAGGCTCATGAGAGACGCTTTCAGATGAGAGCATCTCCTCCAGTCGAAAGGTTAATTTATTGCATCCGGCCTGAGCGTTTCAAATGCGAGGATGATGCTCTTACATCTCATCCTTTTGCATAAAGATGACCCAAAATACTCCCTCCTTTGTTGCCGATGACAGCCTAAAGATTAACGACGTGGGTGGGACGGATTTACACTTCTTCAGAGAAAGTGCATGGATGTGTTTGAGATGGAGAAAGCTCACTACTAGTATACACTGCATACTGACTAGTATTTGGAAAATAGTATGTAAAACAACAATAAATGTTTCATACTTTGTCACATGACCTTATTACGCTGCATGTTTAATTCACTGAGTTTATTTCAAATGAATCAGCAGTCGTTGACTCATTGAGACTCATTGATATAATCGTATATGACAACAATTGTCTTTTTATTTCTTCTTGGGAATTCAAGGAGATCTTGGAGAAACACTCCAGTGGGAGCAGCAGAATTGTCCTCAGGTTGAGGCTTTTATTTTGAGTAAGTCATACACTTACAGTTCTGTGGAAGCCTATAAATGATTCAGAGTTTCTGTAACCTTGAACTTCCTGATCCACATGAAATAGAGGAAATAGAGCAGGTGTGCGTGAGTATAAATGATTCACTATTTCAGCGGCTCTGACCAGAGAAGAAGAGAAAGAAAGAGAAACAGAGAAGGAAGTAGAGCTTCATCAGATGGATAAAGACTAACCAGAGACACAAGTATATCTGCACTGCATAGTATGTTGCAACAATCCTTATCCTTATAAAAAAAATATGTATATTTTTTTGGGAAGAGTTGTGATTTCAGTTTGTTTTATTATGCAATACATAGGAATTCATTTTATATTTCAAGAATGTTGTTTGTGCACTTAATGTCATAAACATCATACAGTAGTGAAATAGGTAATAATTAGTCAGGACATCACAATAACAACTTTTGATCAGGCATTACCGCCTGGATCCTGAGGGGAAGTCGACTTCTCATGAAAGTGGATTTAGGCATGGGGAGGGCGGCATCTTGAAAGGAATGTGTGATCGGGCTGTTACCTCTTATTTGCACATGCCACATATCATGTCACCGGGGTGTGGGCCAATGAACTTGTTCGGCACTTGGACTCGGTGTGTGCGCCTGAAGAAGTACTTTCACTCAAAGTAAGGAGGAGCGGGGTTGGTTTACTTCACCTCAGGGCTTCCAGTGGGTGGAGCAGGAGAAGTTCTAAATCAACACAAATTGAAATTATAGATAAGAAAAAAGCAATTTAAAAAAATAATAAAATCTGCCATCTACTGGAAAACAAACACTTTTAAAATTAAAATAGCATGAATTTTCAACTACAGCCACTAGATGGCAGCAGAGGATTAGTCAATGGCTCTTATACCATTTTTAAGTTTTCATTTAGATTTATATCATTATTATAACATCAATTTAACATTTTAGCAATTGTTTTTTTGTACTGAAGTACCATTTTTTTGCAGTTATGTCACAACATTACAGTCAAACCTGAACATGGGCTTATGTTATATGTGTGTGTGTATTTTCATTTGTTCTCCATCGTGGATGTGTGAAGGTGTCAATCCATTGTTGTTTGTGTTCTGCATTGTAGTTTGTTTTTTTGACAAATTATGTAGGGTGGGGCTGAGGGGTGATTCGCTCAGGGCGCCATACGAAGTAGAACCGCCACTGCCGATGACAGATATTTTTTTGTGGAACATTCCTGTTCAAGTCTCTGCGCTTCAGGCTCTTTCCTCATGTTCTGAGTCGACTGAACGATTCTGCAGAATTTGTCTTTTGTATTGAACTGATGTGCTGAGCATTTGATGGAGTGTCTCAGCTGTGGCTTGTGGACGCCTCGGGCGGTCGGGATGTTAGTATCGTCATGTCACAGGTCCAGACACGTCACGACTGAAGCAGCTGAGACACAAATGTACCTCCATCTGGAGAATACAGGAGCACAAACTCATTAGGAACGTCAGTCTACAGACTTTCATCCATCATTATGTAGTTTCGTAAGATTCTGGTTTATTCACCCAGAAATGTGAAAAAACTAATAAAATAAAATCGTTTACTCAAACAAATATCAAGTAAAATTTAGCTATAAAGCACTTTTCACAATAAGCATTGTTTCAAAGCAGCTTTACAGAAATCATGACGTTAATGAACTTTATAAACTAATGAACTAATAAAAGTGAACTTTCTTATAGATACAAATTTATGTATAGAGCTGGGCAATAATGTAGTTACATTTTGTGACAAAATAAAAAATCAGGCAGTCGAGATTTGCTATAATATATATTGCTTTAGGTGAGTTTACTGTGTGTATTGCAGATAAAGTTGGATATATGTCAAACTTAATAAATAAATGTGATAATATAGTTACATTTTTCTGACAATATAAATTATGCACATAAAAAGTCAAAATAATGACAATTAAAGTTGAAATTGACATAAGTCGAAATTATGACAGACAAAATCATGGCATAATAAGTCAAATTATGAGATAAAAAGTCATAATTATGACAATCAAAATTATGACATGCTAAATTGATATTAAGTCATAATTTTTTAATGTGATAATTTTGACTTATTTTGTGCAATGTGAATGATTCATATTGTCGCACAAATTTAATTATCGCATAACTCTGTTAAGTTTAACCTATATTCAACTTTATGACATACAAAGTTGAAATTGACATACTAAATCAAAATTATTACTTAAAAATATATGACTGAAGTCAAAATTATGACACGCAAAAATGAAAATGACATACCTAAGCGAAATTATGACTTAAAGTGTAAAGTACGACAAAATTACAAAATTATAAAGTAAAAATTCTGATAAAAAGTTGAAATTACGACATAAAAAGTAGAAATTGACTTACAAAGTCAAAATTATGACACAAAAAGTCAAAATTATTACTTAAAAAATCAAAATTATGATAAAAAATTCAAAATTCTGACATACAAAAAAGTTGAAATTGACATACTAAACCGAAATTATGGCTTAAAAAGTCCAAATTATGACAAAAAAGTCCAAATTATTATTTAAAAACTAAAAAGTCATACGATGACTTTATGAAAATAAAAATAAAATTATGACACAAAGTTGAAACTGACCAAATGTTGAAAATTAAAGTCATAATTTCTACTTTTTAATCTCATAATTGGTGCGTCATAATTATGACATTTTATGTTATAATTAAGATTTACCAAAGCATGTTTTTTTTTCTTATGTGGCAGAAATGGGCTTCCATAGCAGTGATGGAAACTGAGCTAATATCCATAACTCAGCAGCAAGCAGATGATGTGATGAGCTCCTCTGTGCATTTAGATGGGCTGACGCTGAGAAGAGATCCACATATAATCCACAACTTAAATACATCTGCACATGCTTTAAGATGACGAATAGAGCCGTGAAACGTGCTGGGAGTGTGTGTGTGTGTGGAAGTTTTATCAGCTGTTTCTCATTTATTATACAGAGAACTGTAAAGTCCTGTTCATTTCTTTTTTTATTTTAAATAAATCTGAATTATTCCAAACATTTGACCATACAGACATGACTTCTGTACTTGAACTAGTCATCACTGCAGGTAATAACAGCTGAAGATGATCTGCATGTGCATGAGTTAAAGATTCACAGAAATCCATTCAGTCAGATCATATTGTGTGACATTCATCTGAACTCCATTAGTCATGCGCTGGTGCTCATGCTGCATTTAGTGCATGCTTGATTACGACTGTAATTAACCTGCCTGTGTGAAAACCCTCATTCAGTGTGTCTGAATACTAAATGGGAAGCTTCTAGTCAGCTGAACACGTTTGACGTTCTTCTGTGTTTTTCATTATTATTTCAGCAAATGCCTCTTATTGTTTAAATGAATCTTCAGGTTAGTGATGGTGACCAGAAAACTGAAGCAAAAACAGGAATTCTGCATCTGAATCTTGAATAGGTTCAGATGTAAAGGTTTAATGTTTTTACCAGATTTTTTTGTTTTTCTTTATGTGATGTTTGGTAAATAGTATCAAATCTAATTTGGATCAGTTTGATCGCACCTATGTATTTAACCTGTAAAAGCAAAACAAGAGCGAATTGCTTTTAGAGAAACCGAGCGATATTCTGTCTTCCAGTCATCATCATCGTCTGAGTTTTGGATGAAACATCAGACAGGCTCTCACAGCATGAGACATAAATAACGTCAGACAGACACAGTGAGCCGTCGGCATCGTCCTGCAACCAAAAACACACACAGAGAGTGAATCTGAGACACGCCGAAGCCTGGAGGTCACAGGAATGACATTTACAGGCACTTCATCGGCACACGGCATCAGCTCGAGGCCTGCAAACGCTGTCAGAATGATCAACCACACCCCAAAATATCTAATTTAGAGAAAAAAGCAAGACCTTTTGGGCTTAAAGCCAAAGTTCAGACCAATGCAGTAAGAAATAATACGCTAACTAAAAAGAAATTACAAACCTGTATGTCTTTGTTTCTCCTGTGAAACACAAATGTTGTCAGTCAGAATGTTGATGATGATTTATACAGTCAATCTCCAAAAATGAACACCATAAAAGCATTGGAATATAGGGCATATGGATTATCGCTGGGATGCTTTAAAGGGATAGTTCACCCAAAAATGAAAATTCTGTCATCATTCACTTAGACCGATTGTTTCGCTTCTTAAGAACTCAATGAAATGTTAGGAGCGTTTGAGCTTCACAAGAACCAGTGAGGTTCATTCTCGTGTTACGTAGCACATTTGAGCTTCAGCAAGAACCAATGAGGTTCATTCTCGTGTTACGCAGCACGTTTGAGCTTCAGCAAGAACCAATAAGGTTCATTCTTGTGTTACGCAGCACGTTTGAGCTTCTGCAAGAACCAATGAGGTTCATTCTCGTGTTACGCAGCAGGTTTGAGCTTCAGCAAGAACCAGTGAGGTTCATTCTCGTTACGCAGCATATTTGAGCTTCAACAAGAACCAATGAGGTCCATTGTCGTGTTACGCAGCACGTTTGAGCTTCAGCAAGAACCAATGAGGTTCATTCTCATGTTACGCAGCACGTTTGAGCTTCAGCAAGAACCAGTGAGGTTCATTCTCGTGTTACGCTGCACATCTGAGCTTCAGCAAGAACCAATGAGGTTCATTCTCGTTACGCAGCATATTTGAGCTTCAACAAGAACCAATGAGGTTCATTGTCGTGTTACGCAGCACGTTTGAGCTTCTGCAAGAACCAATGAGGTCCATTGTCATGTTACGCAGCACATCTGAGCTTCAGCAAGAACCAATGAGGTTCATTCCCGTGTTACGCAACATGTTTGAGCTTCAACAAGAACCAATGAGGTTCATTCTCGTGTTACGCAGCATGTTTGAGCTTCTGCAAGAACCAATGAGGTTCATTCTCGTGTGTTACACAGCACATTTGAGCTTCAACAAGAACCAATGAGGTTCATTCTCGTGTTACGCAGCACGTTTGAGCTTCAGCAAGAACCAATGAGGTTCATTCTCGTGTTACGCAGCACGTTTGAGCTTCTGCAAGAATCAATGAGGTCCATTGTCGTGTTGCGCAGCACGTTTGAGCTTCTGCAAGAATCAATGAGGTCCATTGTCGTGTTACGCAGCACATCTGAGCTTCAGCAAGAATCAATGAGGTCCATTGTCGTGTTACGCAGCACGTTTGAGCTTCTGCAAGAACCAATGAGGTTCATTCTTGTGTTACGCAGGACGTTTGTTCTCGCGCATCAAGCACGTTTCTGTTCGTTGATCAGTGTTTACATGTGAATAAATGCCTAAACTCAATCTGTTCATCATACAAAGCAATCGTGTCTCTTCAGAAAATTAGGACTAAACCATTCAATTCATATGGATAAGTTTCAAAGTGGTCAAAGTGGTAGTTGCATAGCTGTCAATGGAGGAACATAAATGTCTCAAATTTCATTAAAAAGATTTTCATTTGTATTCCAAAGTTGAACGAAAGTCTTACAGGTTTGGAACAACATGAGGGTGAGTAATTAATGACAGAATTTTCATTTTTGGGTGAACTAACCCTTTAAGTCATTTTATTAAACTCTGGGAAAATATTTCATCTTTTCCTCTGACATCTTTTCCTGTTTTTCTCTCTGGGCAACTGAGCATTTCAACTTTGCGTTACAAGCGTCACTGCTTCATTATTCCCATGCAGATGTGCGTCTCCATCACACACTGTTCGTGTAGATCAAGTCAAGTGTTATTTTCAGCAGTTTCTGCCATTGGAAACATGATAAACTCGCTCGCTCAAAATAGACTGCTGATAAAATGCTGAGTTTGGTTCAGTATCACAGATTGAGCATCTGAAGCCTCGAGGGGGCAACAAATATAAAGAGAACACGCTTCTTAAAGAAACAGTATATGTCTTTATTAATATTATTGCAAATGTTTATATGGAATATTCAGACAGGATGATTGAGGCTTCACTTTTTCATCACAGAGAAAAAACAACAACAAGTGTTGGTATATTTACCAGTTATTGCATGTGAATTGGCTCAGAGAAAGAGGCTCATGGGTAATAATGACTGAAGTCTACAAAATAAAGCACATTAAATGACTTCTGTAAGAAAAACATTGAACATGGTCATAGTCGCAGTGACAACATAAATTTGTTTATGCCATAATTCAGAGACAATGCATAATTCTTATAAAGGTTTATTTAGAGTAAAATGTTGTGAATATTTGTTAGCTTTGGTAAAATATTCCAGAAAGTCACATGGATCCATAAAATTATGCATTTGATGTTTAAACACTGAACAGTTAGATTTCATACCCCATGCTGTTTTATTGCAGGAAATGGTGAACATAAAACCTACAAATCACATGGATTTTATGATGTGAATTCATGTCTTTCTTCCATTCAGCATGAACTCATTTTAATAACAGCAAATGTCAAGTACAGTATGAAGAAAGTGTACAGGTGAATCTCACAAAAAAAAAAAAAACATGGCAAAATCCAAAGAAAAGGGAATATAAAAAAATTATTTCTGCTTTAAGATATTATTTTAATGAAGCACATTTCCCTGTACCATTTACTGTAATGCAAAAAGTATTTTTCATTATTAAAGACAGCAAAACAAATACCATCATGAGGTTTAAATGCTTTACAATCCAAGAAAATGTGCTTAAGTATATACATAGGCTTCAATTGATTTTTTTTTTTTTTTTTTTTTTTGGATGAAATATGATCTGGATTGTACAGAGCCCTGGACATGACATGCAGGAAAAAAAATAGTAGGCTAAATCATGCACACGATTTACTATTTCGTTCCCCCGATTTATAAATCATGCGCACGTTTTAGTAAATCGAGGGAACGAATTAGTAAATCGTGCGCACGATTTAATTTTTTTTCTTGCATGTCATGTGCAGGGCTCCGTAGGATTGTGAGATTAACCTGTGCAATTTCACATTGTCACCTGCATTCAAAATCATATTTGCTAAAGTGCATTTCAGAAGCATTTAGAAGCATTTAGATTTTTAAACCTCTTATTGTTTAGTGCAAGTTGTTTTAATCTTAACAGTTTCTGAAACGTGAACATAAACCTCATGACTTCAGCACTTCATGAACAAACGAAACGTGAACACGACACACGTGACACTGACATCATCAGTACAGAATATTCAATAACACCTACATTAATATCACACATAAGGCCTGAATCAAAGAGTAACACTTAAAGCATGGATTCTTAAAAAAACATTCATACAACACAATGAGTCTACAGCACGCTGATTCATTATTATTATTATTATTATTATTATTATCATTATTTTAGGCAAAATTTCACCTGGTTTCTTTCAGTTTCGTAGATTTTCATACAAACATCGACACTGAGACAAAATGAATGTTTGGGTTTGGAAGGACACAAAATCATCATAATTTTCAGTGAGAAATATAACTTTGCATCCTGCACAATTAAAAAAGCTGTACATTTCCTTTTGACGCCACTGAAGATCATGTGTGTAATACAATAAAAATCCTTTGGATATGTGCTTAACAGCTTCTGCGTTTCACAGTCATTCTCATCTTGTGTTTCTCAATGAAATGAAGCATTTGTACAGACATCATGGATTATTCAAAGGATTCGTCTCTTAACGAGATCGTCAATAATACAGCTTCAATAACTGTCTCAATCACAGATATGATTCACAGAAAATCATACCTTTCTTTCTATAAATATGAAGGGACTTTCATAAAAGAATAAGCTGTTCTGAACATGAAAACGTGGTGAAAAGAATGTTTTCATTTTTAAGCTGTTATTAAAACAAATCCTGAATCCTGATTGGATGAGGCTGTTGAAGTGGTTGTCAATCAAATGCAAATGTTTTAATGCAAGTTTCTGTAGTCACAGTAATAAACTTCAGTACTTGGTGGAAGAACTGATTACTCCAATTATTAATAATAATAACTATCAACTGAACATTGGTGCATTTGATCACACTGCCGTTTTATAAAAGCACACAAGGTTATGAAGTACAGTGATTAAAGTCTAAATGAGATGCTGTTTTAATTAAACCACAACGAAAGACGGTTTAGAGGTGAGTTAATACTTTTTGATGAAAGATTACAAAGACAAACATTTACTTGAGAGAACCTGAATGATGAATCATTCACAATAAGACCATGTATGTAAGTAAACGAGTCGATTGTGATGATGAATAGAGGTTTAGGTCGTATTGGTTAATTAAGTGGCAGTACAAAAACAGACTCTTTCTGTTCGTCACTGGAAACAGCTTGAGTTTATGTGAACAGAAAAAACTACAGTAACTGATCCAGATGAGAACTCAAACAACTGACAAACATCAGAAGCACTCTTAGAAGAAAAGGTTCTATTTAGAATCTTGAAGGGTTCCGTCAGGCGTTTCATATAAGGGTTCCCATCATGCACTCTGAAAAATAAAGGTTCTTTATTGGCATCAATGGTTTCATGAGGAATATTTAACGTCCCATGGAAACTTTCCATTGCACAAAAGGTTCTTTGAGATTATCAAAAGAACTAAGAATTTTTAAGAACTGATCAGTGAAACGTTCTATGGGGATATAAAAATGGTTCTTCTATTTCATCTATCAAAACCCCCTTTTTGCAACCTTTATGTTTAAGAGTGTGGGATCATCTTATGGATTTAGTGGTAACACTTTACTTAAAGCCTTTATTGCATTATAAAAATATTTTCAAAGCATTAATTATGTATTGTAATGCACCTTATTATGCATTGTATGATCTCATGACTAACTGTAATCACAGTTATTATGCATTATATTACCTTTAGAAAGTATAATGCATCAGGAAGTGATGTTGAAATCGTATTTGAATGTGCGTTCGCGTTTTACTTTCGCTTTCGATCTCTGTGAATAGGGAGCGGCAGTGCTGAGCACGCATTCCACAAGATAAGTCATTTGTTAGATGCTTTAGGCTCGGTTGTGCAACGAATCCTTCCCCATGGTCTTGTCAGTCATCTCGTCACTTACTCTCATCACGTAATCAGTGAACTCTGATTCCTGCTGCACTATGTGCAGCTCGTGTTGGATGAGCTGGATGGGATTGAAGCGACCGTTATCCAACTGAATTAAATGTTTTTTATTTCTATAAAAAGCAAAATGACAGCGGAGGCGTAATGTAAACGTATCGGTGGCATATTCTATCCTAATTTCACCATCACACTTTGTCATGGCAATATCGCATGACAGCTTTTCACCTCGACGAGAAATCTCGTCATATTTTAATCTTGTGAGATCTCGTCACACCTCTAGTAAATACAAATATTTATGTAAATATATAATGCATTATAAATACTTTTATAATGCATTATACATAAAGGCTTTAAGTAAAGTGTTACAGTATTATGCAATCATTTAAGACATTTCTCCTTATATAGAACCTTTCTGGCATAAAGCATTCTTTAAAACTGAGTAAAGAACCCTAGAGTTCTATATAGAACCCACTGAACCTTTCCTTCTAAGAGTGTGGGACGCTCCGGACACAGTTGCAGCAGATTAAATCGGAAGCAATGACAGAAACACACTCACAGTGTGGGAAGGACGTTCACAGCGATCCTCCCAACAGCGCTGAGCCCTTCAGAAGAACAACAAATAATCATGACGTGACTCTTCATTAGTCACAGTTCTTCGGTATGAGATTGTCAACACTTGGAAAGAATCGACTGACTTGGAGTGTAACAAATGGTTCATTTGTAACGGCATCTGAGCAGCTTCCACCTTCAGTTGAACCAGTTTACAAAAGTGAAGCGACCGCATTGTGTCATATGAGAGAAACAGCGAGTCCCGGAGGCGCAGCAGATCGCAGGTCTTTCTCTAGAGTCTAGCCTGAAGATCTTGATGGAGAGAAGCTGTTGAGGACTGAATCTGATGACCTTCAGACACGACACATCCACCAACTCCTTCCAGTTCTGGAGAAACAGCAGCAGCGGCACCTTCAGCTGGAGTCTGGAGATGAAACATGACCTTCATCAGTCTCATGCTGCATTATGACTGTTTACCACATAAAAGAATATAAATATATTATTATTATGTATTGTTATTATTATTATTATCATTATTATCACACATGGGTTCATAATAATAATTAATTTATTATTATTCACACATGGGTTAATAATAATAATTTTTCCCTTTATTATAACTTAATAATAAATTTGCCATTTATTAAATTTAATAATAATTTATTTTTCACATGGATTCATAACAATAAATGTGCCTTTTATAATAATAAAAATAATCACAATCATTATATTTTATTATTATCATTCACACATGGTTTAATAATAATAAAGTTGCCCTTTTTAATAATAATAAACCATTATTATTATTATTCTTACATGGGTTTAGTAATATTAAACAAGCCCTTATTTATAATATAATTATTATAATAAACATAATTATAAGATAATATTAATAATAATAATAATAATAATTATTATTATTATTATTATTAAAATTTAGGAAATGATCATTTCCTGTGTGTTATTTTAGTAGCGGTGAGATACTATTATAGTTTTTATTAATACATTGAATCATTTTTTATTTTATAATTTTTTATTTTCATTTTATATTTAGTTAAAGTTTTAGTAATTTTGTCATGTGTTTTTGTCCTTTTTAATGTGTGTGTGTGTGTGTGTGTGTGTGTGTGTGTATATATATATATATATATATATATATATACACATTATTATTATTATTATTTCAGCTAGTTGCAACTAGCTGAAATAAAACAAACAAGTTTTTTATGGTTTTAGTTTTCTATAATAACCCTGGTCTGTGCAAAAAAAAGTAATGAAATTTTCAACCATGGAATAGAAAATATCAGGCATCTGCTGTTCCACATCCATGAACTTGGGCTCAAACTCAATATAAATGATTCAGTTGAGATTTCAACTGCAGCATATGGACAATAGAAGCAATATTTGGTATTCAACACACAGAAGCTCTTTCTTTTAAAAAATAAAGCTGCGAGGTGTCCTACTTCTGACTCACACCAATTATTATTTCTTATTAAACAGACCGGCACAATCCAAGATGGAAGGACATATGAAGGACGAAGAAATAGGAATCAGTTTGGCTTAGAGGCATGAAATGGCAAATGATCCTCAACAGTTTCATACAGCACATGCATTAGTGTAATGTGTGATGCTTATGCAAAACATTTAGCAATGTTTCACTTGTTCATTATTCTACTACAGCACAATAATACAATTAAAGACCATGTACTCATGTCTGCTAAATTTAAATTTTAAGAGGTTATATATCAATTTTAATAGTATTTACATAACTTGCTTTAAATACAAAAACAATCATTGTATTATGACAAGGACCACCAGACTCTCTCTGACACACACACAATCCATCCCTTTATATAGGCTAAAATGGTGCCGAAGTGTTTGTGTTTACTTATCAACATATATTTTTAATAAAAATATCTCTCTAAATGAGTTCCAAATGACACTTCCCAGATAGCAACTTTGTGCCGGCTCAAATCCGGCCCATATCTGCCATGCGTGGTATGATGATCTGGGACACATGATGACACTTGGGTGGACCGCTCCTGTTTACCAGATCTGAGCCACAAGCAGGCCATAGCAATGCCACATGTCAGCCATGAGCAAAGGTCTCAGCAGGGAAGGATTAAACAACTCCACAAACAGCATTACAGCTTCACATACTAACCAGATTGACTTTGTTTGTATCATTTATCTACAGAAATTCTTAAGAATTAACAGAAGTTTAACATTTACGTTTGTTTCATTTGAAGTCACCATAATGCCGATCAGTGTTTCCATTAGTTGGGCTCTTAAATCTTATAAGTTCGCCTTGTCTGCATGGCTGCTGAGACAGAGTGTTTGTAAAACAAATTTGCTGTAGCAAAAAAGCTGAAATGAGATCAGATGATGATTTTTAGCTATTGATGGATTTACAGTATAATCACTGTGAAATAGCCTGAATCACTGATTTTATTTGAATATAATAGTGTTTTGCCATTAATACGTTTAAACTACAATCACTGTTTTACAGCAATATAAGATCACACTGCATTGCTGAAAATAAAACAATGAGCAGAAAATAATAAACTACAATGACAAACACAGATGTGAGCAATCAGTGTATGAACCTCAACAATGGTGACACAAAATATTCAGGCGATCAGATCAACTCTGGACATCACAAAAAGTTACTTGAAAAAACACAAAGTGGCATGACACTTATTATTGTCACCATTGTTGAGATTCATGTGCTGATTCTTGATGTCTTTGTGTGTCATTTTAGAGTAGTTTTGTGTGTTTTTTTTTTTTTTTTTTTTTTTTTTTTTTGCAATATAGTATGCCATGATCTCATGTTGAAGTAACACAGGGTTTGTAATGTGAATGTATTACATTGCAAAAAATGCTCTTGTTGTTTAGTGTTTTTGTCTTGTTTTCAGTCTAAATATCTAAAAATGTTTAAATCCAGATGCTTTTACTAGATAAAAGGACATACAATATTTTTTCATGTTTTCTGTAATGTAATGCAGCACTTTTCACGATTAGTTAACCTTAAGAGCTGTAATAGTAAAAAACGCAGTAAAAGAGACGGTAATACTTGGCTATTTCAAATGGAAAGATGTTAGCCAATCACAGCAGTGGGCGTTTACACTGAAGTCTCACAGCAGACATGAGCGTAAAACAGAGCGTTCAAATCAGAGGGCTAAAATCAGGGTAGAGAAAATACCTTTTATTTCTAAATGATGACAATTTTGGATGTAAAAAACATTCTAACATTATAAGTGCACCCCAGGAAACATTATTAAACAATAAAACAACACATTTCATGACCCCTTTAATAAAACCGACTGTCATTGAAATCTCGTAACCGAATAAAACAGACCGTCATTGAAATCTTATAACCTAATAAATCCAAGCCTCATTGAAATCTCGTAACCGAATAAAATCGACAGTCATTGAAATCTCGGAACTTAATAAAACCTGAAATCTAGTAACAGAACAAAACCGACCGTCATTGAAATCTTGTAACCTAATAAAACCATCCATCACTGAAATTTCGTGATCGAATAAAACCGACAGTCATTGAAAT
This sequence comes from Hypophthalmichthys nobilis, assembly GCA_037950665.1. NCBI lineage: Eukaryota > Metazoa > Chordata > Actinopteri > Cypriniformes > Xenocyprididae > Hypophthalmichthys > Hypophthalmichthys nobilis. The sequence continues at coordinate 37,018,642 of CM075474.1, forward strand.
CTTGTAACCGAATAAAACTGACCGTCATTGAAATCTCATAACCGAATAAAACAGACCGTCTTTAAAATCTCATAACCGAATAAAAAAGACTGTCACTGAAATCTCGTAACTGAATAAAACAAACATCATTGAAATCTCATAACCTAATAAAACCGACCGTCAATTAAATCTCGTAACTGAATAAAACAAACGCCATTGAAATCTCGTAACCGAATAAAACCAACCGGCATTGAAATCTCGTAACCGAATAAAACCAACCGGCATTGAAATCTCGTAACCGGAAAAAAACGACCATCATTGAAATCTCTTAACTGAAAAAAAAAAAGACCGTTATTGAAATCTCGTAACCTAATAAAACCAACCGGCATTGAAATCTTATAACCTAATAAAACCAACCAGCATTGAAATCTCGTAACAGAATAAAACTGACCGTCATTGAAATCTCGTAACACAATAAAACCGACCGTCAATTAAATCTCGTAACTGAATAAAACAAACACCATTGAAATCTCGTAACCGAATTAAACTGACCGCCATTGAAATCTCGTAAATGAATAAAACAGACCGTCTTTAAAATCTCGTAACTGGATAAAAAAGACTGTCATTGAAATCTCGTAACTGAATAAAACTGACCGTCATTGAAATCTCGTAACCGAATAAAACAGACATCATTGAAATCTCATAACCTAATAAAACCGACCGTCAATTAAATCTCATAACCTAATAAAACCGACCGTCAATTAAATCTCGTAACAGAATAAAACCGACCGTCAATTAAATCGCGTAACTGAATAAAACAAACACCATTGAAATCTCGTAACCGAAAAAAAAACGACCATCATTGAAATCCCGTAACCGAAGAAAAAAGACCGTTATTGAAATCTCGTAACCGAATAAAACAGACATCATTGAAATCTCATAACCTAATAAAACCGACCGTCAATTAAATCTCGTAACTGAATAAAACAAACGCCATTAAAATCTCGTAACCGAATAAAACCAACCGCCATTAAAATCTCGTAACCAAAAAAAAACGACCATCATTGAAATCTCGTAACTGAAGAAAAAAGACCGTTATTGAAATCTCGTAACCTAATAAAACCAACCGGCATTGAAATCTCGTAACAGAATAAAACCGACCGTCACTGAAATCTCGTAACCGAATAAAACCGACCGTCAATTAAATCTCGTAACTGAATAAAACAAACACCATTGAAATCTCGTAACCGAAAAAAACCAACCGGCATTGAAATCTTGTAACCGGAAAAAAACGACCATCATTAAAATCCCGTAACCGAAGAAAAAAGACCGTTATTGAAATCTCGTAACGGAATAAAACAGACTTCACTGAAATCTCGTAACAGAACAAAAACAACCGTCACTGAAATCTCGTAGCTGAATAAAACAGAAGTCATTGAAATCTCATAACCGAATAAAAACAACAATCATTGAGATCTCATAAAGAAAAAAAAACTGACCATCATTGAACTCTCATAACAAACCAAAACTGACTGCTATTGAAATCTCATAGCAAAATTAAACCAATAGAGACCATTGACCATTGAAATGTTATAATGAAACAAAACCAATCAAAAGATTAAAAAAAAAAACACAAAAAAAAAAAAAACATACACAAAGACATCAAGAATCAGCACATGAATCTCAACAATGGTGACAATAGTGTCATGCCGCAGTGCATGCTGGGAACAATAGTACAAAACTCCCAGCATGCATCACAGTAATGAATAAATTATGCAGCTGAATTGTCCTATTATTTTCTTTAATTCTATTTTGCGTTTATTTTTTTGCTGTGTTTTTGTTCTGTCTTTTAGTAGCTTTTTTTGATGTCCAGAGTTGATCTGATCATCTGAATATTTTGTTGTCACCATTGTTGAGATTCATACGCTGATTGCTCACATCTGTGTTTGTCAGTGTAGTTTACTGCTTTCTGCTCATGGTTTGTTTTTTGTTTTTTTTAAATCTTCAATCTTTTAACTGATTTCTGCAATACGGTATGATCTCATGTTCTAATAAAACTATATAACACTTGTAAAATTGAGCAATACATTTTTACAGCATTTATTAATCTGTGTTAATGTTAGTTCACAGTGCATTAAATAATATTAACAGATACAAATTTTAGTCTGAAAAATGTATTCATAAAAGTAGAGGTTTATATTAAGATTAATAAATGCTATATTGTTCATTGTTAGTTAATGTAAATCAATGTAGTTAACTAATGTTAATCAATAAAAGTGTTGCCAATTTTGTAATGCAAAATTTTATTTACTTTGATTTAAGAGTGAAATTTGACCTATATTTTTCATCAGTCCACCAAACGGGTAGTACTAGATAAGACATATCATAGAAAAACTCATACTAATATAATGTTTTTAATACATCTCAATACATCAGATAAGCTTTACACAATAAAGGTAGATGGACATTGGCATTAAATGATCTGCACATGGTTTAAAGTTGCTCTGCAATCGAATGGACGCATGATTAATGCTGCAGTGCGCTCGGAGGGCAAACGCTTCCCAAAGGTCATTTGCTAAAGGAAGTGCCCTAAATGATTAATCATACAAAAGAAATGCCTCCTCGAATCAGCGTTGTCAAACAATAACGTCTGCCAGCGGCAAAAACATTTTAGATATGCAACAAATAAGCATGAATCTTTAAGTGAAGAGCTGCATGAGCGCTTCCTCTGGTAGAGAAGCCTTATAAACACACAGAGATCATGGAAACGATTCAGTGAATTCACTGCATCCTTTTCAGGATTATCTAATCAGCTGGGGAAAATGAGAGAAACGGTTAGATCCTTCTGCATTTCCTCAAAAGGATCATTGTTGAAACACGAACACGACACAAAGCCACAGAGGTGGTTTTGAGGAGCGTGACTCCCTGAGGGGCTTTAAGAAGAAACATCCTGTTTAATTAAAAGGAGAACATGAGAAGGTTTGTGTGGTTGCTGTAATCAATACACAATTTATCACCGCCATGTCATACATGCACGTTATTTATTTAGAAGCTTCAGTCATCCATAATCTCATAATTCCCAGCTGAGTCACTGGGTGAATCACATGAAACCTGTCAAGAAAATGTGGAAGTCATATTTCACATCAGAATAGAAAAGAAAAGTAATTACCTTTTAGCCTGTTTTAATATTTTTGTATTGTGGCATTATTTTCAAGACAATGAAACAAAAGTTTCCTCTAATACTGTAAACTGTATATTAGGACTGTCAAAATTAACAAAATTGTCAAAATTGCATTGCATTGCAAAATTGGTTGTTTTAACCCAGCAATTGGGTTAAATGTTTGACTCAGCCTGCTGGGTAGTTTTATTTAACCCAACTATTGTTTAAAAATTACTGTATTGTTATATAAATAAAATAAAATATAAAAAATAAACATATTTCAACTAGTTGGCAAAGCAGCATTTCTCAAAAAAATTCTAAACATATTAAAACTTAAATAATAATACATAATAAAAATGTCAAAAACACAGCAAAATGAATGAAAATTTAACTAAAATTAATGAAATGGTACATAAAATATAAAATATAATAGTATATCAATTAAACTAAAATATCACTGTTTTTAATCTATTTTTATTTTATTTTAAAATACTTTATTTTTATTTTACTTTAATCATAACACTGTGTCAATCCCACAAATGTCAGTTTCAGTGATCCAATAGTACTGATAAAATAGTTAAATGTAATTTCAATGCACTATTTTACACAACATTTTTTCACTCAACAAATATTCACCAGTGTGAAATATGAAAGTAAATGAACTGAATAAAATACATAGAAATGTAAATTATGTAACAACAGTATACAGTTTCATTAAAACTGTAAAAAACTGATAGATGGATCAAAATGACTGAAGATATTAAGTCTTGTTTTCTGAAAAATGTATAAAAAGTAAGTGAGTTTTTGCTTAAAACAAGAACAAATATCTGCCACTGGGGTCAGAAGAATAATCTTGTTTTCTGAGCCCGTTGGCAGATATTTTCTGGAAAACAAGACAGACACACTGAGGATGTTCAACTATTGTTTAAAAATTACTGTATTGTTGCTTAAAATGAACCCAAAGTATGCTGAAAATAAATATTTATAAATATGTTTAATAAATTAACATTTATTAAACTCACTTAATTTTGATGTTTTGTTGTTGTTTTTTCTCCAGAAAATATATTTTGCTTCTCCAGTAAATGTATCTTGATTTAAGAATGTTTAGATATTTGTACTGGAAAACAAGACAGAAACACTGAGGAAGAACATCATTTTACTGCAGTGTTGACATTTTTATAGGAATCCCTTATAATGAAATCTGACCTTGAAGAAGAGCCGGGCGACAGGTCTGTGTGCGAGTCTGGCGAGGCGGCCGTACAGTCCCGTGTCCACCAGGCCCGTGTCGACGTCACCGCTGATCCGCTCGGCTCTGGTGCACGGTGCAGGTCGGAGGTGAACAGAAGCTGTGCCAGTTTGCTCCAGGCGTACGCCTCATGGCTGCTGCTGACTGCACAAAAAAAAAGATAAAATAAACAACTGCAACCAGCTTCAGTTCAAAACCACCTCAAACGGGCTCTGTTCCAAACCGAGAGCATCTGACGGCATCACAGACTGCTCCAAATCATCATTAATCTGACTTCTAAGATACTTTAATAAATTGTAAGGCAGCTAATTAGTGTTATTTTAGCATTGTTTATATATATATTTATTAATATTTTGAATTAAGTTTTATTTTTATGTTTTCAGCTTTATTTCCCTGCCATTGATGGAATTTCCTGGAAATCCATGTTATACAGTAGGGGGCGCTATTACACACCTCCAGAATCTCCAGATCAAAACACAGGTGAAGAAGAAGCAGAAACAAGCGATAGAAGCATTGCTGACGCACATAAATGACACGATCATCAAACATCATAACTGCCTGACGTTACTGAATGAAATGATGAACCATGAAGAGGAAACGACTGTGAAGCTTTGAGGTGTTGATGGACTCGATCTACTCCATCTGTGTTTTGATCATCGCTCTGAATCACATCCGGATGAAGTCTTTGACAAAAACGCGATTTAAAAAAATGTTGATTTTTTTATGAAACTTACTCATATTCAAGTGTTGATAAAAAAGAATGCATGAAGCTAGAATATTTTTGTTGTTGTTGTTGTTTTAAAGCAGAGGCTCTGTTCTTTCTTTTGATATATTGCATGTTCAGATATTCATACAACAAAATATACTGGGAGCCATGAAAATTTTGTGAAAATGATCAAAAATGATGCCGCTGACTGGCAACTTGCACTGTCGGGGAAAGAGTTAATGTTAGTTTAAGTTTTAGTAATCAAAAAAGCTTTTGTCATTTTGATTACTTTTTGCTTTTAAATATTTCTAAATAGCGTTTAGCTCAGTTTTAGTTTCAGTTTAATTTTAGTGCTTCAACTTCAACTTATTTAATTTAGTTGTCAAAGCAAGCAATCTAATTTTTAAGTAAGTTTTTCATCAGGATAATTATAGATCAGGATAACTATAAAACCATAAAAATGTTCATTACTTGAAATAAAATAAACATCAACTCAAATAAATTAAAATAAAATAAAAAATAAATATATTTCAACTAGTTGCCGAGGCAGCATTTCTCAAAAAATTTCTAAACATATTAAAACTTAAATAATAATACATAATAAAAATGTCAAAAACACACAACAAAATGAATGAAAATTTAACTAAAATTGATGAAATGATACATAAAATATAAAATATAATAGTATATCAATTAAACTAAAATATCACTGTTTTTAATCTATTTTTATTATATTTTAAAATACTTTATTTTTATTTTATTTTAATCATAACACTGTGTCAATCCCACAAATGTCAGTTTCAGTGATCCAATAGTACTGATAAAACAGTTAAATGTAATTTCAATGCACTATTTTACACGTTTTTACACTCAACAAATATTCACCAGTGTGAAATATGAAAGTAAACGAACTGAATAAAATACATAGAAATGTAAGGAAAATAATGGTAACAACAGTATGCAGTTTCATTGAAACTGTAAAAAATTGATAGATGGATCAAAATGACTGAAGATATTAAGTCTTGTTTTCTGAAAAATGTATAAAAAGTAAGTGAGTTTTTGCTTAAAACAAGAACAAATATCTGCCACTGGGGTCAGAAGAATAATCTTGTTTTCTGAGCCCGTTGGCAGATATTTTCTGGAAAACAAGACAGAAACACTGAGGATGTTCATATGAATCTCCCTCCAGGCCAGATTCCTCTTATCTCTGATTTATTTCAGAATCTCTGCATTCTAGATCTCCAGATTGAGTCTTGCTTCGGGTAACTTATTTTTCCTGGAGACGTTTGGCGCGTGTTTTTCCACTCACATGCTGCGCAGATCCTGATGACTCTAGAGCACGACCCATCCTTCCCAGAATGCACCAGGCTGTCCAGCAGAAGGTGGGTCAACAGAAAGTGGCCCAGGTAGATGATGGCAAAACACACCTCGACTTCATCTTCGGTTCTGCTTTCAGAAACCTGCATAACAGCTGCTGACATGAAAACACAGAGCGCAGATTCACTGACAAGATTTCTAGTTCACTACTTCTACTAGTTCAACAGTCACGATCATGACTTGATTTTACATTATGTTTTAAAACAATAAGCAATTTCGATTATTTTATTTAATAAGCCACACACATTATATTCAGATGCTATACAGCAATACGATTATTACTCGATTAGTTTCAGGGGTATATCGATCAATATATCGATATTACAATATTTTACACAACCAGTCACATTTTTATTAACTCACAAATGCAACCAAAATATATAACATGAATGTTTCTCTGAAAATTGCACATCCCCAATTGGGACACAACAACAGTAACAACAAAAATGTAAAAGTATTTGTAATTCGTTACTTCACACCACCTGCCCCGGGAATGCGTAAAGCATGTTATTATTATTATTAAAAATATATAACATGTATTATTATTATTAAAAACATATATAAAACATATTATTATGATGATGATGATGCTTGAGAAGAGCAGGGCAGTGTTTGTGATCAGCGTATAAGCATCAGCGAGTCGTGCTGATTATAATCAGAGCTAACGAACGCCTGACGGAGTTCAGCACATATTATCACATTGACCCCATTACTGCTCATTAAACACCGTTATTATCAATCACCCTGAACAACACTAACGCATCTGAAGATCATGAGGTGTACAGTCTGAAGAGAATCCTGAAACACATGAACGCATACACACGCATACACACACACACACACATACTGATTCCAGGAAACATTTTCAAATTAATCAAACCCATTCGTCGCCTTCTCTTCACATCAACTGCGCCGTATTGTTCTGGACATATAATCAGGATTAAACAGATATAAATAGTTTTTTAATCAAAAATGAGGTCTAGTAATGATTGATTGACGTCATTTATAAATGCCTGAGGTGACAATGACCAAAATAACAGCATTGTGACCCAAAAATGGGTCTCAAGTCTGTCCTGATGGGTCACAGACAGCAGGACAAACAATACTAATATATCAAACAACCTTATAATGATGTACAGTAAACCAAAATACACACAACTTCTAAACGGGAGAAGAAAACACTTCCCATAGCTTCTGTCGTGACTCATGTGTCCAATCAAACTAGCTTATTCTGTGTCTAGTTTATCATTTTATGGATTATTGGGTCTGTGAAGTTCATTAATATACATTTATTCAAAACGTATTTTCGATTTTCAATGTTTTTTGAAATATAAACATGTAAATGGTGTCTGTCATAAAAACATGATGGATTTATTCAAACATACGTTAAATAATGAAGAATAGGTTAAGTAAAAATACAATGAATATGCAATATAGTGTATATATTTAACAAAACATTCCTCTCTAGAGTATTTTTCTAGCTATTGAGTTTATGGTCACTGAATGGCTTTTCTGAGGTTACGTGACATTGTTCTCAAGCTGTTTTATTGACGCCTTTCCACGGTTCAAACTGATGATTGATCGATTATATGAGACATGATTCATGTTAGTAAGTTGTACTTTTTCTTTCAATATTCCTTCTGATGTTCATTCATGTTTATTTGGTGCTTTAACTAGTAGTAAAGCGGAAGAGATGATCGATTCAATTGAGGGGCTACAGCGATCTGCCACACCACATTAAAGAGCACCAAAAAAATCTGAGACTTTGTTTCATATCAAAAGTAACAAAGCACAAAGCTTATTGTGATTTATTGGATGGGATGCACGCTACAATGTTTTGTTTGTTCATTAACTGAAAACATGAAAGATTCTTCCGATTTAAGGATTTATATTGGTTCATCAAAATGAGAATCGATTAAAATCGAGAAATCTATATTTTATATTGAGAACGTACCATTGTTGATGAGCGTTTGCAGTGGAAGACGTCGATCCTTAAATCTCTGGACAAACTCTTAAAGACACCACATCCAAAATCTCAAAGTCCACTGTGGAAACACAACACAACATGCACATGTTACTAACATCATGTGTGCATTACAATGAGGAAAAAAATGAAAGCATAGCGGAAAATGTTCAAGGCCAGAAGTTGGACAGACAGAAAATGAAACACCAATCATGCATGATTCATAGGCCCTGTTTACACCTGGTCGATCAGATCACAAGTAGTTGAGGGAGACACGTCTCTTTCGTCCACTTTCAACCACTTCCTGATTTCTTCGAGTAGAGGGTCTGTGGGTGGGTAAATGTATGGGTTTTTCAGATCTTTCGATTTAATGGACACAGTAAGCTCACGCACCTGAGACAACGGCAAAACACACGGAAAGCAGCAGCTTTCGTTTCTCCTCTGACAGCCGTGAGACCAGCCGAACGCTGTGAGTGTTTGCTAGAAATCAGGAATGGTGAGAGAACATTGTGCTTGGTACGTTTTTCATCTTCGAACCAAACTTGGGTCTTTAGTCAACAGCACACTTCCCAAAATGTTTCCGCGTTAGGTCAGTAGACGGAGAGTGAGTAGGCATCTTGACCACATGAGGGTCTACACTACGAAAACAATCCGGTCGAATGCGTTTTCAACCACATCTGGAAGTGGACGAGCTCAAAACCTTTTAGACCCCGTTTACACCTGTATTTAGTGTTGTTCACTTGTGATCCGATCGAACAAAACACATCTTAATACCAGGGCCATATTTCTCATTGTCAGCTCTGAATGTACAGTGCTCAGCGTAAATGAGTACACCCTCTTTGAAAGGTAACTTTTTAAACAATATTTCAATGAACACAAAAACAATTTCCAAAATGTTGACAAGACTAAGTTTAATATGACATCTGTTTAACTTACATAACATGAAAGTAATGTTAATAATATAACTTATATTACACATTTTTCAGTTTTACTCAAATTAGGGTGATGCAAAAATGAGTACACCCCACAACAAAAACTACTACACCTAGTACTTTGTATGGCCTCCATGATTTTTAATGACAGCACCAAGTCTTCTAGCATTGGAGTGAACAAGTTGGCGACATTTTGCAACATCTCTCTTTTTCCATTCTTCAAGAATGAGCTCTTTTAGAGACTGGATGCTGGATGGAGAGTGATGCTCAACTTGTCTCTTCAGAATTCCCCATAGGTGTTCGATTGGGTTCAGATCAGGAGCCACTGAATCACTTTCACCCTGTTCTTCAGAAATCCAACAGTGGCCTTAGATGTGCGTTTAGGATCATTGTCATGTTGGAAAAGTGTACGACGACCAAGGGCACGGAGTGATGATAGCATCTTCTCTTTCAGTATAGAGCAGTACATCTGTGAATTCATGATGCCATCAATGAAATGCAGCTCCCCGACACCAGCAGCACTCATGCAGCCCCACATAAGGACACTCCACCACCGTGTTTCACTGTAGGCACCATGCATTTTTCTTTGTATTCCTCACCTTTGCGACGCCATACAGTTTTGAAGCCATCAGTTCCAAAAACATCTATCTTGGTCTCATCACTCCAGATTATAGAGTCCCAGTAGTCCTCATCTTGGTCTTCATGGGCCCTGACAAACTCTAGGTGGGCTTTTTTGTGCCTGGGCTTTAGGAGAGGCTTCTTTCGTGGACGGCACCCATGATGCCATTCCTCTGCAGTGTACGCCGTATTGTGTCACGGGAAATAGTCACCCCAGTTTGGCTTTCTACTTCTTTAGATAACTGCAGTGAACTCGCATGCCGATTTTCTTCAACCCTTCTCATCAGAAGACGCTCCTGTCGAGGTGTTAACTTCCGTGGACGACCTGGATGTCTCTGAGAGATGGTTACAGTTCCATCTTTTTAAAATTTTTGTACCACTTTTGCTTCAGTATTCTGACTGATAAGTAAAGCTTTGCTGATCTTCTTGTAGCCTTCACCTTTCTGAAATGATTTTCTTTCTCAGGTCTTGTGACATTTCTCTTCCATGTGGTGCCATTGCTGACAGCATGAAATGGGAAGGGGTTTTGACACCCTTTTATAGTCAGCTGTCTGCTGGACACCTGTGTAATGAAGAATTAGACTCACCTGTGGTTGAGTTCTTGTTAAATTAGACATTTGTAGTCTAAAATGTAGCTTTGCTCCAGAGACTATCAGTGGGGTGTACTCATTTTTGCATCACCCTAATTTGAGTAAAACTGAAAATTTTGTTCTCCAAGTTATATTATTAACCTTGCTTTCATGTTATAAATTAAAAACAGATGTTATATTAAACTTTGTCTTGTCAACATTTTGGAAATTGTTTTGTGTTCATTGAGATATTGTTTAAAATGTTACTTTTCAAAGGGGGTGTACTCATTTACGCTGAGCACTGTAAATGTCCATATACAGTTACAGTTACTTGCTGCCAGCAGCTACATAAAATCAGAGAATGAAAAACGGTCCCATCATCCCTCCTTTGATTCAGGATTAATTCAAGAGTCATTTCAGGACACATGCTGCTGAATGCAAATTGCAAATCTCTTCAGCTCGGCTCCTGCACAAATAATACAGCTTCATCTGACCGAGAGCTGAAATACTGTCATACACACACCTTTACAAACTCTGAAGAAATACAATAACACTTTACAATACGGTTCCATTTGTTAACTAGATTAGTTAACATTAACTACTTCTAAAGTATTTATTAATCTTAGTTCATTTTAATTAACAAATAATTCAATGACTCACTCAAAGTCTTCACTTGTTTCATTTCTTGATGAATCAGCATTTTTGAACAAATCTCATGAATGAATGATTCAATGACTCACTCATAAAGACTTCACTTGTTTCATGACACGATGAATCAGCATTTTTGAACGAATCTCTTGAATGAATGATTTAGTGACTCAGTCATTAATACTTCACTTGTTTCATTAATGGATGAATCGTTTTTGAACAAATCTCTTGAATGAATGATTCAATGACTCACTCAAAGTCTTCACTTGTTTAATTTCTTGATGAATCAGCATTTTTGAACAAATCTCATGAATGAATGATTCAATGACTCACTCATTAATACTTCACTTGTTTCATTATTGGATGAATCGTTTTTGAATGAATCTCTTGAATGAATGATTCAATGAAAAACATTTTTAACAGTCACTTAGCGCAACCTACTGGTGTAACGATGTAATGATACAATCATTATTTGAAGCGTCAAGCTACTTTCAAAAGGTGATTTACTCTATTTTGATCGCTACCTTAGACATCAGTGTTTATATCCGAGCTATAAACTTTTATCCAGTACTTCTGTAATAATCTGAATTATTTTAAGACAGAAATAATGATAATGTGTGGTTGAAAAGACTGTTTCATATCTATACATGACAACGGCTCTCTCTGGATCAGAACACAGATCTGAATGTTCGCTGTGATCGTACTTGTCAAAGCTTTAATAGACAGAGACGAATCGCTGTCATTTGCTAATAAGATTGCAGGGGTGATTGAATTGAGATCACAATCTTTTAAAGATTAACCGTGCAGCTCTACTGTACATTCATGTTAGTATGCTATTCTGCTATCTTGGAAATGAAGCTGTGTTCATCATTAAACCTGTTCAGACAGGAACTTCAGACCCCCCCAGCAATTTCACACAACAATTGAACAATGTTTCTGTCACCTAACATTGGCAGCTCCTTTTTTTAGCGTCACAGAGAAAGTATTTGCTTGCAGCAGAGATGACAGCGAAAACACAACCTGACTGCCGCCCACCTTCCCCTTCAGAAAACCCACAATCCTCTGCTTTAGACAACTCACTAGTCAAGACAATTGAGAACATGGGAAAAATATGGGAAAAAATAATGCATTTTGCTGGTAGTGTTGAATAACGCAACATTGTGAATATTAATGTGTTTTTTAATGCATTGTGATTCTGAATTAAGAAACGATGCTGAAAGTGTGTATGTTAAAGCGGTTCTCGAGGATCATCCTGGCGTTCTGTATGCTCTGTATCTATTTATTTCATGTCTCCCCTGAAGGCTCTCCTGCATTGACTGAGTAAAAGTGTGAATGAGGTTAACTTACTCCCGCAGGCCTGAAACGGCAGCCGTTTTACTGCCGCTCGCTGGTAACACACACACGGTGGTTTTATCATCTCAGGCCACGTCTGCTCCTGTTGTCTCTCATGATACGGTCTAACCGGACCGGCCGGCCGTCCTCTGGGACTGTTTGCCATTTGGACGGGAGTTTTCCTGAGGTTAATGAATGCTGTGGCCGCATTGCAGAGCTTTTTGTGCTGCATTTCCAGACTGAAAACATTTTCCAAAGCCATTGTATGTAATTGAACTCTTTGAGAGTGGACACGCTTCTGTGATTCTGTACAGGGTCTTAACGTGAGCAGATCGGAGCCGTAGTGAGTCTCGGCTTATAGTAGGATCCAGTTTATTCTGGACAACCATTGTCCACTTGGACAGGAATACGTGTCGACTTTGAAATTAGAATTTATGTGCATTCAAAAACGAATATGTAGGGATTATTTCACAGAGATAACTGTACTTTGTAAAGCTGCTTTACAGTTAAAGAGGCCCTTTTTTAAAGTCTTGATGTTGTTTTTGGGCTCTACTACAATGGATTCATGCTTGAATGTTAAAAAATCAACGTAAATATAAACTATTGTAAGTTTGTTTTTGTTTTAAAGAAATTAATACTTTTATTTAGAAAGGACAAAAGTGACATTAAAGACATTTATAATGTTACAAAAGATTCTATTTCAAATAAATGCTGAACTTTCTATTCATCAAAGAATCCTGAAAATAAAAATGTGTCAAAATTTCCACAAAAACATGAATTGTTTTCAACATTGATAATAATCATAAATGTTTCTTGAGCAGCAAATCATCATATTAGAATGATTTCTGAAGGATCATGTGACACTGAAGACTGGAGTAATGATGCTGAAAATTCAGCTTTGATCACAGGAATAAATTACACTTACACAGCTGTTTTACACTGGAATAATATTTCACAATTTTTACAGTATTTTTGATCAAATAAATGCAGCCTTGATGTGCAAGTCAAGTCAAATTTTATTTGTATAGCACTTTCACAATGCACATTGTTTAAAAGCAGCATACAGAAAATCACAATGTTATTGTTTATAATATCATGCCTTATAGTTGCATTTTGCAGATTAGAGCTGGGCGGTAATGTAGTTAATCACGCACTTGAGATTTTCTATATAGTATATATTGTTTTACATGAGTATAAATTATGATGCATCAATAATCAGTATTATGCTTACCGGTAAATTTGCTTTTATCGGCCAATACCGATTATTGGCCGATATATTGGTGCATCTCTATAGTTTAAAAACAGCTGATGGTCAGAGCCGATATATCCTGTCAATCAAAAGAGGGCAGGAAAATGCACTGAAATTGGGCTTTGTGTAAAGAAAATGCTAAGAAACCAGTTTTATGTTCAATATTAATAGTAATTATATGAATTAATAACATTCAGAAAGTTAAGAAATATTCATTTAATCTTCAGAATTTAGTTGATGTGTGTTAATTTGAGTAATGTGTTTAAGTTTATAACTGATACCAGTTACTCTGAAACAAGCTGATGAAATAGAGAGAATAATTTTTTTATTTGCATTTCTTTCAAAATATAATAATTTAAAATATAATTATTAAATATAATGAAATTATCATTAATTTAAAAGAAGGTTATAAAAGGCAGAACCCCCAAACGTTATTGGTATCGGCAGATATAACTCGGAATAATTGGTTATCGGTATCGGTGGAGAAATTTAGTATCCGTGCATCTCTCTCTCTCTCTCTCTCTATATATATTTATATATCCAACTTTAGTGTATATATGAAGCTGTGTGATAATACATTTTACAATGATATAAACAATCACACAGTGTAGTTTTGCTACATCGTATATAAAACATTTCAAAAATGTAAAAAAAATTGTACTCGCAGCAAACTTTTGAACAACAGTGTATAGTGAATATTCAACGTATCAGTCAATTGTGTGAACAAACTACATTTCCCATCATTCTCTGGGCAGACCGTGAAGAATATGGATTTCCAAACTTGTAAGAAGCAACATCCCAGCATTACCTGTGTAAAAGACTGAGATGTTCACAGCTCGTGACCTACTGAAGTACAAAAGCTGGTTATAGAGTTCTATTCGAGTTCCTGTCTATTTCATTCAATTAAATGAGCACATTTAGACAAAGACAGATGGAGGATGAGAAAGTCTACATTAGCTGTATCCATTTATCAACTCTGACCTGGATTAAGTCTCATTTTGTCCTCGAGTCGTGCAACCGATCCACAGAGAGCGGATTCATTCGTCTTTACAAAGAGCCCGTAGGGCGCAGAGCAAAAGCTGCGTCCACAAACACCATTACATGTTCTGTCTGCTAGATCAACTGCAGCTGATGTGATGACCACAGACAGAGCTGAGGGCAAAAACACTCACGCTGCATCTCAGCGGACTCCAGCGGGAATGAGACGATAGATGCAACACGCGTGAGTCAGTCGGCGTGCACTTTAGAGATGCGCAACACGGTCACGGGCGACTTCTGCTGCTGGAGCCCATGTGCATGAGTTAACTGAATGCTTGTTATGTTTTAAAAACAGCACAAAACATCATGCAACTGCAATGCAAACATGCTACATTGGTGTCACATGACCTCATGTTGTGGAAAATCAATTGTTGCATTGCATTGCATTTTCCAACTGTAAGTCGCACTGCATTGTGGAGGGAAAAGTTGCATTGCTGCATGTCACATTTTATTATTACATTCAGAAATAATTTAAAATACCGTCAATAAAACAAATGTTTATAAACACTATAAAAACAAAAATTATAGTGACATTCATTATGAATAACATTTATAAATAGATAAAAAAAAAATGTTGGCTTGAGAAAGCCTTGCCAGAAGGTTTGAAAAAGTTTCAAAAGCTTGAAGTTTGAAGGTTTTCATTTTGAAATAGTTTGAAGTTTAAAGTACTTTTAAAGCTTAAAGTGTGAAGATTTTGAAGGCAATACAGTCTATCAGAAAACAGATATAGATAGATAGATATGGTGTTTTAGCATGTTGTTAACATGTTTTAACATTGTTAGCTTGATTTAACGCATTGCTAGCATGTTTTAGCATGATTTAACACATTGTTAACATGTTTTAGTATGTTGCTAACATGAATTAACATGTTTTAGTATGTTGCTAGCATGAATTAACATGTTGCTACTATGTTTTATCATGTTGCTAGCATGATTTAACACATTGCTAACATGGTTTAGCATGTTGCTAGCATGATTTAACACATTGCTAACATGTTTTAGCATTTGCTAACATGTATAAGCATATTGCTATCATGAATTAGAACATTGCTAGCATGAATTAACATGTTGTTTGCATGAATTAGCACATTGCTAGCATAATTAGCATGTTGCTAGCATGTTTTAACATGTTACAATTAATTAGCATGTTGTTAATGTTTTAGCATTTGTTAGCATGATTTAACATTTTGCTAACATGAATTAACATAATGCTAGCATGTTTTAATACATTGCTAGCATAATTAGCATGTTGCCAGCATCCTTCAACAGATTGCTAGCATGTATTAGTATGTTGTTAACATGAATTAGCATGTTTTAGCACATTGCTAACATGAATTAACATGTTGCTACCATGTTTTCGCATGTTGCTAGCATGATTTAGTACATTGCTAGCATGTTTTAACATGTTGCTAGCATGATTTAACACAATGTTAAAATGTTTCTAGCATGAATTAACACATCGTTAACATGTTTTAGCATTTGCTAACATGTATTAGCATATTGCTAGCATGAATTAGAACATTGCTAGCGTGAATTAACATGTTGTTTGCATGAATTAACACATTGCTAGCATTATTAGCATGTTGCTAGCATGTTTTAATATGTTAAAATTAATTAGCATGTTGTTAGTGTTTTAGCATTTTGTTAGCATGATTTAACATTTTGCTAACATGAATTAACATAATGCTAGCATGTTTTAATACATTGCTAGCATAATTAGCATGTTGCTAGCATATATTAACAGACTGCTAGCATGTATTAGTATGTTGCTAACATGAATTAGCATGTTTTAGCACATTGCTAGCATGAATTAACATGTTGCTACCATGTTTTAGCATGTTGCTAGCATGAATTAGCAATTTCAACATTTATTCTCTTTATCCAGTTCTATGCAAATAATGCTGGGAACTATAAATCCAGATTAAATTACACACATTAAGTTGATGTGATGTCAACATAAAAATAATGTTTGCAACTTTAATTGAATCAATAAAGTATATGTAGCCTATATATATATGTGTGTGTGTGTGTTTGTGTGTGTGTGTCATCTGCATGGGTGGCGCTAGAGAGAAGCTAGCAGGTGCTTCAGCACCCCCAAGAAAGACCAAAGCACCCCCAATTTTTTCAGCAATTATATACAGATTGTGTGTTATATTTAATAAATAAGTTGATAATAAAAGCAACAAATGAAATAAAAAAAAACTCATTTAACTCATTACACATGCATGACGTGATTTGCAGCTACTGTTCGTAATGTCGTAGCATTTTATCTTAAAGTGGAGCGGTTCCTTGTGCCAAGAGCTGCCCCCAACTAAAGATTTTTCTAGAAGTCATTCATTTAGGCCATTAATCGTTTAGTCGCACGTTTACATTAAATTAATTAATGTAATAAAAGCCTACAAATCCATCCTTTAATAACCTATCTATATAGCTATAGGCGTGATATAGCACATTCCATGCTCAAGCTTGCGCATAAATCTTGCTGCAAAGCACCGGCAAAAGTAATGATTATGAATGTGTTCAGGGAAAAGAACACATTACACTATTTTAAGCATTTAAACTATAGTGCTTTCTGAGTCAGTGTCGGCTGCAAAGATTAAGTTGCCAATGCTGACAAAAAAAAAAAAAAAAGAAAGAAAGAAAAAAGAGAGAGATCGACGTGCGCCTCCTACCTAAGCGCACTAATACTTTAGCTTCCACACTCCTCGCAATTAACACTAATTTACTTTTTGGACCGGACAAAGATCTCTCAAATACAGAGAGGAGTTTGTACAAGTCAATAAACACATCTTTATAGCAACTGTGGGGATGTCCGAAACAGCAGCTTGGCACATTTGGCCATCGTTCGCGGAGAGCGAAGGCTGGTTTGAGACTTAAAATAGCAAGTACAGTGCTCAGCGTAAATGAGTACACCCCTTTAAAAAGTAACATTTTAAACAATATCTCAATGAACACAAAAACAATTTCCAAAATGATGACAAGACTAAGTTTAATATAACATCTGTTTAACTTATAACATGAAAGTAAGGTTAATAATATAACTTAGATACTCAAATTAGGGTGATGCAAAACTGAGTTCACCCCACTGAAAGTCTCTGGAGCAAAGCTACATTTTAGACTACAAATGTCTAATTTAACAAGAATTCAACCACAGGTGAGTCTAATTCTTCATTACACAGGTGTCCAGCAGACGGTTGACTATAAAAGGGTGTTAAAACCCCTTCCCATTTCATGCTGTCAGCAATGGCACCACATGGAAGAGAAATGTCACAAGACCTGAGAAAGAAAATCATTTCAGAAAGGTGAAGGCTACAAGAAGATCAGCAAAGCTTTACTTATCAGTCAGAATACTGTAGCAAAAGTGGTACAAAAATTTTAAAAAGATGGAACTGCAACATCTCTCAGAGACGTCCAGGTCGTCCACGGAAGTTAACACCTCAACAGGAGCGTCTTCTGATGAGAAGGGTTGAAGAAAATCGGCATGCGAGTTCACTGCAGTTATCTAAAGAAGTAGAAAGCCAAACTGGGCTGACTATTTCCCGTGACACAATACGGCGTACACTGCAGAGGAATGGCATCATGGGTGCCGTCCACGAAAGAAGCCTCTCCTAAAGCCCAGGCACAAAAAAGCCCGCCTAGAGTTTGCCAGGGCCCATGAAGACCAAGATGAAGACTACTGGGACTCTATACTCTGGAGTGATGAGACCAAGATAAATGTTTTTGGAACTGATGGCTTCAAAACTGTATGGCGTCGCAAAGGTGAGGAATACAAAGAAAAATGCATGGTGCCTACAGTGAAACATGGTGGTGGAGTGTCCTTATGTGGGGCTGCATGAGTGCTGCTGGTGTCAGGGAGCTGCATTTCATTGATGACATCATGAATTCACAGATGTACTGCTCTATACTGAAAGAGAAGATGCTACCATCACTCCGTACCCTTGGTCGTCGTGCACTTTTCCAACATGACAATAATCCTAAACACACATCTAAGGCCACTGTTGGATTTCTGAAGAAGAACAGGGTGAAAGTGATTCAGTGGCTCCTGATCTGAACCCAATCGAACACCTATGGGGAATTCTGAAGAGACAAGTTGAGCGTCACTCTCCATCCAGCATCCAGTCTCTAAAAGAGCTCATTCTTGAAGAATGGAAAAAGAGAGATGTTGAAAAATGTCGCCAACTTGTTCATTCCATGCCTAGAAGACTTGGTGCTGTCATTAAAAATCATGGAGGCCATACAAAGTACTAGATGTAGTAGTTTTTGTTGTGAGGTGTACTCATTTTTGCATCACCCTAATTTGAGTAAAACTGAAAAATGTGTAATATAAGTTATATTATTAACATTACTTTCATGTTATAAGTTAAACAGATGTTATATTAAACTTAGTCTTGTCAACATTTTGTGTTCATTGAGATATTGTTTAAAATGTTACTTTTCAAAGGGGGTGTACTCATTTACGCTGAGCACTGTAAATATATTCCAGTCCTTTTTATTGTCATATTGCCATTGACTGAAATTTCGAAACGCTGAACGTCTGCCTAACTTTGGGAACTGACTGATCTAGGTGCTTGTTTAATTTCATAAAATAAAATAAAAAAATATTTAAATTGTGCTGAGTCAAATAATCATGTAGTAATAAAATGTTAAAAATCGAGTGGGTGGGCTTTCCTCATATTTATTTTATTATTCATATAAAAAATAAAAAGTTTTTGCGCATATTTACAAGTAATTGCCCAGCTCCCTCTGTCAGTGATGTAGCGCCTCCTCAGCACCTGCATTCAAAATTCCCTGGCGCCGCCTCTGGTCATCTGAGTATTTTATGCATCCAGAAAATTCACATATTATACACAGTACTACATATAATGCAGAAATAAAGTAGTATGGTAGTTGCTATTCTGAATTATTGATGCTGTCAGAAAGTTTAGGATGGACTTGACCTCTGGCTAAAAGCAAATAATCAAATCATTAGCCCCATTACGGAGACGTTGCGTTCCATATTTATTTCACAATGACTTCCATTATTATTCTGACCATGACTAAGATGTTTGGCTGAACCTGAAGGGCACTTGGCTGTTTGTTTAAGTGCCCTTCGCAGAGGACAATGACGACAGCGGTCTGTAAAGTACCAGCCTTCAAAAACAAAATTCCCTCTACACCGTTATGCTTACAAAATTGAGGAAATGTTTTCTCCTGGAATGCAGGAGGCATGCAGTGAAAATATCCTCTCCTACACGCTCAAAACTGTTTCCATTTAACTTTGAAGTCTATCTCAGTTTAAAGGAATCAAAAGTGCTTTGCCTCTGGGCTTTGTTGATGCATTTTCTTCAGAAAGCTGCTCCTGTCGGGAGCATTTCGGACATTTCAGAGATTTTTGTACCAGTGTAAAGCTTTGCAAGGCAACTGTAAATATCTTGGAGGAAAATCTAATGCTCAGGCCATACTGTCCGTCATTCCACAGAAACAAACACGTAATCTTTCATCAAAATGTAATAACCTTCTTTTTCACTTGTCATTATCAATTCCTTATTTTGTACAACCACATTTTCACCATACAAATCCCACCGTTCACCTGCAAATGTAACTATTTGAATTAATCATAAATCATTTGTAGTAATGAAGTAATCATTTGCAATTTTATTTCTTTGACCTTTTGATTCATGTAATATTAAAGTCAGTGACTTGGCAGCATAAGGAAATCAACTAGCTCTAGCCAATTAGAATAACAGGAAGCATCTGTTTTGCATCTCATTTGCATGCGTCCGAACAAGGTCACCTCTAAGTACTTTTTTTTATTTCTTGACTCTGTGTGATGGTCTGGAGAACTCCTGCTGTCATGACGGCTGTTTCAAACACCAGACTGATGACGGACAACATGATTAAAAGCCGATTTATGTGCAGCTGCACCAGAGAGGAATGAATCAAAGAGTGTCAAAGATGGTTTCATCTCTCAGCCGCATACACTACACTACATAATAATTCAGAATTATCCATATCAGCTGAACAGAAATTGAGATTCAAAATTAATAACTCAATAGTGAATTCAGACTAAATTATTTCATGACCTTTATTTGTTTCCATGACTTTTTCAGGCCTGGAAACCACATTTTTAAACTTCCATGATATTTTCTACATATAGATGCATATAAATTTAAATGGATATAATTTATAATATAATATGGATTTAATTACTATTTCTGCAGTGTATAGTATGTATTTTCTATATAGCATGTACATTTATGTTTTAAATTTATAAATTTGTATACATTTATCTATATACATATACATATTATATGCATTTACATTTATATGCATATAAAGTTACATATGATATAGAAAAATACATAGTATGTTATGTATTTTCTATTGTATCTAAATTTATATGCATATAAATGTAAATGCATATATTATGCACATTCCTAAAGATATATGCATACAAACTTTTATGCATATAAATTTACATACTATATAGAAACTGCATAATAACATACTATGTATTCTCTATATCGTATGTAAATGTATATGCATATAAATTTGTATGCATTTATTTATATGCATATTATATGCATTTACATTTTTATGCATATAAGTTTACATATGAAATAGAAAATTTATAGTATGTTGTGTATTTTCAATATAGTATGTAAATTTAAATGCATATAATATGCATATGGATACAGTTATATGCAGATAAATTGACATACTATATAGAAAATTTGTAATAACATACTATGTATTCTCTATATCATATGCAAATTTATATGCATATTACATGCATTTCAATTTATATGCATATAAATTTACATATGATGTAGAAAATACATAGTATGTTATGTATTTTCTATATAGTACGTACATTTAAATGCATATAATATACATATTGATACAACATATAAATGTACATACTATTTAGAAAGTAACTACACAACATACTATGCTTACTATTTCTGCAGTGTATAGCATGCATTTTCTATATAGTATCTACATTTATGTATATACATTAAATGCATATAACATTCATGATCATACAGATATGCATACAAGTTTATATGCATAAATTTACATACAATATATAAAATGCATAATAACATACTATGTATTCTCTATATTGTATGTAAATTTATATACATATAAATTTGTATGCATTTATCTACATGCATATGAATATTATATGCATTTACATTTCTATGCATATAAAAATTATGCATATCGTATACTTAACTTATATGCATAGAAATGTAAATGCATATAATATGCATATAGATAAATGCATAGAAATTTATATGCATATACATTTACATAAGATATAGAGAACAGATTTTCTATATAGTATGTAAATTTATATGCATAGAAATTTGTATGCATTTATCTTTAGGAATAGACACTAAAGAAAATACACAACATACTATGTATTTTCTATATCGTATGTAAATTTCTATGCATATAAATGTAAATGCATATAATATGCATATGCATATAGATAAATGCAAACAAATTTATATGCATATAAATGTACATACTGTACAGAAAATGCATAATAACATATTATGTATTCACTATATCATATGTAAATTTATATGCATATACATTTACATACAATATAGAAACTACATAGTATAGTGTGTACATTTAAATGCATATAATATGCATATGGATACAGCATATAAATTTAAATACTATATAGAAAAAACAAAATGACATGCTTTTTCTGTTTCTGCAGTGTATTTTTTCCAGGATGTGGGAACTTTGTCAATCAAACAAATTGAAGTTTGTCACAGTGTTTCTCTCATCAAGACATCAAACTACCAACTTAACCTGCCTCTCTCACACTTGACTCTGCACATTAAACCAAGATAGAAGTATTTTAACTGTGGGAAATCAGTAGCTCTTCACCAATAAGGAAAATCTCTTCTTGGCTGCACGCTTTGTGTTGAGATTATTATTAAAGTCTTCCTCGCCAAAGCTTCATCTCTGCCGTCACCGGCAGCAGATAAGAGCTCGCAGCTGTAGATCGGAGCGTCTGCCGCTCATGCATCCGGGCAGGGAGAGACAATCCCCTCGCGCAGGTTTAGAGCGATTTACGGCACTGCGGGCTGTGAAACCGCTGAGATGAATCATTCATCTACAGTGACTCACGCTCCTAATTTAGTGCTGAAACTTTGTGGAATCCCATCCAGATGGATGAGCCCTTCCTAGTGTCCTACTGCCTCTCATGACCTCCCGCTTATGTGACAAGTGACTGGAGAAAAGTTGTGCCTTTTAGTGTCATGTCTGCTGTGAGCGAGTCTTGATGTTCAAGAGCATCAGCCCTCGCTGTGCCACAGAAATGCTTACAGACTCGTTCAGTCGTTGTGTGAAGATCGCTGGGAGGTTCAAAGCTCTTAGAATAAGTTCTTGTCTGAACAGGTTTATCAGCAGCAATAATGACTAACAAAGCTGCATTTTCACAAAAAAAATAAATAAATAATAAGTTCATGTTCATGCACTACGCTTACTATTCCTGCAGTGGACATCTTTGTATAGTATGTAAATGTATATGCATATAAATTTAAATGCATATAATATGCATCTGCATATAGATATATTCATACAAATTTATTTGTATATACATTTGCATACTATTTTGATAATACATAATAAGCTTACTACTTGCTTCTGCAGTGTGAAGTATGTATTTTATATCAAATGTATATGTGGTGGGCTGGGTCGAGAGCCGCGGGAGCCAGTGAGGCGAATATTAATGAGCAACACCTCCGCAAAACACTAGTCTTGAGTTCAGAAGGATAAAAGGAAGAGTGGCAACAGTGGAAGATGAGAGAGAATCAGGCCTGGGACATTTTAAGTTGCTATTTTGTTTTTGTTTAGTCGTCCTTTTAATTTACATCGATCGTTTGCCAGTTACCTCCTCCTACTTAAAATAACAACCCAAGATGGGTTCAAACCCAGTGATTGGGTTGTTTTAAGCACGAGCTGAAGGTGGACTTCTACTTGCTAAAAAAACTATAAACTACACTCTAAAAAATGCTGGGTTGAAAATGGACAAACCCTGTTGGGTTGTTTTAACCCAGTGACTGGGTTGTTTTAACCCAGTGAATGGGTTGTTTTCCCAGCAATTGAGTTGTTTTATCCTTGGGTTGTTTTAACCCAGCGATTGGGTTGTTTTAACCCAGCGATTGAGTTGTTTTAATCCCGCAAATGGGTTGTTTTACCCCAGCGACTGGGTTGTTTTAACCCAGCAAATGGGTTGGTTTAACCCAGTGAATGGGTTGTTTTCCCGGCAATTGAGTTGTTTTAACCTTGGGTTGTTTTAACCCAGCAAATGGGTTTTTGTAACCCAGCCAATGGGTTGTTTTAACGCAGTGATTGGGTTGCTTTAACCCAGGGATTGGGTTGTTGCAACCCATTGATTGGGTTATTTTAACCCAGCGGTTAGGTTAAATGTTGGCCCAACCTGCTGGGTAGTTTTATTTAACTCTTGTTTGTATTTCTTGCTTAAAATGATCCCAAAATATGTTGAAAATGAACATTTATTAATATGTTTAATAAATGAACATTTATCAATAAGTTTAATGAATAATAATGAAACAATAAACATTTATCAAATTGCTTATTAATAAATGTTCACCTTTTGATTATTATTGTTTCCTCTGGTAATTATGTGTCTGATTTTTAATTTCCAACATATTCTGGGTTCATTTTAAGCCAGACATATAGTAATTTTTAAACAATAGTTGAGTTAAATAAAACTGACCAGCATGTTGGGTAAACATTTGACCCAACCGCTGGGTTAAAACAACCCAGTTGCTGGGTTTGTCCATATTTAACCCAATTTGGGTTGTTTTTAACCCAGCATTTTTTTAGAGTGTATCAGTGAGACGACAGAAGGCATGTTTTCATGTTTTCATCATTTTTGATCATGTTGATAATTTCGAGGCCTTATAAATGAGCTACAAAATAAGATACAGGCTTTATAGGGTTAATAATGTCCATTGATTGCAACATATTGATTTTATTTTGTATCCAGCAGCTCATCATTTTCTAGCCCGCGGGGGCTCATGGGAGGCCACCTGCATGTTCCTGACTGATTTATAACTAACTAAAGCCTAGAATGAGTCTTTTAAGGCTTGTCCATACAGAGGCATTGCCGGGCAACCTGAAAACACCACGAATACATCTTCAAGCAACTACGATTTAAAACAAACTTGCTCTGTTGAACACAGCAGGACGCACATCACTGTCACCAGTTGGAAAGAATTAACGTGTTCTGCTGCTTGATTTGTTCAAAATGCACAAAAAACATTGCCAATATGCAAAAGAACACTCTTTTACTACAGACACATTGTGTTTTCCTCTTACACCATGTTTAGGTGAAGAGACGGCAGGCTGCTCGGACATAATAATTGCTTGCAAACAACATGAAAGCACTACATCCTATGCACTCCACATGTGTTTTTCTTCACCTTCTCTTTAGCTTGACATTTTGTTAGTTAGTTCAACATAATCAATTCTGACTTGCATTAGCATTCATTCTGCGTCTCCTTCAGCTGCACAACCTGAAAACTGGCACAAACGTCCCCTGTGATGTCCTACATGAGCATTACTTTCATTACAGAAGGCAACAATATGAGAGAGTCTGTCACAAAACAGCTGAATAGAAGCTCTTTAATGGTCAGTAACATCTTTGCATTTTATGTGTGAAAGATAGAAGAGCTTCACTTACCCTGAGCGTCACTGATCTCCTCACAAAGCTTCTTCACAGCAGCCAAACCCTCCTTTTCATTGTGAGACTGAAAGTTTAACAAAAAGCCTCAATTAGCTATTGTTTTATGACAGAAAAATTGCATGTGGTCTTTGCAATGTGGTGCACAAGTGACATACTTATTAATCATTCGATATTTGTCCATTTTGAGCCCACTTGACTGATTAGACAGTTTTTTTTTTTACAATTATCATAGTGAATATGTGCAAAATAATTGGCATTTATGCATCTCACTTGCTCTATTATTATCGGTAGGTATTGGTATCTGCAGTGGCCAATGAAAAAGTGTTTGGTTGACCACAAACTGAAAGCTTTTGCATGGATTGAATACAATGTAAAAATGCTGTAAATAAATCAGATAAATCATCTGCATTTTGCAGCGTTGTCAAACACAGCTCTTCCAATCAGACTGTGTGTTTTATAATCCTCAACATATCAATATCATGACAACAACACAGAACTTCACTATCATATTCTTAATAAGAGTAGTTGGTAATTAAGAACGCAGCCCAAAGGCAGTAATTTTCCAGGTAATATTTCTGGCTTCTGGGAATTAAATGTATAACCTAATTATCTGCTCCTATTAACTGTGCTGAAGCTGAGGGAGCGGAACAAACCCAACTGTACTTTGATTGTCTTAAGAGGTCATAAAAGTGCTTCAATATGTCTACATCTTCAAAAAAAAGTTATGACATAAGTTGCTATGACAGAAAATAAGAAACTATGACAAAAAAACAGACATAAAAAGTCATAATTATGACAAAGTACATCATAATTATGAGATAAAAGTCAAAATTAGATAACGTAGAAATTATGACATACTAATTATGATATTAAAAAGCTGAAATTATGACATTTTAAATCATAATTACAACTAAGTGTGTTTCTTAGACATAATTATGATTGAAAAAGTCTAAATTATGACTCATAAAACTGCTTAAAAATGTCTATGTATTCAACAACAAAAGTTATGACGTCATAATTATGACATACTAAGTCAAAATTCTGAGAAAAGTCATAAATATGACACTACGTAATAATTATGATATTAAAAAGTCAAAATTATGAGATTAAAGAAATCGAAATTATGACTGACATAATGTCTAGAAATATCTAGATCTTCAACAAAAAAAGTTATGACAATTTGAAATTATAAAAAGACAACATACCAAGTCATAATTATGAGATAAAAAGTCAAAATGAGATAAAAAAGTAGAAATTATATCATACTAAGTAATGATTATGATATTTAAAAAATCAAATTTATGACATAAAATCTGAAATTATGAGATAAAGTTGAAATTATGACATACTAAGTTATAATTATGACATACTGTCATAATTATGACTGTTTTTCTAAGAAAAAAAGTCAAAATGAGGCTAAAAAAATATTGAAATTATGACTTTCATCTTCAACAACCAAAAAAGTTATGGCAAGTAAAAAAAGTCGAAATGAGATAGAAAGTAGAAATTATGACATACTAAGTCATAATTATTATTTAAAAAAAAATCTAAATTATGACAAATTTTGAAAATATGATAAAGTTGAAATTATGACATACCAAGTCATAATTATGAGATTAAAAAGTCAAAATTATGACGTTCATAAAAGTGCTTAAAATGTCTACATCTTCAGCAACAAAATTAAGTCAAAATTATGACATGACAAAAATTATGAAATTATGACAAGTCATTATTATGATATACTAAGTCAATTATAAGATAAAAGGTCAAAATAAGATAAATAGAAATTATAGCATACTAAGTCATAATTATGATATTAAAAAATCAAAATTATGAGATTAAAAAAAGTCAAAATTATGACTCATAAAAGTGCTACAAAATGTCTACATCTTTGAATTTAGTAAATTCCTCTTCCTGTCATTTAATTCAACATCTTGTGTCATGTGGCCACTTCAGTTCAATTCAATTCAATTCAAGGGAGCCGATTCTTCAGTTCTGCATTTACCGCAGCCCTGTCTAGAATCTGCTGTGTTTTATTAAAAAGCTCTTGAAGCGTGGCTGAGAGAAGTCTTTGCTCCAGCCAGACACATGCAGACAGCACAGATGTGAGAGATGATCATCAAACCTCTTCCTCACAAACACATTATAACAGATAACAATCAGCGGGCATGACATCTGTCATAGATAAGAGCTGCGTTTCGACAGAATATTCATAACCACAGATTAACTTTTGTTTCAGAAACATCAAAAGGCAACTTCACTGCAATGTTAACACCCACCCTTTAACTAGGAGAGCAAAGTAACCATATATGTCACATATATAGTATTTTTTCTGGAAATTCAATGATAAATGGTCAGTTTAGTGTTTTGTTTTTTTGAATTGTACAATCATGTTATAAATCAAAGCCAGACTCAATTCCACACTTGTACATCTAAAGGGACCTTGATCTCATTTTAATGTCCTAATAACATTTTCTGAGGCTTAAAACTGACTTTCATCATTTCTGCAGAACAGAGGCTCAGAGCTCAATGCCAGGTGATTGTATTACAATAAATAATGGAAAGGCTAGACTTTACCTAATAAATTCCTAAATTCGTCAACTGTCTGACCGTCTCATATCCAAGTCCTTTGGCGCCACCCGTCACTATTGCAACTTTGCCATTTTATTAAGGCAAACCTGTGAAAGATAAAAACAAAACAAATGTTGTCGGCCTAAACTGGTATTATAGGTTGAACTTACATACATTGAATAACATCTAGACCAAATAGGAGAAATAGGCAGATCAGGCTGATTAATCATATAATATTTGGCTGATAACTGTTTGGTTCCATTTTTTCCAAAAACATTGAAATCAAATGGCTTTCATGATGCTCACTTTCATTGAATATATGCATACTCCTGTACTAAAACACTCTTGACAGTTTCCTGCGCAGCTACTGGATCTACAGTGCCAGCTGTTCCACGACAAAAGGCCTGCCATCTGAGAAAATGCAGGATGACTGTGTTTATCCTCAATGCCAGAATGCGCAGAAGTGCGCTGACAAGTTAGGAGAGAGAGAGAAAACATTTCCATGGCATGCTGTTCATTACCAGCCATTGTTAAAGCAACAAGAGGCTGAGCGTTACACAGGTGTGACACTACGTTCGTAGTGTCTCTTCTGAACTATCCGTTTTAGGATGACTTTGCCATAAGCCAAATGATTTGCCATACATTAGCTCCAAATATTACTCTCATGATTGCACGTTTTCAGTGCATGTGACAGTATTTGCCCAAAGTCAGAGGATATTTGTTTTTAATGACCCTACAAGTTCGATTTTAAACCATCAAAATATGAGGAAAATATTTTATAGATTTTAAGAGGGAAGGGAAGAACAAAACACTAAACTTGGTTAAGGTGTTAATCTGGCAAAATGATTTGTTTTTATTTTACTCTGCAAAGAAAAACAAAAAGATGACAAGAAAAAGCATTGACTACAACATAATTATTAATATTTGGTTGGTTCTCTTTCGTTTTTTGCTCGTGTTCATTATTTCTTTGCCTGGAAAGAATGATATCGCACAATTTGTCATGTTTCACTGCATTATTATCAAACATAACAATTGACTTCAAGCACAACTATGCAATATGACTACAAAATCTTTAATAGTATGTAAATGAAGGGTTTTTTTTTGTTTGTTTGTTTGTTTTTTGGCACAACAGGTCTGAATATCATCACATAATGAATTAATAACACAAATTAACTAATAATTAATAACAAATTATACAACTAATATACTGTAAACCCAACCTTACCTGAACACATACACACTCAGGTAAAGCAATATATATACTATATAGCAAATATCAACTGCTTGATTGTTTATATCATCGCAAAATGTAACTCTAATTTCACCAAGCTCTATATATGTGTCAGTTTTATGTTTTCATATTGTTTCACATTGTTTTCCTGTGTTCTGTTCCTGTTTCCTTTGTTTCCCAATTTTCCCGCTCTTCATTTGTTGTCATGGTTACTAATTATGTTGCACACCTGGTTCTGGTTAAGTTTGTCATTAGGTCCTGTGTATTTAAGGGGCAGTTTACGCAACAACTTTTTCAACTAAAAACGGAAAACTTTTATGCATTTTGGCTGTTCATTTACACGACAACAGCGCTTTGGGGGCCTGAAAACGCAAACTTTTGAAAACAGGTTTCAAAGTGCACATTTTTTTGGAAATGATACCGTTATCGTCTCCATGTGAACTAAAAAAACTTGAATTTGTGAAAACGGTGACATCATGTGTGTGCGTGTTACATGTTTAGTCTATAGGCGTGTAGTTTCTTTACAAAGTGACATCGCCATCTACTGGCCTGGCAGCAGAATACACCAATTTTAGTCGGTTTACTGTGATTTAATTACTTTTCCCTTGAAAAAGTAAGGGATTACTCTTAATTTTTCTGTAATTTAATTACAGTTAGTTCTAATGTAATTGCATTAAGTACTACAGTATATAGACTATAGAACAATTCTATATAAAACAAAGTGTTACCCACTTTTCCTCTCTCTGAACAGTAGCTAAATAAAAAAAATGAAACCACATGTAATTTGCCGGCCATGTAAACAGAGCATTTCTAATCCAATTCAAATCTGGATTACATCCATTTCCACAGAATGTCACTTTACATAACAGTTGACTCATATCTTCTATTTATAAACCCTTTTCTTTGGCGCATCCATGTCTGACTTTATTATATCTCCTGTGTCACACAGCAGCTTGGGTGGAAGGAATCCGACTGACAGCTGAAAGTGAGCGTTTGGCGGTTTCGCAGGCGGAGAAACATGGACTGCTTCAGATTCGTCCCGAGAGAACCCTTCCTAGCCCACTTTCTATGATTGCCACTCGATTACGTTTCCAGGAGTTCCTTATCTCTGATGCCTCCTCCTTCATCTGGCCAAACACAACCTCCCTGCCTTGTCAAGGGCAAGAATTTAAACAGACACCACCTCGCTTCCGGTTGACCGGTCAGATGGTGACTGGCTTTCTTAGTTACACACTTAATATTCAGTAATATTATCGATTTGACTGCACTGACACTATCAGATGAGAACGAAACTGAATTGAGCTGAATAATGACACTATTGTCTTCTGTAGAGCTGCTTATAGCTGAATTTGTTTCATAAGCCTCATAAGCCAATTTAAATTGATACATCTTAAGGGAAGATTTAAAAACATAAGATTTAAAGTACAGTAAGTACGAGGGCAAGCTATTCCATAACGGAGGTGCTGCCACTGAAAAAGCAAAAACGCATCTTATAGGTACAGACAGCAACAGGGTATTAGATGACCTTTAAGACCTACTGTTCTGATGGTAAGAAAGAAGATCAGATAAATAGTGTTGTGCCAAACCATTCAAAGACTTATAAACAACAAAGTCAATAAAGTCTCAAACTGGATTCGATACTCAACGGGGAGCCAATGCAAACTAACTAATACAGGTGTAATACTTTCCCTCTTTCTAGTACCCGTTAAAAGTCTGGATGCAGCATTTTGGACCAAGTGGAGATGAGAAAGACAAGACTGAAAGACGCCTAAATACAGTGAATTGCAACAGTCCAATCTCAATGAAATATCACTTTATAAGGCCTTGACTAGAAGGAAAAATTTCATTTTGGCAATCGTGCTAAGCTGGAAAAATAAACATTTAAAAAATAATGTATTTTTTATGTCAGTTTCTCAACTACCCTCTGAGGTATTTAAACTTACATTCATGCTTTTGGCAGACTTTTATCCAAAGAAATGTACAGAGCATTGAAGGCTTACATTTCTATCATTTCAGATTAGTTTCGTTGGGAATCGAATGTTGGGTTGCATGTTTGGGTCAAATATGGACAAACCCAACATTTTAAACCTAGGTTAACTTAAACCCATGTTTGGGTCAAATATGGAAAAACCCAGCCGTTGGTGTAAAGTTTGAAAACCTATAGGTTCATTTAAATCCATGTTTGGGTCAAATATGGACAAACCCAGCCGCTGGTTTAAATTAAACATTTTAAACCTAGGTTAATTTAAACCCATGTTTGGTCAAATATGGACAAATCCAGCCGTTGGTTTAAATTAAACAGTTTAAACCTAGGTTAATATAAACCAATGGTTGGTTCAAATATGGACAAACCCAACTGCTGGTTTAAATTAAAAAGTTTAAACCTAGGTTAATTTAAATCAATGGTTGGGTCAAATATGGACAAACCCAGTCATTGGTTTAAATTAAAAAGTTTAAACCTAGGTTAATTTAAACCCATGTTTGGGTCAAATATGGACAAACCCAACCATGGGTTTTAATTAACCTAGGTTTAAATTTTTTAATTTAAACCAGCAGTTGGGTTTGTCCATATTTGACCTAAACATGGGTTTAAACAACCCAGCATACTATTTATAGTATTCATTTTTTTAAATAAATGGTTGAAATAGTTCTTAAATACAGTTTTAAAAATATTTTTTTTCTCATGTTTATTTTTGTTATAATGTGCGAGAAGTATTAGCATTAAAGGTTTACTGTTTTTACCTGATTATTATTATTATTATTTTTTGAATAGAGTGATTTTTCGTGAATTGTATTTAAGTGTTAGACTCGTTTTGACCCACAACATAAAAATCGTACCCAGAATTCCAAATAATACCAGATCATCTGATTACCAATGCATGCTCTGAATTGAGATGAGAATGTAAGCAGAATGACATTTCAGTGATGCACGGCTACAGCAAGGTTTCCCTCATACGACTGCGTTACAAGCATTGCCATACTACTGTGTTGCCTTCAAAGGACTGAATAAAGGAATTCAGATCAAGTTAATTCCCCACATGACCATCAAAACCTGTTGAATGACAGACAGACAGTTGTGGAGCAGTGGACCAGCAGGAGCATTTGATATGATTTGTCTGGGGATGCACTTTCAAAAACACTTTCTATCTGTTCCCATTCCAGCCCACTCTGAGAATGACAATAAAATTAACCATTACAGCAGAGATCTATTCATGCCTTTTGCTCAGTTTTCTCACTCAAATCAAGACTGATTTGACATCTGCATGAATAAATTTGCCCAACTTTGACAAATCTATTTGGCAAAGCGACTGATGTAAATGCATAACTGTCTGTGATAATTAAGGCGAATGAAACGCCAGTGTTTGTAAACCCTGAGATGAGTTCAACAGTGCGCTCCTCAAATACACTGCAGTGGTGGCAATTTGCATCTGCCCTTGGGTTCTCCTTCACAACCCATAATGGCCATTTTAACCAATAATGTGAGCATGTAGAGCATAAAAATATGCATGGTTCACTTAGAGTTTAGAGCGCCTCAACTATAATGTTCATTAATCGAGAGATTAACGCGTTTAAGGATTATTAAATTAAGACAGCAATATCGGACACTAAAGTAGAGTGTTGTTCACGATCTCTCTGGGAAGCAGAAAAACCATTACCCTCGACACGCAGTCTATCTCAAGTCCCAGAGCTGAATGAATGAAACGCTTTTTCCAAGTTCAAAGACTGCAATAAACTGCTGCAAAGCTGCGGTCAGTGCCAGGAAAATAGGAACGTTTACTTGCAATAAATGTGTAAGAATCCAATATATATTGAAAACCAAAACAATAGCCAAATATTAGTAGCCCCCTATAGTTAAAAAACAATCGATTGCAACATTATAGTAGATGCAAAATGGGATAAGAATTGGTTAATTTGTGAAGATGCTGTTTGCTTGCGTTGGACTTTTGTTTAACTTGTTTTCGACAGTGGAATCTTGGAAATGCTTGGAAAATAAAATTGGACTTCCTTCACCTTTATGCTCTGGCGATTTTATCGCGCATGGTCCGCGTTTGATTATTTCTGGAACCGATTCATCACGTCCCAAAATTCTAAGAATATTCTTTTTGATTTATTTTTAATAACTATACCGTTCCCAGAACGTGCGTGGAACCAAAATTGGTTCGTGGGCGCAATGGATAACTAATGCATTCTTTTTCGTAAATAAACGTTCGCTTGCGTGTCGTTTCATTCGTAATTAACAAGATGATAATGCTTGGAGTCATTGCAGAGTGACATTTCTATCATTCAAGCGTTCAGTAGTGAGATATAATGGATGTAATGGAAAGCGAACGATGCATAACTCACACATGATGATTTCTGTCCACTGTTATTTCGCGATGCAAGAAAGATAACGTGTTAATGAAGGAAGGACATGCCGACGGACTTACCGGGGTCACCCTGACTTCTCCGCTGATCCGCAGCTTCGGTCTCCAAAATCAAATGCCGTGATCACAGTCCACGTCTCTGCATATATACCACAGAATTACATACAGGATGAGCAAAATGGCAAAAATAAACAGAGCTACAAGGATAGCCTTAGTCACTGGTGATATGAGAGACTGCATTTCAGCAGCCAGCGCAAAAGCAGCTCAATTCGCAACAGTCCACTGAGGCGCATGGATGCTCTACCATCCGAGCAGACCTTTGGGTTTTGATGGAATCTCCTGCACTGACATTTCCCGCGAATGATTTACAAACATACGAGCTAAAAGCATCACGAGCGATCATCTAGAGAAAGGCAGATTATCTTGACCATGTTCGGAGAGGAGAGCAGGCGCAGCGGCTCTGGTGTGGAACAGGTTGATTCGCCTTTTCAACTTCATCAGATGGAATTGTCCAATGGAGCTCTGTGTGAAGGGGAGACCACAGAGATAGACTCCCATTGATGGAAACAAGTGTAAATGCTCAAATTTGTTTCACTTAAATGTTTTATTATTATTATTATTATTTTAAATAATACCATTGTAAGGAGGATTATACATCTACATTTTCAGGGGTTAAAAGATTTTTGGGGCGCAATCTTTTGGTTCGCTTCGCATTTTTTGGATATTTAGCCAAATGTAAAATATCTTAGACTTTTTGCTTCAACAAAACACTGTCTTTCTGAGATGTTTATGAAGAGTAAATCTATAAAATGCCAAATGTCGACACTGTTGTGTCAACGTTCCATCCGATGGCTGGTGATCACATGTTCGCGAGCGTCATGAAATTCGCGCACGGATTAACTTGTAAACTAACTTACAATACACTGTAAACAAAACAAAAAAAGTTTCTCAAAGTTGTAAATAAAACATAGATTGTCGGAGTAGCCTACGTTTTACAAGAAAATAGCCTACTATATTTCAGTCGTGAAATTTAATGTTTAATTCAATTTGTTGCGATTTCTTTGTAATTATTGTAAAATTAAGCAATTTCTGAGTGAAACGGTTTCTAAGTAAACCCTACACCATTTTCCCCCACTGTAGGCTACACTTAAGCCTACTTAAACCACAAAAAACCAACAACTGTTGTTTGGACTAACGTTGGAGGATCAAGTCACGTCCTTGTGATAACTTAACTATGTAAACAAAGAATTTGCATTTACATCACGATATTACCAAACGTGCCTGAAGAGATATATGATATTTAACTACAGAACCTGAGCGATTTGTCTCGACGCGTTGCTGTTTTATGGCAAGCTGTTTTATCTTAAAATGTTCCCAGCCTCATTTGACGTGATTGCATTTTTCTTTTAAAGTCCCCCTGTAGTCAATAATTTTATCTCTTAAAGGGTTAGTTCACCCAAAAATGAAAATAATGTCATTTTTTACTCACCCTCATGCCGTTCCACACCCGTAAGACCTTCGTTAATCTTCGGAACACAAATTAAGATATTTTTGTTGAAATCTGATGACTCAGTGAGGCCTCCATAGCCAGCAGTGACATTTCCTCTCTCAAGATCCATTAATGTACTAAAAACATATTTAAATCAGTTCATGTGAGTACAGTGGTTGAAAATTAATATTATAAAGCGACGAGAATATTTTTGGTGCGCCAAAATAACGACTTATTTAGTGATGGCCGATTTCAAAACACTGCTTCAGGAAGCTTTGGAGCATAATGAATCATGCTTTCACCACCAAAATTACGTATTTAAATGCTTTTTTTCCTGTGAAAAAAAAAAAAAATCTTAATGCCTTAAAATAGCTTGAATGTCATTGCCTCATTTAATATACACGGATCTATGAATATGATAATTAGCCCCACCTCCACTCACTCGCACAAGCTCAGACAAGATCCACTCGGTCAGCTTTCTGAGATAAACGCTGCACAATTGTATTGCTTTTTACAACGTCAAACACATAACGGTAATTAATATGATTAGCGTTTTGTTTGACTATGTTATCAAACAGCTAATAATGTGTTGCTAATGTTACACAAACCATGTTCACAGGTCAGACAGCTGCCTTCTGAATAACCCGTATCCTTAGAAACTCTTTGAACAACTCAGAACGTCAGTGGAGAAAGGCATATAGTTCATCATAACATCGTAATATGCATCATACACCCGCCATATTGCTAAATCTACACGATTTTTCATATCAAACGAAAAATATACCAGAAAAACCTTCTTGTGAGACTCCCTTGTGCAGTTAGTTAATGACATGCTAAAGCCCGCGCACATGTTGTCATGATTGGTTACAAGGTAGTTTAGTTTGTGACGTCAGAAACACCAGCGATTTCAAACCGCGGGTTTGAGACTGTCTTTGGTTTATTGCAGTTTTAAACAGAAAATACTCAGCAATGGTGTTGACCTATGAATTTGCACATAGTTTGTCTTAAAAACACCAGATAGACATATAACAACATTAAAAACTAGATTTTCACCACAGGGGGACTTTAAGAATTAAATTAGAGAGCTCTACAATTAAATTCGTACTAGTAACAATTAAGATTGGAGCTCTACAAATGATTTTTTACTAGTCGTCTCCATTGACTTCCATTCATTTTTAATTACATACTTCTCTCATCGTAATTGTTTACTACCCTGCTGAAAAAAACAGCATATGCTGGTTAAGGTAGGTTTTGGAGCTGGTATGCTGGTTTGAGCTGGTTTATGCTGGTCTTATGCTGGTCCTATGCTGGTCCTATGCTGGTCCTAAGCTGGTCCAGAACCAGCATGGACCAGCATAGGACCAGCATAGGACCAGCTCAGGACCAGCATGAACCAGCTTAGGACCAGCATGGACCAGCATTGGACCAGCATAAGACCAGCATGGACCAGCATAGGACCAGCATGAACCAGCTTAGGACCAGCATGGACCAGCATTGGACCAGCATAAGACCAGCATGGACCAGCTTAGGACCAGCATAAACCACCTCAAACCAGCTCCAAAACCTACCTTAACCAGCATATGCTGTTTTTTTCAGCAGGGTAGTTAGAATTGAATCACAGAGCTCTCTATTTTACTTTTTACTACTGAAAATGCAATCGGGTAAAGCTGGGAACATTTTAAGCTAAAGCGGCTTGCCATACTGTTCACCCGCTGTGTGGCTCAAGTTCAATAGTAATAGGTTTCCTAAACGTTGCGAGGGAACTTCCCCAGAGCAACGAAACGGATGAATGGAGCTGTGTCTCAAAACATAGGGGCAAGCAGAAAGCCTAGGTAGCCATCTCACTAGGTTTTAAAACAGCTCCATTCATTCGTTTCGTTGTTTTTGGGAAGTTCCCTCGCAACGTTAAGGAAACGTTTATCCTCGACCCGCTGTTGCTATTGTGTCGGTGGTTGGGTGGGTGTTGCACGGCAGAGGGCAAAGGGCTTTCTGAGCATGTAACATGCTTGAATCGTTCATGGATGACAAGAAACCCCGCTGTGAATTTAAATTAGGTCTCTAAAGGGAAACGACACAGATGGATCAATAAGCCTAGATATGCTTGCTTTTGTTGAACCTAATGTCATGATATGTTACGGATACAGGGGCGGGGGAGGGGTTCCTCGTGCATCCTCCGTGTGCATGAGACATTAGTGAGAAACAGAGAGGCAAACCTGCCATTGGATCCTGCACAAGTCAATCCCACATGTGGGTGGGCGGTAGATTCAGAGCTGCACACCCAAGGAAAGTTTATACAACAAAAGGTTGTGGGAAAGTTGCACACCAACCACATGCGTGCGAACACGATTTGTACTACGAAAATCTTAAAAGAGTTTTAAGTAAGTTGCGTTTAAGACCTTATTGAGCTCACTTTCATTCAAGCCACAATGATGTCATACTTGTGGATTTTCGTCCTTGGAAGTTTAATCGTGACTGGAGTAAAGATGCAAGGTAAGTAGTTTTGTCAGGGGGGAAAAAACTTAAACGTTTAAAAGAAAAAGTAGACTACTAAAAATGCAAAGGTTTTTTTTTTAGTTTGTTTTCTGCCTCTACGCTTTGCCTAATTATGAATTATATACATTTATTAATATTGTATATACATATATATATATATATATTACAAGAAAGAGTCCTAGATTAATTGGGAAGCATGCATGTCTTTTTTTAGTAGAGTGATTCTATGTGTCAGCTCTAAGATCACATGTTTGGCACAAAATGACTATTAATGTATATATGAGTGCAAATTAAAGCATAATGAGTGCTGTGTTATTGGTCACTAAAATAAGACCCTTGGATAATGACTTGTTAGTCATATTGAAGCTGTAAAGACTTAGGCACCCCTTTGTACATTGTGTTCTTGACTAACAGCATTGGCTGCTCAGTCTCTCAATGACTTCATCCATGTACAACAGTTCTGAAATATTCACAGGATGGAACCAAATGTCTAGGATTGGGTGGAACACATGTAATAAGGTTTATCTGCCATTAAAAATCTGAATATTGAGGAAGCATGTCCCTCCTTAATGATTTACAGGCCTGTTTATTGCAAATTTCATCCAGATGTAGACGGGAGACACGCATTTAGTTCAGTGTTGTAAATTGAGAAAGACTGAGGTGTAGTCCCAGAAACTCAATCTAGTCCCAGATGTAGACCACACCCTATATGGAGAACACGTTGGAGTTACGAAAGGGATGCTTTTGATGCACCCGAGGGAGTTTGCGTGCCTCTCTCGTCCCGTCCCGCTGTGAGACACACAGCAATGTCTCCTGCATTCATTACTACAGCCGTGTATTTTTATTTGGGAGTGATTGTGCAGAGACTCTTTGTTCACAGGCTCCTGTTTGTGTGGACAGGTGTGTCGCCATCCTCCTCTCTACTCATAGAGTAAACTTCTTTTGTGTCTCCTAATCTGACGACTGCCAACTGTGCCAACAACATCAAATAAAAGAGCGGCTCTGTAAATTAAAAGCTTGAGGGATGAAATCACTTAAGTGTGCTGTAGTCATTAGCAAGGATGCAAATACAAGCAGGATTTCGCTTGAATCGACGGCCTGAAAGCCTCTGAAACATGACAAACTCGAAAGAAGGTGTTGTGTAATGGATCTGCGTCATTTTATAACCCCAAAAGCATAAAGACTTCATGTGTGAGTCCGCTAATAAAACAAAGCCACTGTCAGACGACACAAACCACGACATTTGCATTTAAACGGAAGGTGCATCTGGTTTAATCAAAGCTGATTTCACACCAGATCTCTTCATTACCATGTTGACCAGCGGTCAAGACATTTATTCCTCATTCAATTTTAGAATATGCACTGATACAAAATTATGTTATGACTGTGTTATGACTAACCAATAAAGGGCACATATTAAACTCCTTTATTATTTTGTCTGTAATATAAATTAAAAGTAAAGCGCTAAAAACCTAAATTAGTTGTTTTAAATGCAACAAGTGAATTTAAGCATCATAACATTAAAATGCACTGTATGAAAGAAGGGATTTAGATTGATAAAGATACACTAATAAAAATGAACTAAGTGAGCTTCAGATGACATTAATGGTAATATAAATGTAAAAATAGAAGGAATGAGCATGCACAAATAAAATTACACTACTGGCTTATATATATGCATATATAAACACTTTACAATAAAGTGTCATTTGTTAATATTAGTTAATAACTGCATTAGTTAACATGAACTAACAATGAAAAATACTTTTATTAATTTCAACATTTAATAATACATACAGTTGTACCTGTTAATATTATTTAATGGACTTGAGCTAACATGAACTATAGTTTTATTAACTAACGTTAACTAAGATTAATGAATACTGTAATGTATTGATCATTGTTAGTTAATGATAGTTATTAATACTTATTTATTCTTTGTTGTAATGTTTAAAAACATCACAACATTATAAAGTACAGTATGAAAAAAATAGATATAGATAGCTAAAGATGTCATTTTAAATTATTAGTGCTATTAAATATGAATTTTAAATGAGCTTAAGATCACAGCACAGATAATGTAAATGTAAAATTAGGGGATATTTTCAAAATGTAAAACTAGAGTAAACAAGCATGCATCAAATATATACACCTGGCCAATACCGATAACCGATATATTGGCCGATAAATCTAAATAAAAATTTTTATATAATTTTTGAGAGCCTGAACATATATCAGCCGATACCGATATGGTGGCCGATATATCGTGCATCCCTAATATATATTTATTAGGGATGCACCGATGTGAAAATTTTGGCCAATACCGATAATTCTTTATATTTGAAAGCTGATAACCGATATATTGGCGGATAAATCTAAATCCAAATTGTTATATAATTTTTGAGAGCCTGATTACAAAAACAAAGTTTACCATTAAAAGTCATGTCCCAAACACACGATTGTAATGTTCTTATTATAATATTATGTAGCCTATATGACAGACTTGTGCTGCACATGTTGCACTTAATTGTATTTTCCTTTTTTTGAAGTGATTTCAATCATATTTCAAACAATTCAAAACTATAATAGCGGACAGTGTACATCTGAAGTGTCTCAGCTGAAGGAAATAATCCATTATTTATCAGCTTTAATATATCGGCCAAATTTTCTTAACTGGCTAATAACAATAAAATTAAAAATGAACATATATTGGCCGATACCAATATGGTGGCCGATATATTATGCATCCCTAATATAATTTTATATAATTTTTGAGAGCCTGATTACAAAAACAAAAGTCTCACCATTAAAAGTCATGTCCCAAACACATAATTATAATGTTCTTATTATAATATCATGTATCTTATATGACAGACTTGTGCTGCACATGTTGCACTGAACTGTATTTTGCTTTTTGAAGTGATTTCAATCATATTTCAAACAATTCAAAACTAAAATAGCGGACAGTGCACATCTGAAGTGTCTCAGCTGAAGAAAATAATAATTCATTATTTATCAGCTTTAATATATCGGCCAAATTTTCTTATTGGGGAGATAATGATAAAATTAAAATGAACATACACTACCAGTCAAAAGTTTGGACACGGTAAGATTTTTAATGTTTTTAAAAGAAGTTTCGTCTGCTCACCAAGGCTGCATTTATTTAATTAAAAATACAGTAAAAACAGTAATATTGTGAAATATTATTACAATTTAAAATAACTGTTTTCTGTTTGAATATATTTTATAAAGTAATTTATTCCTGTGATCAAAGCTGAATTTTCAGCATCATTACTCCAGTCTTCAGTGTCACATGATCCTTCAGAAATCATTCTAATATGATGATCTGCTGCTCAAGAAACATTTATGATTATTATCAATGTTGAAAACAGTTGTGTACTTTTTTCAGGATTCTTTGATGAATAGAAAGTTCAAAAGAACAGCATTTATCTGAAATACAAAGCTTTTGTAACATTATACACTACCGTTCAAAAGTTTGGGGTCAGTAAGAATTTTTATTTTTATTTTTTTGAAAAGAAATTAAAGAAATTAATACTTTTATTGAGCAAGGATGCATTAAATTGATCAAAAGTGACAGTAAAGACATTTATAATGTTACAAAAGATTATATTTCAAATAAATGCTGAACTTTCTATTCATCAACAAATCTTGAAAAAAAATATTGTACACAATAAATGTTTGTTGAGCAGCAGATCATCATATTAGAATGATTTCTGAAGGATCATGTGACACTGAAGACTGGAGTAATGATGCTGAAAATTCAGCTTTGATCACAGGAATAAATTACTTTATAAAATATATTCAAACAGAAAACAGTTATTTTAAATTGTAATAATATTTCACAATATTACTGTTTTTACTGTATTTTTAATTAAATAAATGCAGCCTTGGTAAGCAGACCAAACTTCTTTTAAAAACATTAAAAATCTTACCGTGTCCAAACTTTTGACTGGTAGTGTGTATCTCCCGATATGGTGACCGATATATTGTATAGTATACTATTAAGACATGCTTAATAGTAATAGTAAAGTCATGAAAGCTTAAATTAACTCCAAATGTATGACCAGTCGTGTGAATAAACTAGATATTTCCGGTCTATTAGTTCTTTGGAAATACTGGGTTCAATCTAATGTTTTATAACTGTCTATTTTTGTTTTGTTTTTCAGAAGATGGTGTCGAAGGTGCTGAGAATGCCGGTACGTTTCGATCATGCCATATGCTCTAATAACTGCCATAGTTGTTTTGTGACCACACCCTTCTTTAGAAAACTTCCTCTGCTTTGTGCCAAAGCAATAAAACTGAGAGATCGCAAGATTTTACAGCTCTCACGTCAGGTTTATTTTACAGTTCCTCATAAGAGCAGACTCTCGCAGCTTGTTTATTCAAGAGATCCCTTTGACGTGGTCAGGCATATCACCTGGCACACCATTTGTGCCCACAATAAAGATGATAAATGTGGGTTGCTAATTTACCTCATATCTCATATCCAGAGTCTCCAGCAGATGACCTTCCATCCACCGTTCCTGATGAAGGTGATGATAAGCTGTATATCTTTATATCTTTATAACAATAATACAACTAATCAGATAATCGTGCATATTATAATCAGCTTTTAAAATGGAGTAGAAACCCTTCCCATGTCCTTCTTCGTTGTTGACCTCAAAGACTGTATGTGCCAACAAGTGCAAATTGGTAAAGTCAAAATGAAATAGATGTCAGTGCTGACAGACAGCCCTCATGCTCAAAACCAGCAGCTGAAGGAAAAACAAAAGAAAATACGACATAGGTGACATTAAATACGGGTTTGGTGATGTCGCTACTTGATATCCAACAAAAAAATCTGGGTCCTGAGGCAAAACCAGTTGAGAACCACTGATCTACCTCATATAACTAATAGCAAGAGATTTCTATCGTGGAAGTAATTTTAGGGTGTGATCGAATTTACAGGAACCGTTGTATTTCGTTCCACAAAAACCTGTTTATGCTTCCTATAGAAGCTTTTCTGTAGAAGTACAGATGTTCATGAGGTGGACAAAATAACACTTTGTACTTTCTCGGACCTGACAAGGAAGATGGTCCATCT
Source organism: Hypophthalmichthys nobilis (assembly GCA_037950665.1). Taxonomy (NCBI): domain Eukaryota; kingdom Metazoa; phylum Chordata; class Actinopteri; order Cypriniformes; family Xenocyprididae; genus Hypophthalmichthys; species Hypophthalmichthys nobilis. Next base: position 37,061,430 of record CM075474.1, read on the forward strand.
TTACATATGTACTGCGATATTACACCATTATGTTAGAAGAAAAGTCTTCTAATTTAGATGTTGCACGCTCTAAAAACAAATGTTTTGGTTTGACAAAAAAATATTACTTAATTAACTTAACGTTAATATTACTTTTTACGTCACAACAACTTCAGCTGAAAATATGTTCAACCAAACTACATTGAGTTATAGGAACTTAATAATCTGTAGCATAAACACAAATGTTTTAAGTTGAAATGAAGTTGAAATATTAAAAAAAATTAGGTTTGGGGTACATAAAAACGATATTGATATAAATTAATCAAAAGTGACAGTAAAAACATTTATAATGTTACTAAATATTCTAGTAAGTTCTTTTGAACTTTCTTTTCATCAAAGAATCCTGAAAAATAAAATGTATGACGGTTTCCACAAAAATATGAACGGTTTTCAACATTGATAATAATCATAAATGTTTCTTGAGCAGCAGATCATCATATTAGAATGATTTCTGAAGGATCATGTGACACTGAAGACTGGAGTAATGATGCTGAAAATTCAGCTTTGATCACAGGAATAAATTACACTTTACTATATATTCACATAGAAAACAGCTGTTTTACATTGGAATAATATTTCACAATTTTTACTGCATTTTTGATCAGAGAAATGCAGCTTTGGTGAGCAGAAGAGATTTGTTTTTCAAAAATATGAATGAAAAAATGAAATATGTCTGACTGGTATTGTAAATATAGAAAGTAATATGAAAGAGAATGCAGTACAACACAGATGTACGTTTGCTCTCTTGAAGCCGCACACACACACACACACACACACACATCATTAAGAATCCTTAGATCCTTCAGTCATTATGCAGAATAGTTTGCACAGCGTCCTGTAAAATGGCCTCATGTTCTCAAGCAATAGAATCGTACGATCAAATGACTTTCTCAAGACGTGTGCCCATATCATTATGGATTCCCCACCATTTCTAACCGTTGGCAGCCATTTTTGGCTTTCTCCAAATATAAACCATTGACCAGGTTTTGTGAGTCTGTGCTTTTGAACACCCTGTTCTGAACTTCATCTTTGTTCAGAGCATGAAGTGAACTTTTTGTCAAAACTAGCTCTCAAAGGCGCCGATTCAGAGGTTTCTTTGGATGTAGTAACTAGTTAAGTATCTGTCTGCTTTCCACCACCAGTTCTTTCTAATGCACTAATGACAAATGGGCCTGTTATTCAACTCGTGCGCCTCTGAAAACACATATGAAAGTGTTTAGAGCGGAAACATACTGCCAATCAATATGACTCTCTTGAACACCTGCATTTTGGATATATTTACTACATCAAAAGTTTCATTTTGGGATCTGTGATTTTACCATGAGTTCTTATCAGGGTTAACTAAGGGGTTACACGACAACTAAAAACAGAAAACTTTTTATTCGTTTTGAAATGGTCAAAACGAATAAAAAGTTTTCTGTTTTTAGTTGTCGTGTTTACACAACAACACTGTTTTGGGGGCCTGAAGAAGCAAACTTTTGAAAACGATACCATTATAATCTCTGTGTAAACTACAAAAACTCAAATTTGTGAAAACAGCGACATCATGCATTTCTTTACAAATGACATCGCCATCTACTGGTCTGACAGCAGAATACTGCGTTTTTAGTCGTTTTCGTGGATCCGTGTGAACGAGGATCATTTTGACAATGTTGTCGTCTTTTAGTATCCGCTTTTAGTAGTTTAATTGTTTTCTTACCCTTAAACTAAAACTTTTAAAACTAATTTTAATAGTTGAAATAAAGCTGAAATAAAATGAAATATAAATATTAGACGAAAAACTTAAACTAAACATAATCAGAAATAATAACCAAAGTTATTAACTAAAAATAAAATAAACTGAACTAAAACTATTAAAAATCATTTTCAGTAATTAAGATAATGCTGAAATAAGATATAATGATTAAATTAAACAAAAATGAGGGTTACTAACAGAAATAAGTTACATTTGAAGAACTAAAGTTACTAACTATAAATAAAAAAACTAAAATAAAGATGAAATAAAATATGCCAATAATGTTGCAAAAAAGTTGATACATTAAAATTACTAACTGGAAATAAATTAAATCTGAACTAAAACTAAAACTTAAAAATCGCTGAAATAAATCAAGCTGAAATGAAATATAACTATTAAATTAAAAATGAGAAATGTTGCCTTGTCAACTAACTGAAATAGGTTTAAATTGAAGAAGTACAGTTATTAAAAAACTAAAACTGAGCTAAAACTAAAAATAGTTTTATGTAATTAAAATAAACCTTAAATAAAATATAACTACAAAAATTAAACAAAAATGAGAAATGTTGCCTACTAACTCAAATAAGTTTAAGTTGAAGAACTAAAGTTGCTAAATAGGAATAAATGAAAATTAAACTGAACTAAAACTATTAAAAATCATTTTAAGTAACTAAAATAAAGCTGAAGTAAAATTTAACAAAAAAAAAAAAATGAAATGTTGCACAAGCTGAAGCACTAAAATTAAACTGGAAATAAATAAAAATGAAAACTGAACTAAAACTATTAAAAGTCATTTTCAGTAATTGAAATAAAAATTTGAGAAGAAGATTATCAGTGAAGAGTTTAAATATAGTGTTTTTGATCATGAAAGTGTAAGAAACAGAAAGAACGAGTAAATGATAAGATTTACACTATTTCTTTATATATATTTGTTATTCTGTCCACCTTCTTCAGTTCTTCCAGTGGTGTTTCAGTGTAATGATGTTTGTGAGCTGGTTTACGTCTTCATGTTTATCCTCAGTAGAAGCTCTTATTGTATATATTGTACTGTAAAGCTAGTGTCATTCAATACTGTAATGAACAGCTCTTGTACACCTGATACGGGGGGCCTCTAACAGGTTTCTTCTTGATAAACTCACCCACTGGATGTTTCTGATGATACGGGAGAAACTCAGAACTGTCCTGACATGTAACATATAGATTTTATATATATATACGCAGACAACACAGCCACGGAAGATTTACCACCTGATTCCAAGGATGAGTCTCTGAGCGACGCAGAGCGTGAGTATCTGATTTATCGTCACCTGTGCATTTGAAGAAAGCTGAGCCAAAGATTGTGTTACGCTCGAGGCACAAACCAGAAGCCACGTGTTAGAGAAGTATGAGGACTGACAACTGCTGATGTTCCTGTTGCTGACAGGAAGAGGCCACAGTAATGGTCAGATCTATAGGACAGTGTCACCTCTCTGATTGTGAGCTTTCTGTGACGTTACAGCTGGAGACGCTGAACCTACACCTGAAAATCCAGTGGAGGAGGTTGTGGATGAAGCCGCAGCTCCTGCAGGTTAGACAAATAAAGCACTTTACAGTGATTTTACCACGAGTAAGAAGTGTACCTTAACTAAGCTGAAAACTATTAAAATTATGCTTTTTTACATGTTCATCTTTCTTTAGTGTGTAATGTTGAAAAAGGTTCTTCTCTATATCAGTGTCAGTGTTTCTGAACTCCCTGAAACGCCTCCATTGTAGTCTTGAGTTTTCGTCACAATATTCCTCATTTAATTCATACGCAGAATAAAGGGGCGGGGCCTGGTTGAGTTAGTTAGTAGTGTGTTGAAACTGACGGTTATGGTAAGGGGCAGGACATTTCCCAAACACCAATCATAACACACTGCTCCAGCCGACCAATCAGAGCACATTGTGCTTTTCAGAAGGAGGGGCTTCATAGAGACAGGAACTAAACTGAGTGTTACTGATAGACTGGGAAGAGAGGAGCTGAACAATGTCAAAAATGACATTCAAGCATGAAAACCTGTTCTAGTAGAGCACAAAAACAACATCAGTGCTTTGAAAAAGGGCATAATAGGTCATCTTTAAAAGTTGTTTTCATAAAAATGAAATAAAATAAAATAAAAAATATTAGATGAAAAACTTTGCATGACTGTCAAAAATTACCCTTTTTTATTTCAATGAAATTAATGTACTTTATATTTTAGTTTGATAATGTTTTTTATTTAATATTTTGTATTTTTAGGGGATTTTATGGTACTAAATAATATTTATACAGTAATTATAATCCATTTATTCACTTTTTGAGCATAGACCTGAAAAAGAAATTTCCAGTTTAAACTGTCCTAAATCTTAAATTCTTTGGATCACAGACTGAAGTTTGGTCTCTTTTAAAGACAATGCTTGGCAGATTATTGCTGAAGTGAAAAAAGTTTAAAAAAGTGAACCTAAAAAAAGTTATAGAATTTTATGTTTGTTATTAAAAATGCACAAAAATACTATTTTTCATATAGTATTTTTATATGAAATATATATTTTCCAAAACACAAGAAAATAAATCTAAACAAGTTTGAGGTTGATATCTCAAAAAATGAGCTTTCAGTCAGATTTTGTTTGGGCGCAGTACCAAACGCTTCCACTAGATGAAATTTGTTTCCCATTCATTTCCAATGCGCTCATTTTTGACCACGAGGAGCACAAGTGTGACTATTTTATTCAGGACAATTTAACCGTTTTGAATCATGTCCATTATGTTATTTTTGTGTTCACATAGCAAGTGCCAAATCCTTTACCAAGTTTCGTACCATTCTGATGAAGTAAAAAAAAAAAAAAAAACGTAAAATTTTTCAGTCAACAATGACGAAGAGCACCACAGGGTTAAACGGAAATCAGAAATGTTGCCTTTGGCAACTGACTGACATAAGATTAAGTTTAAGAATTAAAGTTGTTAACTGGAAATAAATAAAACTTAAAACTGATATAAACCTAAAACTATTTAAAAAAATCGGAAAAATAAATGGAATCGAGTGATTAAAATAAAGCTGAAATAACATCTAAATATTAGATGAAAAAAATTAAACTAAATGAAAATTAGAAATGTTGCCTTTTGACATCTAAATGAATTATGTTCACAAATAAATAAAAACTAAAATTGAAATTAAAATAAAGTAAACCTAAATAGAAAGATAAAAACAATTAAAATGACAAAATTACTAATAATTAAACTAAAATTAAAATGAAAACTAAAAATATAAAATAAAATATAAAGCTAATTTAAAATATTAATAAAAATACTACATAAATAATACTAAAAAGCACTAATTCTTAGGCCATTCTTTTCTGTGGTAAAATCACTGTAATGGACTGCTTCAACTGGCTTAATGCAATATGCAGTTTGATAAAAGACGTCAATGTCCAGTAAATATTTGCATTTAATAATAATCAGAATATTCTGCCAGGTAATAAAGTCTGTTAGTCGATGCATTCATATAGAATCCGTATTCATCAGCATCACAGAGTCAGAGCGATCTGTGTAATAATACACCTTGAAATATTGTGATTTATTGTCTTGAGACTGAAGCTGAACAGACAGACTCTGAGCTTTCCAATACTAATGCAGTGTCAATGCTCTTATTCAGTCACATTTATCCTGTATAAAACAAAATCTGTGATGTATGAAAGGGTTTTTAGCTCAGATGTGTGTGTGTTTTCTCAGATGCTGCCGAGGACGAGCAGCCAGCAACACCAGCAGGTAAATATCACTGAAATAAAGGGAAAATATACACTACAAACAACAGACAATAATAAGGAGATATACAGTATAATACAATATGAACATTAAAATCTGTCATAAGATACATAGTAGTGGCCAAAAGTGACGTCCAGAGGGGATATTTGTTTTTAATGACCCTACAAGTTTGATTAAACCATCAAAATATGAGGAAATATTTAATATTTTTTAAACATTTTAAATATAAGGGAAGACCAAAGTGTTTTTAATAATATGGGTGAAGATGTGAATTTTCCAAGGCCGGACGTCACTTCTGGACACTGCTGTATTAAAAGGCCTGGAAGAATCATGAAAAAAATCATGTAAATTTCTCAAAGATAATGCGTTCTAGTTATGCTCAGCCTTAAAATATTTCATCGTTAGAAGCTGCTCTGTCTGAGTGCAGTCTTTATGAAATGATTTTAAAATATCCTGTAATCATGAAGCACTGGAAAAGTCATAGAAATTCATCGGGCTGGGAAGCCTGTAATAATAATGTGGTTTTAACTATTACATTTTTTTGCCATTTCGGTCAGAGTCAGTAGCTGAAATGACGTCCCTGTAGTGAAAAAGCAGATGCAATGTTTAATATGGAGTCGGACAATCATCTCGTTCACACAGAACAATTCTCGAGGACTGATGTTATCAAATTAAACATTGCTTCACCCAGACATTCTCCAAATAAACAGCCGCTATCATATGCATCTGACTCATTTCACTCATTTTGCCTTCATCAGCTGCAGAGGAACCTGTTAAGGAAGAAGCTTCTGCTGAAGCAGGTAGAAATACAACACCTCACGCTAAATGTCTTTCCACTAGCTCTTGTTCAAAGTTTGTGTGTTATTTTGACACTTGTGGCTAGTCCTTTGGCAGTCCAAACTTTGTGGCATTCTCAAATTGCTTTCCCTAAAAGGTATTTGGGACCTTTTCTTCCCAAACTCATCCTTCGTTTTTCCCCAAGCTTGTAATGGTGTGGTGTTTTTTTTTTTTCTTTTTTCTAAAAGTAACTTAAAGTGCCCCTATTATGCTTTTTCGAATATTCCCTTTCATGCAGTGTGTCATAGAGCTGTTTCTGAATGTAAAAGATCTGCAAAGTTTTAAAAATCTGACCAATCAGAGCAGAGTAGTCCAATCACAACAGACTGGGCTGTCTGACCAATCAGAGCAGAGCATGCTTTCAGAAAGGCGGGGTTTAGAGAGACCGAATCCTTAAACGAACCGTTTCAGACACTGTTAGAAAAGAGCTGATCCTGCAGTGGATATGAAGAGAAAATTAAAGTGTTTCTTGACCTTGTATGCATGTAAATCTATTATAGGAGACTGCAAAACTAAATTAGGAACCTTTAAAATAGCATATATAATGCATATACTTATGTTATGATGGCCATTTTATATGCAATCAAATACATAAATCCTAAATATATTTTAAGTGTGACTTGTAGTATATAAAAGCCTGTTTTAATACAAACATATTGTATTGATCAGTGTTTGTTCATTGTTGTTCTACTCTAGATGAAGGCGATGCAGATAAAACAGGTTGGCAGGCCACTTTCTTGTCATATTAGCAGAAAGTTTATATTATATTTTGGACTGTACATTTGTAAACTGCTGTTTTAAGACTATTTTACAGATGTTGAATACTTACCTGCTTTGGTTTTCAGAAGCTGATCCACCTGTTATAGAGACTGAACTTACTGAACAAGGTTAAACAAAGACTTTCTGTTCTTCTTTATCTCACAGTTTGATCTTTACAAAGCCACAATTTAACGTCGTATATAAACTTTGCTTTGTTTTTGCTACATAGAAACAATACATATTACTAACTTTTTATGGCCACAGATAAACTCTAACAGAGTCATCACATTACTGTAATGTTATATAAATATGGTTACGTCACTCTTAAAATATTAAAAAAGTCTGATTTCAATAAATATACCAAGGCAACAACTTTGACATATAAAAAACACTTGATTCTTTTACACATACACTGCAAAAAATGATGCTCTTCCTCAGTGTTTCTGTCTTGTTTTCCAGCACAAATATCTAAACATTCTTAAATCAAGATACATTTACTGGAGAAGCAAAATGACTGAAGATATTAAGTCTTGTTTTATGAAAAAAATCATCAAAATGAAGTGATTATGCTTAAAACAAGAACAAATATCTGCCAATGGAGTCAGAAAATGTTTTCCATTTAAATTAAGATTATTCTTCTGACCCCACTGGCAGATATATATATATATATATATATATATATACATATATTTATTTAGGCATAAACTCACTTCATTTTAATGATTTTTTAAAAGAAAACAAGACTTAATATCTTCAGTCATTTTGCTTCTCCAGTAAATGCATTTAAGAATATTTAGATGTTTGTGCTGGAAAACGTCAGAAATACGAAGTAAGAAAACCATTTATTGCAGTGGACATGTTTTCCTGTCCTTATCAGTACAGACCTTTGACTTGTTCGCTGGTTTTGACTGTTTTGACTACATCTAAAAAGATCCGTTTCTCTTTGTCAGAAATCACACTAGAGGAAGCTACAGGTGAAGTAACAGAGGAACCAGACAAAGGTGACAAGGAAATGTTATAAACGTCATGCATTTTTAAGAATATTTCCTGTCTGAATTCTTTTGTGTGAGAATGCTGGGAATAATAAAACAGGCATGAGGACTCAATCTGCTCTTTGTAAAATGAATTTACATATTCCTCTCAGGTTCAGGACCAAAACCTAGCTATATAGGCAGCATTTTAATGCATCATAATTAGATATCACATTTTGACCTGATTCAAAGAAATCTAATAAAAATGGATACAGTTTTGTGTATTTTTATGCTTATTTAGGTATGGTTTCTGCCTTTTTTCCCCTCAGAATTGTGATATAAACTCGCAATTGCAAGAAAAATGAGTTGTGAGATAAAAAGTCACAATTACCTTTTTTTTATTCCGTGGTGAAAACAAGCTTCCATTGGACACTTTTTACAGTCATTTAAAGGGATAGTTCACCCAAAAATTATAATTCTGTCATCGAACCCTCAAGTTGTTCCAAACTTGTATGATTTTCTTTGTTCTGCTGAACACAAAAGAAAATATTTTGAAGAATGTTTGTAACCAGCATTGACTTCCATAGTATTTTTTTTTTTCCATACTACGGAAGTCAGCTGTTTGGTTACAAACATTCTTCAAAATATCTTTATTTGTGTTCAGCAGAACAAAGAAATTTATACTTCACAGTCGTTTTCTCTTCATGGTTCAGAAACTAACTTCATTTTGATACATTTTCAGAAAACAAGACTTAATATCTTCAGTCATTTTTCTTCTCCAGTAAATGTATCTTGATTTAAGAATGTTTAGATATTTGTACTGGAAAACAAGACAGAAACACTGAGGAAGAACATCATTTTTTGCAGTGTGATGATAAAGTAGCGACATGTGAAGGCTGACCTATTAAAATCACTTGTGCTGAGGGATGTTTTGTACGAGTCACTTTTTATGGAGAATATAATGAAATCACTCACTTATGAGGTTGAATTTCAGTTGCGATGCGGCATTAGATGATAGACAGGAAGGGTTTGGATCAGAGTACAGGTTAACTGAGGGTTTTCCAGTGTCCAGTCTGTGGAATGAGTTTGTTTTGCATGTGTCTCGTCTGCAGGTGAAGCAGACACAGGAGAAGCAGACGCTGGTGAAACAGACACAGGTGAAGCAGACGCTGGTGAAACAGACACAGGTGAAGCAGATGCTGGTGAAACAGACACAGGTGAAGCAGATGCTGGTGAAACAGACACAGGTGAAGCAGACACAGGTGAAGCAGGCGCTGGTGAAACAGACACAGGTGAAGCAGACGCTGGTGAAACAGACACAGGTGAAGCAGACACAGGTGAAGCAGACGCTGGTGAAACAGACACAGGTGAAGCAGACACAGGTGAAGCAGGCGCTGGTGAAACAGACACAGGTGAAGCAGACGCTGGTGAAACAGATGCTGCTGAAGCAGGTGTGTTTCTCTCTGGAGACTGTGATCATTTTCTCTGTAACTGAAACAAATGTAAACATGGTAAATTTAACACTTACAACAGAAACTTAATACAAGTACACAAGAGATACTGGCTAAATCTTGTGAAGTCTGTCAAGAACATTACTTAAATACAATAATTATTTTAAATCGACAAACATTAACGGCAGTACAACAAATACTACCATAATGTAAAAATACTTAAAAAATTGAAATAATATGTAGTTTTTTCATTACAATTATGAGAATTTGGAGGGAAAACATGCTTAATTTTCATGGAAATAATGCCATAATATAAAAATAGGGGTTACATGTCACGCCATAATCAAAAGAAAAAAAATATGATATTAAATTTAGCTTTAAATTTGGTAACACTTTACAGTAAGGTTATGAATTAAGAATGAATACTTCTACAGCATTTATTAATCTCAGTTAATGTTAATATCAGTATTTACTAATACATTATTAAAATCAAGACTTGTATTTGTTAACATTAGATAATGCACTGTGAACTAACATGAGCAAAAATAAACAGCTGAATTTTTATCAACTAACATTAACAACGATTAATAAATATTATAACAAATGTATTGCTCATGGTTAGTTCATACATTAACTAATGTTAACAAATGAACCTTATTGTAAAGTGTTACCGCTTTTTTAAATATTTTGTCATGAAAATAGTTGTCACAACATACAAATGGGGTCACATGTCACCGCATAATCAAAAGAAAAAAATATGATAAGGCTGTTAATTTTTTTATATTGTGACATTTTTAATGACAATTAAGCAGACAAATTCTCAAAACTGTAATGAAAAAACCTACATACTCACTACCAGTCAAAAGTTTGGACACGGTAAGATTTTTAATGATTTAAAAAGAAGTTTCATCTGCTCACCAAGGCTGCATTTATTTAATTAAAAATACAGTAAAAACAGTAATATTGTGAAATATTATTACAATTTAAAATAACTGTTTTCTGTTTGAATATATTTTATAAAGTAATTTATTCCTGTGATCAAAGCTGAATTTTCAGCATCATTACTCCAGTCTTCAGTGTCACATGATCCTTCAGAAATCATTCTAATATGATGATCTGCTGCTCAACAAACATTTATTGTGTACAATATTTTTTTCAGGATTCTTTGATGAATAGAAAGTTCAAAAGAACAGCATTTATTTGAAATATAATCTTTTGTAACATTATAAATGTCTTTACTGTCACTTTTGATCAATTTAATGCATCTTTGCTGAATAAAAGTATTAATTTCTTTAATTTCTTTTCAAAAAAATAAAAATAGAAATTCTTACTGACTCCAAACTTTTGAACGGTAGTGTATAATGTTACAAAAGCTTTGTATTTCAGATAAATGCTGTTCTTTTGAACTTTCTATTCATCAAGGAATCCTGAGAAAAAAAGTACACAACTGTTTTCAACATTGATAATAATCATAAATGTTTCTTGAGCAGCAGATCATCATATTAGAATGATTTCTGAAGGATCATGTGACACTGAAGACTGGAGTAATGATGCTGAAAATTCAGCTTTGATCACAGGAATAAATTACTTTATAAAATATATTCAAACAGAAAACAGTTATTTTAAATTGTAATAATATTTCACAATATTTCTGTTTTTACTGTATTTTTAATTAAATAAATGCAGCCTTGGTGAGCAGACGAAACTTCTTTTAAAAACATTAAAAATCTTACCGATTCCAAACTTTTGACTGGTAGTTTATTTAAATTTGTAAGTATTTTTACATTATGGTAGTATTTGTTGTACTGCTGCTAATGTTTGATTTGAAACAATGATTGTATTAGAGTAATCAGAGTCTGATGACATTCATCAATAATTATAATAATAGGAATTTAAAACTCAAGTACAGTAATGAGAAATTGGTTAAATAAGCATTATAGTCATGAAAATAAAATAATAAAATGATCAGTTGTGATGCTGGAATATAGTTATTTTGTCCAAGTGTTTTCTGGACTAAATGTCATATTGACCAAGAACACAAATGTCTGTATTTGTTCTCAGAACCCAGTGTCGTACCAGAGGATCCAGTGGATATTGATGTAGCAGTGATAGGTTTGTAATGAAAGTTTGTAGATCTGTAATGGAGTCTGACACCATGAAAACCTGTTTACATGTGCCTTTGTGTTTCTCCAGTTCATGGTGAAGAATTTGATCTTTCTGTTGCTCTCGAAGAGAAAGGTAATAACCAAGCTTTAGTGCATTTGTGTAATTACATTCTCTATCATTTATCAGAAACTACATCCATTAGTCCTGAGTGTGACTTCAGTGTCATGTGACTGAACTGGAAACAGAATTGAGTATGCAGTGATTACCTTTGCGTAGTTTCTTGTTTGTGATCACACTTCATTTATGTGCTGCTCCTGGTTTGGCGAGCGAAAACTGTCAATTAAAAGTGATGATTAGTGATTCAAAACGGTCACAGTAAAAATTCCTCACCCTAATCAGTTACACCACTTTAACTGCAGCATTTCAGTGCAAAACCCTGTGTTTATTCACAAGCTATAATATTTTCGCCAAAGCATGCAATATTTTTTGCCAAAGCTGCTTTGAAACACGATTATATATAAACACAACTGGCTATTCTGAATGCATGAATTTTCCTTGTTCAGTACAGAATTAATTTATTTCAGACAGAGTTTAATGAGAGATTTTTGCTTACAGAAGAGATTGGAATGGGAGATGCAGACAAACACAGTTCAGGTCAAGGCAAAGGTACGGCACTTTTTGTCATATTTACTGTACATGATGTTTTGCAGTGTGCGTTTTTTTATCTTACATCTTTAACCTTATCATGCATTATTTTCTGGCCTAAATTATAAGCATTTCAAAATATTTTAATAATGAATAATTTGCTCCTCTGTGGCATGTTCCCACTCAAGGTCATAAAACACTAAAAAATATATGTTTTTGTAGTCAATTAAATTTATTTTTTATGTTAATCACAAATGTAAGGGCAAATATAACAACCATTAAAGTATAAAATACAATAATCACAGTTTCTGCACTGCAATATATATATATATATATATATATATATATATATATATATATATATTATTACTTAGTATTTCTGTCTTGTTTTTCAGCACAAATATCTTAAATCAAGAAACATTTACTGAAGAAGCAAAATGACTGAAGATATTAAGTCTTGTTTACTGAAAAACTGATCAAAATGAAGTGAGTTTATGCTTAAAATAAAAACAAATATTTGCCAATGGAGTCAGAAAAATAAACTCATTTTCCCTTTGAATTAAGAAGATTTTTCTGCCCGCACTGGCAGATATTTGTTCTTGTTATAAGCATAAATTCACTTAATTTTAATGATTTTTCAGAAAACATGAAAGCCATTTTGCTTTTGCAGTAAATGCATCTTGATTTAAGAATGTTTAGATATTTGTACTGGAAAAAGACAAAGTGTCAAAGTGACAAATAACTCTTCAGGCTTTTTTCCCAGAAACAAGCAAAAATAAATAATAATATAATATATAGGCAATGTATTATATTCACAACAGTGGTTATTGCTAATATCAGTGTTTAATCACATTGTTCTCTCTATTATTTCAGCTCGCAGCGCTGGAGCCGCTTCTGAGACAAAAGGTATAATATTTTTAAATTATATTAAATATTATATATACACATGTTTGTGAAAGTCACAGAGCTCCAGGTTTCTGGCTGGTTTCTTCCTCGTGTCTCTGATCTTACGGTCTGTAGATGTGGTTCTGGTTTCTCCTTTGTGTGTCTGTGGGATTTTTTTCCATTTTATGGTCCAGCAGGTGAAAATTTTTAGGGTCACTTAGTAATTCTTATATTCTTATTCATATTTTTTACGGCAAATGTTTGTTGTTTATTTTTTTGGGAAAGATGTTTCGTCAGCTGAACAATCAGTATGTTGTTAAACAACATTACAATCCACTGAACACACTGTATTTCTGTCCATCACAGCCTCGCTTTCATTCCTGTCACAAATTAAATATGGCTCTACCCTGATTAAGGTGTATATTTATGATTTGAATGAATCCCTAAAGCTGAGCACTAGTGACAGGGATGCTTGACTTAATGAATGATCATCATCCGCATGAGTTGATCATCTGTAATACCTGCTGCTCCACCCAATCAAACAGACACAAAAGATCTGCTCGTTCTCTAAAGTCTGAACAAACTCTGATTAACTGTTAAACACGTCACGCCTGCATATGACACATGCAGGAACTAGTGATGTAAAACCTGGAGCCGTGTCACTCTGGGGATTAATGTGTTTAAAACACAAACAATCTGACTGATATCATCTAACGTTTCATGAAAGAAAGAAAACAATATGAGCGACATGTTGAAATTAAATAGGAATTATCCTTTTGTGGATTGACATTCATAAAACACAAACATTCTGACTAATATCATCTAACATGTTTCATGGAAGAAAGAAAATAATACGGGTTTGGAGTGATGTCAAAATAAGAAATCAAAAATATGACAAAACTGAATATGATTTAAAAATGGACATTTACATTCAAGTGAAAATTATGACATTAAATGTCAAATATTATTAAAAAATGGAATTAAGAGATAAAAACTCATAATTATGAAAAAAAAAGTCTAAATTATGAATTATCCTTTTGGGGATTGATGGTATAAAACCAAAATTTTGACTAATATCATTTAACATGTTTCATGGAAGAATGAAAATAGTACATTTGAGTGACATGTTAAAATTATGAATGATGAAAAGTCAAAATTATGATATAAAATGCCAATTATGAGGTTAATAAAGTAAAATTATGACAAAATGATGAAAGAAAAGTTGAAATTATCAGTTGAAGTTGACAAAAAAAAATTATACTTGTGAAATAAAAAGTCTAAATTATGAATTATCCTTTTGGGGATTGACATTATAAAATATATTCTGACTAATATCATCTAACATGTTAAATGGAAGAATGAAAATAGTAAATTTGATTGACATGTTGAAATTATGAATGATGAAAAGTCAAAATTATGACGTTAATAAAGTGAAATTACAAGAATAATGTCAAAATTATGACAAAATTCATTAAAAGTCAAAATTATGAAAAAAATACTTGTGTAATAAAAAGTCTAAATTATGAATTATCCTTTTGGATATTGACGTTATAAAACAAAAACAATTACAAAATGCCAATTATGAGATTAAAAAAGTGAAATTACAAGATTTAAAGTCAAAATGATGACATAAAAGTCATAAAAAAGTCATAATTATGAGAAAAAAGTTGAAATTATCAGTCGAAATTTACATAAGTCATAATTATGAAATAAAAAGTCTAAATTATGAATTATCTTTTTGAAAATTGACGTTATGAAACAATAACATTCCAGCTATTATAATCTAACGTTTCTTGGGAGAAAGAAAAGAATATGGGTTTTGAGCGACATGTTGAAATTATTAGAAGAAAAATCAAAATTGACATAAAATGCCAATTATGTGATTAAAAAAGAGAAATGACAAGATTAAAAAGACAAAATTATGACATAAAAAGTCGAAAATTGACATTAAAAAAAGTCTAAATTATGAATCATCCTTATGACTTTACAAAACAGAAAGATTCTGACTAATATGATCAAACATGTTTCATGTTTAATGTTTGAATGGTTTGGAGCGACATGAGAGTGAGTCAGTGATGGCATAATGATCATGAGTCAGTTCTCCCTTTATAATCTGGCAACACGCATCTCCTCTCATGGTTCTTGTGTATTGCTGAGTGAATAAACTCCAGTTGAGCGTCTTTTGTTTAGCGGGCGGCACTTTCATCTCCTGCAGGATCTGTAAATCAGGTTCAGTCTTGCCTGTCGCCTCTTTGAGGACTTTTCCCTCGCAAACATTCTAGTCACTGCATGTGTCGGCTCTTGCTGCGCTCCGTCGAATCCTGCGGCGTCCGGAGGGACCGTCGGTGACGGGTGTACTGATGTTTCTCTGCAGCAGGGCATTGTGGGTAGTGCCACTGCTGCATTAGTGCCTGTGAACTGAAGCATGGAAACACTGAAGCATGGAAATATCAGAAACTTTGATATTTTTGCCAGGTATGAAAACTGAAAACTTTTAAAGTGAAATGCATTTTCTAGTTTTCCTCTGTGCTAAAATGTTCAGTCCCCAATTCTGACCCCTCAAACCACCAATGCTTTCTATGCTTGTTATGTAAATTGCATATCAATATGATCCATATGACAAATGCAATACAATACAGGCAATACCGCAATACATGCAGTACAGGTTAATACCGTCTAAAGAGGTTTCATGTGAAAAGTCTATTTAAACCAACGGAAGCCAATTTTCACCACGTAAAAACATTCTTTGGTAAATCCTAATTATGATTTTACATAACTGTAATTATTATAAGACAAAAAAGTTAAAATTAAAAGATTAAGAAGTCATTATGAGAAAAAAGTCAAAATTATGACAATCTGAGATAAAAGTCATTATTATGACATAAAAATACATTGTTTTATGTCATAACTTAGTCATTTGCCTTTATCTTTATGACTTTAAATAGGATTCCTTATAAACCTGAAGAGTCTGTATTCTAATGCTGCCATCTAGTGGATCATTATGTGAATCTCTTGTTACTTCTAATCCACTGATATTATGGAGGTATAAATACAGGTGCTGGTCATATAATTAGAATATCATCAAAAGTTGATTTATTTCACTAATTCCATTCAAAAAGTGAAACTTGTATATTATATTCATTCATTACACACAGATTGATATATTTCAAATGTTTATTTCTTTTAATTTTGATGATTATAACTGACAACGAAGGAAAATCCCAAATTCAGTATCTCAGAAAATTAGAATATTACTTAAGACCAATACAAAGAAAGGATTTTTAGAAATCTTGGCCAACTAAAAGTATGAACATGAAAAGTATGAGCATGTACAGCACTCAATACTTAGTTGGGGCTCCTTTCGCCTGAATTACTGCAGCAATGCGGCGTCCGCATGGAGTCGATCAGTCTGTGGCACTGCTCAGGTGTTATAAGAGCCCAGGTTGCTCTGATAGT
The DNA here is from genome assembly GCA_037950665.1 of Hypophthalmichthys nobilis. Classification (NCBI taxonomy): domain Eukaryota; kingdom Metazoa; phylum Chordata; class Actinopteri; order Cypriniformes; family Xenocyprididae; genus Hypophthalmichthys; species Hypophthalmichthys nobilis. The sequence continues at coordinate 37,078,074 of CM075474.1, forward strand.
GGCCTTCAGCTCTTCTGCATTGTTGGGTCTGGCATATCGCAACTTCCTCTTCACAATACCCCATAGATTTTCTATGGGGTTAAGGTCAAGCGAGTTTGCTGGCCAATTAAGAACAGGGATACCATGGTCCTTAAACCAGGTACTGGTAGCTTTGGCACTGTGTGCAGGTGCCAAGTCCTGCTGGAAAATGAAATCTGCATCTCCATAAAGTTGGTCAGCAGCAGGAAGCATGAAGTGCTCTAAAACGTCCTGGTGTGCGGCTGCGTTGACCTTGGACCTCAGAAAACACAGTGGACCAACACCAGCAGCAGATGACATGGCACCCCAAACCATCACTGACTGGAAACTTTACACTGGACCTCAAGCAACGTGGATTGTGTGCCTCTCCTCTCTTCCTCCAGACTCTGGGACCCTGATTTCCAAAGGAAATGCAAAATTTACTTTCATCAGAGAACATAACTTTGGACCACTCAGCAGCAGTCCAGTCCTTTTTGTCTTTAGCCCAGGCGAGACGCTGTCTGTTGTTCAAGATTGGCTTGACACAAGGAATGCGACAGCTGAAACCCATGTCTTGCATACGTCTGTGCGTAGTGGTTCTTGAAGCACTGACTCCAGCTGCAGTCCACTCTTTGTGAATCTCCCCACATTTTTGAATGGGTTTTGTTTCACAATCCTCTCCAGGGTGCAGTTAACCCTATTGCTTGTACACTTTTTCTACCACATCTTTTAATTCCCTTCGCCTCTCTATTAATGTGCTTGGACACAGAGCTCTGTGAACAGCCAGCCTCTTTTGCAATGACCTTTGTGTCTTGCCCTCCTTGTGCAAAGGTGTCAATGGTCGTCTTTTGGACAACTGTCAAGTCAGCAGTCTTCCCCATGATTGTGTAGCCTACAGAACTAGACTGAGAGACCATTTAAAGGCCTTTGCAGGTGTTTTGAGTTTATTAGCTGATTAGAGTGTGGCACCAGGTGTCTTCAATATTGAACCTTTTCACAATATTCTAATTTTCTGAGATACTGAATTTGGGATTTTCCTTAGTTGTCAGATATAATCATCAAAATTAAAAGAAATAAACACTTAAAATATATCAGTCTGTGTGTAATGAATTAATATAATATACAAGTTTCACTTTTTGAATGGAATTAGTGAAATAAATCAACTTTTTGATGATATTCTAATTATATGACCAGCACCTGTATATTTTGTTTTTGAGCATGACAGAACTGATGTTGGAAAAGAGCTTTGTGAAAACTCTGAGTAAAGAGCAGCATACAGGGTTAAAAATGTTGATTAGGAGGCAACTTCTGTGAACTTTTCCTCTAACACACAGTGTTTGTTCTGACTTTAGTGAACACATGACGCAGGAAGGAACGAGCAGATCTTTTGTGTCTGTTTGATTGGGTGGATCATCTGTTATAGATGATCAACTCATGCGGATGATGATCATGTGATTAGTGGTGTTTGTTAAGTCAACTAGTGCTCAGAGTTTGGGGTTTGTCACAATCACCATAAGTAAAAACTCCACAGACTTATTTTAATTGAGGAACCTGAGCCATATCTACAGACCAGAAGATCAGAGATGCGAGGGGGAAATCCTCTCATGCAAAACAGCGAATTTCCACCCAGAACCCCCTAACGACTAACAAGCTACACCCTAGCAACCATCCAGAACCCCTAACAACTACCTATCAACATCCTAGGAACCACCCAGAATCCTCTAATGACTACCTAGCAATGCCCTATCAACCATGCATAATATCCTAACAACTACCTAGCAATGGCCTGGCAACCACCCAGAACACCCTAATGACAACACTCTAGCAACCACCTCGAACACCCTAATGACTACCTAGCATTGGCCTAGCAACCACCCTGAAACCCCAACAACTATGTAGTAACACACTAGGAGCCATTCAGAACCCCCTTATTGACTACATAGCAATGCCCTAGTAACCACTCATAACATCCTAATGACTACTTAGCATTGGCTTAGCAACAACCCAGAGTCCCCTAACAACTACCTAGCAACCACCCAGAACACCCTAATAACTGCCTAGCGATGCCCTAAGAACCACTTAGAACCCTCTAAAACATTTACCTAGCAACGCCCTCGCAACCACTCAGAACACCCTAATGATGACCTGGCAATGCCCTAGCAACCACCTAGACCCCCTTAACAACTACCAAATAATGTTTTAGCAACCACCCATAACCCTCTAATGACAACGCCCTAGCAACCACCCAGAAACTCCAACAAGTACCTAGTAACACACTAGAAGCCAGCCATCCAGAACCCACTTACTGACTACATAGCAATGCCCTAGTAACCACTCAGAACCCCCTAATGAGTATCTAGCAACGCCCTAGCAACCATTAAGAACACCTTAATGACTACTAGCATTGGCCTAGCAACCACCCAGCTTCCCCCAACAACTACCTAGCAATGCCCTAGCAACCACCTAGACCCCCTAACAACTACCAAGCAATGCCCTAGCAACCACCCAGAACACCAAAATGATGACCTAGACCCCCTAACAACTACCTAACAATGCCCTAGCAACCACCTAGACCCCCCAACAACTATCAACCACCTGGAACACCCTAATAACTACCTAGCAATGCCCTAGCAACATCTAGACCCCCTAACATCTATCAAGCAATGCCCTAGCAACCACCCAGAACACCCTAATAACTACCTAGAAATGCCCTAGCAACCACCCAGAACACCCTAATAACTACCTAGAAATGCCCTAGCAACCACCTAGACCCCCTAACATCTACCAAGCAATGCCCTAGCAACCACCCAGAACACCCTAATGATGACCTAGCAATGCCATAGCAAGCACCCAGAATCCCCTAACAACTACCTAGCAACTACATAGAACACACTAATAACTACCACAGCAACACCTAGCAACCACCCAGAATGCCATCATGATGACCTAGCAATGCTCTAGCAACCACCTAGACCCCCTAACAACTACCAAGCAACGCCCTAGCAACCACCCAGAACGCCATAATGATGACCTAGCAATGCCCTAGCAACCACCTAGACCCCTAACAACTACCAAGCAACACCCTAGCAACCACCCAGAACGCCATAATGATGACCTAGCAATGCCCTAGCAACCACCCAGAACACCCTAATAACTACCTAGAAATGCCCTAGCAACCACCTAGACCCCTAACATCTACCAAGCAATGCCCTAGCAACCACCCAGAACACCCTAATGATGACCTAGCAATGCCATAGCAAGCACCCAGAATCCCTAACAACTACCTAGCAACTACATAGAACACACTAATAACTACCACAGCAACGCCCTAGCAACCACCCAGAACGCCATCATGATGACCTAGCAATGCCCTAGCAACCACCTAGACCCCCCTAACAACGACCAAGCAACACCCTAGCAACCACCCAGAACGCCATAATGATGACCTAGCAATGCCCTAGCAACCACCTAGACCCCCCTAACAACTACCAAGCAACACCCTAGCAACCACCCAGAACGCCATAATGATGACCTAGCAATGCCCTAGCAACCACCCAGAACACCCTAATAACTACCTAGAAATGCCCTAGCAACCACCTAGACCCCCTAACATCTACCAAGCAATGCCCTAGCAACCACCCAGAACACCCTAATGATGACCTAGCAATGCCATAGCAAGCAACCAGAATCCCCTAACAACTACCTAGCAACTACCTAGAACACACTAATAACTACCACAGCAATGCCCTAGCAACCACCTAGACCCCCCTAACAACTACCAAGCAACTCCCTAGCAACCACCCAGAACGCCATAATGATGACCTAGCAATGCCCTAGCAACCACCTAGACCCCCCTAACAACTACCAAGCAACGCCCTAGCAACCACCCAGAACACTTGAGCAGCCATATAGCAGCTTACTGACAGCTCTGTGAATCTGTGGTTCTGTCCAGACAGTGGATCCGGTACGGTGGTTGGTGTTGTCTGTGGGATTGCAGTAGCAGCTGTTGGTGCCATAGCCGGCTACTTCACCTATCAGAAGAAGAAACTGTGCTTCAAGGTCCAGAGAGGTCTGTGGCTCCGCTCATGTTCTAGAAGACATTCAGATGTCAATCAGTGGCATATAATCATAGTTACACATGATTTACATATATGAAGTTTACAGTCTGAAACAACAGCTGAAGTGAGTCATTTCTGCAGCATTAAATAGAATCACAACCTGTTTCTCTAATTGGTCTCAATGGGCTCAATGTGGGAAACCTGTTTGAAAACAGTCACTGCATGTTCATGCATCATCAGATGCTACTTTTAAAAAACAGTAGGCAATAAACAGCATGAAGTAAACTAGCGTTCTTTTCTGAATTAATTAATTTGCAGTTCTGTAAGTGGCAATGAAACAAGTCATGACTGATCATAAACTCATTCAAATGCATTTCAGCTGAGCCATAGTTAGTTTCAGCTCTCTAATTAACATCTGAATCATAAATGATGCATCTAGTCAGTATGTTAACAGTTGAATGAGAACACATGCTTTCTCTTCAGGTGACCCAGAGAGTGCCAAAGAAGAGAACGGCACGCAGAGCGAACCACAGGGTGAGCCATTCACAGCTTATTTTCACCTTTAAATATGTTTTTCAATGAATATTGTTACTTATATGGTATTGGATAGCGGCATAAACAAGTGCCTTTGGAATGGAGGGTCTCAGCAGGAAGAAAGCAAATAATAAAATACAACTAACAAATACAATCGTGCATAATTTGGGCATCAAAATAAATACTTATCAACTCTTTTATACAATAAACAGTTAGAGTACTGTTGGTTTGAACTTCAGTCACATGATACCGATGTCAACTGCTCACTGTTTTTGGTTTCTGTTCTGTTTTCATATGCAGTTTTAAGCACCCTCCTGAATTCACCCTAACTCGAGCAGTGAACGCGGGTCTGCGGGCGGTGAATTCCCATGAAGCTACTGTGAACTGGTTTACATTGGAACAGCACATTGTAACTACTCACATCTTGAGAATCAGAGTGAACTTCACAAACAAATGCATTCACAGTGCAGACAGTCAGCACAAACATTCATTTAGAGTTCCTGACGCAGCCTTCTTCATAACATCATCATCCTCCTACTGCTTCGACTACAGTTCTGAACTAGCACACAGGACTGTTAATAATTTGTTTTGAATGTAATTTCACATAGTTTGAATGGGACGGGATGTGTGTATGTGTATGCATGTGTAATTTGACAGCCTTTTGGGAGAGGCATTTCATTTTGTTGCTTTGAAAAGTGTCATTTAGTTACTGTGTTATTAATCACACAGTTTTGTTTGATGTCTAATTGTTGCCGCTGATTCATAAACAAGCAAATCTCACACCGTGGAATGATTCACTTTGAAATTGTGTTGTCTGACCAAATAGAATTCATAGGATTTTTTCTTACTTTTTTGTTTTTGTTTTTTTTAAATTCTGTAAATAAGTGTTGAGTTTGAATAAAGGGTTGGTTACATTTAAATGACTATGTACGCAGTTAATTGCACACAGTTTCATAATGAAATGATACAATACCAGAACTGCACCTAACCTTAGAGAATTATTATTTATTATTGTAGCTATATAATAATAATAACAATGCAAATTATGTGTAATATAATTATTATTATAAATAGTAATAATAGCAAATATAGCTGCAAGCAGCAATTACGGGGTCAAACTGAATAAGAACAGAAAAGTAAATATTTGTGGAATCTAATGAGACCATCCTCATGATTTTAGGACAAGGCATTCAAAAATAAGATAATAGCCATTTTTCCTATCTCAGCACCAGTAGGTGGCGCTGTGACGATACTGTGCATGTACTCCCAAGTCATGCCTGTAATGACATATACCAAGTTTGGTGTCAATACACCAAATCATTGCAAAAATGTAGCATCAAATCCATTTTTGCGTGTTCGCCGTCAAATTCGTTGACACGTTATACGAGAACGGATTTGCCGATCAAAAATCTTTTAATAACTTTTTGCCTGGAATGTGAGTAGATGCTACATACCAAATTTTGTGTAAGTTGGTCAAACGCTCTAGAAGGAGTTAAAAAAAGTAGGTTTTCCTGAAAATTCAAAATGTCGGAAAAATTTTAAATGACGGAAATGACGTCATAGGGTACGTTCGAATGGGTTCATGGATTCAAAGCAAAAAATTGTTTCTAGGACTTACACATCAAAACTTATGAGCATAAACATGAGTGAATCTGAAACTGTTGGTGGCGCTGTGTGCCAGTAATTTACAATGTGGTATAATGCATAATATTATTACAATCATTGTTTTTGCGAAAAAAAAAAAAAAAAAGCAAATAAATGAAATGTCCACTTTAAAAGCAATTAACCTTCTTTAAAGGAATTATTACTCATTATTGTAGCTATGGTGAACTCACTACATGATTAGCTCATATTCAAAATAATCAATAAATAAACACGATAATCAATAATAATAATAGCAATAATTTAAATTGTGGTATAATGCATAATATTATTATGTTAAACGTTTCAGAGTAATATTTTGTAATTATTGCTTGAGTTGTGCAGAAGCAGATTTTCCTGGCAAACAAAATGAGCGATGTAAAAGCAAGCAAAAGACTTTGGGACTTTGGTAAAAGGCTCTTTGTTCGAATCTACCGTATAGTGTCGACTGTAAGCGCACACTCATTTAACACACTCTGTTTAAATTAAAACAACCAAATATAACAATCACACATCCATGTGCCGAACTATCTGTGCTGATTCTGTTCAAATTAGTGGATAATTTTCAAATAAACTGAGTTTGTTTGGCTCGCTCATTGACAGATGCGTCTATATATGAGTGTTTACGGTAAGAGTGCTGCTTCGCGAGTGCAGTGGGAATGTGGAAAATCCTGTCTGCAGAGAGCTAGCGAGTAAATACTGTGAAGAATCAGGAAAACTAAGAGAAGGTAAGCGAATAAAAGAAGCCTAAAGAGAGAATCTGAGCTGACATGTGTGAAGAAAGCAGCTGTCAGCAGCATTAAGCGCATTGATCTCTCCTGTGATTGTTTTTTATGATCCAGCTGTTAATAAATCAATGATTAAATCAGCTGATGTTCAAACTTCAGCAGAAGCGCGTGGGATTGTTGTCATTTCCGTGATCGTGTGTTTTTATGCATTCTGCACACCTGTATTTGACAAGTCAAAGTTCTTCCGGGTATTTTCTGCTGACAGATCAATCTGAACATGTCACTCATCTCACCTGCAGTTTAGAGGAGCTTCATCTACAGATGCTGATGGAAAACAGGCGCTTGAGGTTTGGTGCATCTGCAGATGTCATAACACATACTGATCAGAGATCAGAGGAACTAATCTCTGGTGCTTTTGCAGGTTCCTTGCTGGTTTTCTGGTTCTTTTCCAGTCCAGCTTGTGTGTCACAAATGCAGATCATGATTTCAGACCCAACTTCGTCCTGATGATGGTGGATGATCTGGGCATTGGAGATATCGGCTGCTATGGAAACGACACCATCAGGTAAATGAAGTTGGAGTTGCACAGAGTAATTGTCTTTAAAATGCAGATTCTGTCATCATTTACTCACCCTCATGTTGTTTCAGATCCGTATTATGTTATTTTTCCTTGGAATACGAAAGAATTTTCATGCAACAATTTTTTTTAATTTTTAATAATAGTTTTATTTTTGATTTTTGCCAAAATAACTGCAAAATCATGATTAAAACAGGAAATTGAATTGTTAAATGTAAATTTTCTATACAACAGCTCATAGTGTGTGTTAAGCTCGAAAAAGGACAGAGAAACATTTCCATTTATGCAGTAGGCTTTTATCCAAAGTGACCTACATTGTGTTCATATTATACATTTGATCAGTTCATGCATTCACTGGGAATCGAACCCATGACCTTTGCTTTTGAGCTTCAGGAACACCATGAAAATATATACTCGTACAACTCATACGCCATATTCTGAAGTCATGTAATGCTTTGTGTGATGAACAAAACAAAATATGTTTCTTACCGAATAGTCTGATGTTCAAACACCCACGCAATCTTATTCCTAAATGACAGCGATTCGTCTCTGTCTATTAAAGCTTTGACAAGTACGATCACGGCGAACATTCAGATCTGCGTTCTGATCCAGAGAGAGCCGTTGTCATGAATAGATATAAAAACAGCTTCACAAACAGTCTTACAATAATTCATATTATCACTGGATAAAAGTTTATAGTTCAGTTATAAACACTGATGTCTACAGTAGTAATCAAAATAGAGCAAATCACCTTTTGAAAGTAACTTGACGCTTCAAATAATGATTGTTTTAATTACATCATTACACCAGTAGGTGGAGACAAGTGACTGTTGAAATTTTTTTCTCATTGAATCGTTCATTCCAGAGATTCGTTCAAAAACGATTCATCCAGTAATGAAACAAGTGAAGTATTTATGAGTGAGTCATTGAATCATTCATTTTTTAAAAAATAATTACTTCAAATTAATTACATATATATTTTAAATAGACTGCAGAAATTAACATTTTGTCAGAACATCTAATAAATTACGTTTTTTGTTTAGTTGTCTGTTCAGAATCGTTGGAGATTCGTGATCTCTATTTAAAACATAAAATCGTGATTCTCAATTTATCCAGAATCCTGCAGCTCTAGTTTGATGTGATTGGCTCTAAATGTCGTAGGTATCATGATCAAACACAAGATGTCACTTCAAACATGCAGAAAGAAGATTTTGCTGTAAATAACCAAAAATCTCACCCTAAATGTGGCTTTGTTCCTCAGACAGGGTTTTCATGTGACATCAGAAGACTTTTCTGTCCTTTTAGAGCTTGACGGTCGTGGTCACGATGAAGATTCGTCACAGCATATGCACTGCAAAAATGAAGTTCTTCCTCTGGATTTCTGTCTTGTTTTCCAGTACAAACATCTAAACATTCTTAAATCAAGATACATTTAATGAAGAAGAGAAATGACTGAAGATAGTAAGTCTTGTTTAATCATCCAAAAAATCATCCAAATTCTTTCTTATTTTAAGCATAAACTCACTTCATTTTCAGCATGTAGTTCTTAATATCTTCAGTCATTTCTCTTCTCCAGTAAATGTATCTTGATATAAGAATGTTTAGATATTTGTGCTGGAAAACAAGACACAAACACTGAGGAAGAAACTGTTTTCATCTACTGCATTTGATAGTTGTTGTCATGTGTTTGAAGGACTCCAAACATTGATCGTCTGGCCGCGGATGGAGTGAAACTGACCCAGCACATCTCCGCCGCTCCTCTCTGCACTCCCAGCAGAACCGCCTTCATGACGGGCCGCTACGCTCTACGTGCCGGTGAGGAACCAAAAACCCGTCCTTTATCCAGTTTGACTCTGAAAAACGTCACATAATGGAATTAGTTGACTTGAGATCCATCCTGCTTTAAGGAGCTCATCGCCTGTCGCTTTAAATGCTCAAGCTCTTTAAAGCAGGATGGATTCTGATTGGCTGTCAATGTTTTTATCGTTCATCATCTGGAAAAAATCATTCTGAAAATGAATCCAATGATATCATTCCTCTGTGCTGTTATAGTTGTGGTGTGGACTCTGCTATTCTTTTATATTTAGAATGATTTTTAGAACTATAACCATAATGATAAAGATATCGTCCTTGGTGTGAACGGGCCTTTAGAATCTTTTATGTCAGTCATCTAGGACAATAAACACAGCACTCAGCTGATGAGTTAATCTCAGAATGGGTGGTTTATTGGTCTGATAGGGTTTATTGGTGTGATACGGTAACGTGTCTGCGTCTATGTTGATGTGAAGGTCTGGGCAGCACCGGCCGAGTGCAGGTGATTCTTTTCCTCGCTGGATCAGGAGGACTTCCACCTAATGAAACCACCTTCGCTAAACTTCTGCAAAAGCAGGGTTACACCACCGGCATTGTGGGTAAGACACTTAATACATACTAGTGAATCAGTCGCAAAGATGTCCATAAATTATAATATGCATAAATTATTGCATGCATAAAAAATTTTAGTATGCACAAAGAAAACAATTGAAAGGAGAGATTGCTCAATAAAATGTTCATATATTCGCCCTCATGTTGTTCCAAACCTGTATCCCGTATGTGAACTATCCCTTTAAACACTCAGAATTCATCCTGTGAAAACCGATTTGAAATTGGAAATTGTCTTATCATATAAACATGTGCAGGTTATGCACAACAACCTTCTGTATTCTGTAAAACAGGTCGCATCACTTCTGGTTCAGGTCTGTATGTGTATGTGCTTTGTTAAATATAAAGCTGTTTTACTCAAGATGCCTTCAAAGGAGTGAGCAAAGATGAGCATAGCCGATGACCATCACATATGTAGACTGACATCTAAAAGTTCTTATTTATCTTCTTCTCACTAACATTAGAATATTAAAATAGAATAAAAATGCAACAATAAAAAGAACTAACTGATTACCTTAAATAACACCTTCTCCAACAAGTGGATGCGATGAGACCTGTTTTCCTGTTTGTTCAGTTCGGGATAAAGAATATTTTTGTGATATCAACTTCAAATTTGGAACACGACTCTGTTAGACATTTTCTAACAATTTTTGAGGCCAAATTATTTTGAAAAATATATATTTTGTAAATAATACAAAAGGTTTCATTCAGTACATTTTAGAGCTGCGCGATTCTGGATAAATTGAGAATCATGATTTTTTTGTTTCAAATAGAGATCATGATTCTGAATCGACAACTAAACAAAATAACATGTAATTTACTAGAGGCTCTAACAAAAAGTTAATTGCTGCAGTCTGTTTTTTTTTTTAAATATTTAATTAATTTGAAGTAATTATTTAAAAAATAATTCAGGTTGAATTAATGATTCAATGACTCACTCATAAAGACTTCACTTGTTTCATTTCTTAATGAATCAGCGTTTTTGAACGAATCACTTGAATGAATGATTCAATGACTCACTCATAAAGACTTTACTTGTTTCATTACTGGATGAGTCGTTTTTGAATGAATCTCTTGAATGAATGATTCAATGACAAATACATTTTTTAAGTCACTTGTCGCCACCTACTGGTGTAACTATGTAATTGGAACAATCTTTGTTCGTAGCGTTAAAAGGCGATTCACTCAAAGGTGATTCACTTAACTACTTTCAAAAGGTGATTTGCTCTATTTTGATCTCTACTGTAGACATCAGTGTTTATATCTAAACTATAAACTTTTATCCAGTACTTCTGTGATAATCTGAATTATTGTAAGACAGAAATAATGATACTGTGTGGTTAAAAAAGACTGTTTGTGAAGCTGTTTCATATCTATTCATGACAACAGCTCTCTCTGGCTCAGAACACAGATCTGAATGTTCGCTGTGATCGTTCTTGTCACAGGTTTTAGGAATGAGATCGTGATTTTTTTTTAACGATTAATCGTGCAGCATGATTTATTGAAGTGCGTTCACTTTTGCAATAATCTGCTGAGTGTACAGAGATCTATGCTCAAAAAGAGGGGTGATGGTTCACAGGTTAATCTCTGATTTTAATGTCTTTACGCTGTGTTCACTCTACAGGTAAGTGGCATTTGGGTGTGAACTGTGAGAGCAGGAACGATCATTGCCACCATCCCAACAATCACGGCTTTGATTTCTTTTATGGGCTGCCCTTCACCTTCTTCAATGACTGCAAGCCTGGAGAAGGTAAAGATGTCCTGGTGGACCTGCAGGAAATGCTGTGGCAGATTTCTGCACTGGTGGCGCTCACGTTTCTCACGCTGCTTCTGGTCCGGGCCGTCGGGCTGCTGCAGGTCCGTCTGACACTTGTGGTGTTTCTGGGTGTTCTGTCGCTGCTGAGCTTTTCTGTGTGGTTCGTGCCCTTTGAACTCCTGAGGACCTGGAACTGCATCATCATGAGGAACAGCGAGGTGGTGGAGCAGCCCATGAACCCGGAGACGCTGAATGCACGGCTCATGCGTGAAGCGGAGCTGTTCGTGGAGAGGTGGGATGTGCGTCAGGCTCAGTGAGAGCAGTTTAACCGCAGTCATTCACTAATGACTGAACGTGTCAATCTTTAGCATGTTTGTTCAAAAGACTTGAGGAAGAGACAGTGACTCATTATTTTTAACATCGAATCACACACAAACATGTTCAGATCACGTTTCAGCCCAACGGCAATACATAAATAAATAAAGTAAGTAAGAAATTATATTCTTATTTTAAATTATAATAAAATCAGGACAAGACATTTTCCAGCCAAATTCTCATTACTGAAAATGTGTCCAAACATTTTAAGTTTTGTTTGTAATCATTATTATTTTCAATGGTAAAAAAAAAATTAATGCAGAAATAGAGATTCTCATTAAATATTACTATAATACAATTCATTAGTTTATACTTAAATGAACACAAAATTAACAAATACTGATACATGATATATATATATATATTTTTTTTTTGGGGGGGGTAAGCACCCACATAGCAACTGCCTAGCAACACAGAACACGCTAATATCACACTAGCAGCACCCTAGCAACCACCTAGAACATCATAATATCATCCTAGCAACCACCCAGAACATCATAGTAACATCATAGTATCATCCTAGCAACACCCTAGCAACCACCCAGAACATCATCCTAGCAACCACCCAGAACATCATCCTAGCAACCACCCAGAACACCCTAGCAACACTTTAGCAACCGCCCAGAACACCCTAGCAACACTTTAGCAACCACTCAGAATACCCTAATATCATCCTAGCAATGCCCTAGCAACCTTCCTGAACATCCTAGCAACACTTTAGCAACCACCCAGAACACCCTAATATCATCCTAGCAAAGTCCTAGCAACCACCCAGAACACCCTAGCAACACTTTAGCAACCACCCAGAACACCCTAATATCATCCTAGCAATGCCCTAGCAACCACCAAGAACACCCTAGCAACACTTTAGCAACCGCCCAGAACACCCTAATATCATCCTAGCAATACCCTAGCAACCACCCAGAACACCCTAGCAACACTTTAGCAACCGCCCAGAACACCCTAATATCATCCTAGCAAAGTCCTAGCAACCACCCAGAGCACCCTAGCAACACTTTAGCAACCACCCAGAACCCCTAGCAACACTTTAGCAACCACCCAGAACACCCTAATATCATCCTAGCAATGCCCTAGCAACCACCCAGAACACCCTAGCAACACTTTAGCAACCGCCCAGAACACCCTATCAACCACACAGGAACTACCTAGCAACACTTTAGCAACCACCCAGAATATCCTAACAACCACCTATATATAAGATAGTTTTGCATCGAGTCATTTAATTACAACTAATTAATTTACCACAATGCAAACAAATCAATTTTTATTATTACAAAATTACTTCAAAATAGTTAAATTATAAAGTACTTTACAATTTAATTATCTTTTTTATTACAGTAATTAAAATTTGATTTGTGTTCTATTTAAATGCCACACAATGTTTTTCATGTAAATATAATTTCTTATTTGTTTCTTTTGAGTTTGTGCTGATATATGGTCTGCACTTGTGTTTGCTGAGAATCACCCGTGAACAGGAAGCTTTAATGCTCATTTGCATGCATGCTTGCTTAATAATGTGGTAATGCAGAAAACATTAGACCTGTCCAGACGCTTACGATTATGGGCTGTTTCTTGTGCCTGTGGTGGGAAACTTCTTTGGTTTCTGTTCATCATGTGATTTATGATATCAGACACAGAGACGGGCCCTTCCTGCTCTTCCTGTCACTGGCACATGTGCACACGCCCCTCTTCGTGTCCGAGGGCTTCGCCGGAAAGAGCAAACATGGGCTGTATGGGGACAACGTTGAAGAAGCGGACTGGATGGTTGGTAAGTGATGGATTTCTGTTCTTTCCAGCATCATGCTGACTGTGATGTATCGCTGGAGATCTCTGAGTTGCTGTATTGTTGGTCACAGTGGGCGTGTCTACTGCTGGATGCTCTAACATGATTGGTGGGCAGTACAACAGACCAGAGCGTTTGATTTGTTCACAAATTATGAGACATTTTACTGCTACAGTAAAATGTCATTCTAAATAGACAAATCCACAAAGAAAGAAAGCATCATATCTTGAATCAAACTAGCAACCCCCTAGCAACCACCCAGAACACTCTAGCATCACCCTGGCAATGCCCTAGCAACCATACAGAACACCCTAGCAACCACCTAGCAGCACTATAGTAACAACCCAGAAAACTCTAGCATCACCCTAGCAACCATCCAGAACACCCTAACAACACTATACCAACAACCCAGTAAACTGTAGCATCACCCTAGCAACCATCCAGAAAACCCTAACAAACACCTAGCAACACTATAGCAACAACCCAGAACACGCTTGCATCACCCTAGCAACCATCCAGATCACCCTAGCAATCATCCAGAAAACCCTAACAAACACCTAGCAACACTATAGCAACAACCCAGAACACGCTTGCATTACCCTAGCAACCATCCAGATCACCCTAGCAACACTATAGTAATAACCATAACCCAGAACACTCTAGCATCACCCTAGCAACTATTCAGAACACCCTAGCAACCATCTATACATGATTGTTTTGCATTGTGGCATTTAATAATAACTAATTAATTTACCACAATGCAAACATCAGATTTTTTGTTACTGCAATATAAATACTTTATCTTTTTATACTTAATATAATTTTTATTACAGTAATAAAAATGAGATTTGTTTTCCGTAAATTACTTAGTTATAATTAAATACCACAATGGAAAACAATCTTTTAAAAAAAATCATGCAAAATAGAACTTCTTTCTCCTCTTTTCTTCTCATGAATCAAATGTAACAATGTAACAGTTAATGTAACATAAAAATCTCAATCGCATCGAGGTCTGAAATGTGACTCAGAGTTAAGATCACATGTTTGGTCACAGGTAGAATGATGAAGACTATCGAAAGGTTCGGCTTGTCGGAGAAAACCTTGATGTACTTCACATCTGACCATGGCGGCCACATCGAAGACGCTCAGAGAGGAGGCTGGAACGGAATCTATCGAGGTACAAACACTCAGATGGGAGTGTCATCCTGTCATCATTTACTCAACCTAATGTTGCTCCACATCTGTATGAACCTGTGAAACGCAAAAGCAGACGTTTGAAGGAATGTTCACGCTGCTCTTCACAAATGCCATAAGGGCAAATGGTGCTCTGTCAAGCTTTGAAAGAACAAAAAAAACAGGCAAATACAGTGTATGATTTTGTGTTTTTACTGACCCTCTTATGTTTAGGTGGTAAAGCCATGGGCGGCTGGGAGGGAGGAATCCGAGTGCCGGGAATATTCCACTGGCCTGGGCGTCTCACTGCAGGTCGACAGGTATCAGAACCAACGAGTCTGATGGATGTTTTTCCCACAGTGGTGAAGCTCGCCGGGGGAGCGCTGCCAGAGGACAGGTACAACACTCAACACTATATTCCTGTTGGTCAGACAGCAATACACACTTAGCCTACGTAGATAATACAGATTATATTAGTATAGCCCAGCATCACCCTTGCAACCACCCAGAACACCCTAGCAACACATTAGCAACCAACCAGAACACCCTTGCATCACCCTAGCAACCACCAGGACACCCTAGTAACCATGTAGCAACCACCCAGAACACTCTAGCATTACCCTAGCAATCACCTAGCAACACCTTAGCAACAACCCTGAACATATCAGCAACCACCTAGCAACACTTTAGCAACCACCCAGAAGTCAAGTCACCTTTATTTATAGAACACCCTAGCAACACTTTAGCAACCACACAGAACAGCCTTGCATCACCCTAGCAACCACCATGACACCCTAGTAACCATGAAGCAACCACCTAGCAACACTTTAGCAACCACCCAGAAGTCAAGTCACCTTTATTTATAGTACACCCAAGCAACACATTAACAACCAACCAGAACACTCTAGAAACCATTTAGAACGCTGTAGCATTACCCTATCAACACTCTAGCAACCACCTAACAACACTTTAGCAATCACCCAGAAGTCAAGTCACCTTTATTTATAGTACATCCTAGCATTACTTTAGTAACTACCCAGAACACCCTAGCAACACTTTAGCAACCACATAAAACACTCTAGCATTACCCTTGCAACCACCTAGCAACACTTTAGCAACCACCCAGAAGTCTAGCCACCTTTATTTATAGAACACCCTAGCAACACTTTAGCAACCACCTAGAACACTCTAACATTACCCTAGCAACCACCCTAAACACTCTAGCAACCACCTAGCAACACTTTAGCAACCACCCAGAAGTCAAGTCACATTTATTTATAGTACATCTTAGCAACACTTTAGTAACTACCCAAAACACCCTAGCAACACTTTAGCAACCACCTAGAACACTCTAGCATTACCATAGCAACACCCTAGCAACCACCTTGAATACCTTAGCAACAACCTAGCAACACTTTAGCAACTTCCCAGAACACCCTAACAACACTTTAGCAACCACCTAGAACAACCTAGCAACACTTAAGCAAACCACCCAGAAGTCAAGTCACCTTTATTTATAAAAAACCCTAGCAACACTTTAGCAACCACCTAGAACACTCTAGAATCACCCTAGCAACCCCCACATCCTCTTAGCAACACTTTAGAAACCACCCAGAATACTCTAGCTGCAGCCTCTCAACCAGGCAGAATGCAGTAGCAACCAATGTATTTTGTCTAGATGTTTATATGTGTAAAGGAATGGTCCGGTCTGTTGTAAGTGTGTTTGTGTGTGCCCTGAGGATCCTGGACGGTCGTGACCTGATGCCGCTGTTAGAGGGCAAAACCAACCGCTCAGAGCACGAGTTCATGTTCCATTACTGCGGCATGTATCTGAACGCTGTGCGCTGGCATCCGCACGACAGTGAGTGACGTCTCTCTCTCACACACACACACACACTCAAAAAATCATCTGTCTGAACAAAACACTAGATTACCCACATACTGTGGAAGACATCAAAATGATAATTTATTTTATTAATCAAGACTATTAAAGATGAAACATGCCCTCCTCAGGTGACTCCATCTTCAAGGTCCATTTCTTCACACCGAACTTTTCTCCCGCGGGAGCCGTCGGCTGTTACGACACCAAAGTGTGCATGTGTCACAGAGACTTTGTGACGTACCACGACCCGCCGCTGGTGTTCGAGCTCAGCAGGGACCCGTCGGAGAGCCGTCCGCTCTCACCGGAGACGGAGCCGCGGTTCGCAGAGGTGCTGGAGCGCGTGGGACGGGCCGTGACGGACCACCGCAAAACTCTGACGCCGGTGGAGAAACAGCTGACGTGGAGAAACGTCCTGTGGAAGCCGTGGCTGCAGCCCTGCTGCGGGACCTTCCCCTTCTGCTCCTGCTCAGAAACAAACACTTCAGAAACCAGACAGTGAAGGATGAACGAGTGCTGATGATGTCAGTGCTTCAGAAGAAGGGAACCGTATGGAAGGAACTCCTGTGTTGATTTAACATAAAGAGAATCAATCCTGCTGTGCAGAACATTGTCATGTCTTCATCATGTATGTCTGAAAGTAAATATTTAAACTTTTTAAATACTTGTCCTGACATTTTTTACATTAAATATTAAACATTTTCCACTGACACTTTGCAATAAGGTCCCATTAGATAACTACTGAATGCTTTAAACTAACACTGAGCAAGAAAATTATTACAGTAACTAATGAATAAATGCTTAAGAATTATCTTTCATTATTAGTTCAACAAACAAAGTTAACTAATGGAACCTTAAAGTATTTCAAACTTATTAAATTCCTGATATATTTGCATTAAATATTAAACATTTTGGTGACACTTTGACATTATGGTTTCTTTTAGTTAACTAAATGAGTTAACATGAGCTAACAATGAACAATATTTCTACAGCCTTTATTAAACTTAATGTTATTTTCAACATTTACTCATGTTTTTAAATCAAAAGTTAACTATTAACTAGCATTAACCAATATTAATAGATTTCCTCATTGTTAGTTCATGTTAACTGATGCTAACAAATAGAACCTTATTGTAAAGAGTCACTCATTTTTTAAAGAGGGAAATCATATTAGTTTATTTTCATCATCACAATAGAGTAAATTTGAAATCAATGGAAGAATTCTGTGATGTTTTATGGTTTTCTTTTGTTTGTGTTTCTTTAAAACATTCCATTCTGTTTGATCAAAATCACACTGATACATTTGAATCTAGTGATTTTCATGAAAGACTTGATGAATTTGGCGCGTCCAGCAGAGGGAGACATTCGTGTAAAAGTGTTTAGAGAAACTAAACAGACAAAAATGAGATTCTGCCATGAGCTAACTTTTTAATATTATGGTAATAATCTGGGACATGATTATTGCAATTTACTGTAATAGTATTATTAATATAAAAATAAATTGTGTATTATAAATATTATATAATTTTATATAATAAAAAGAAATTCATATTTATTAGATTGTTACAAATAATTGTGACAGTAGTGGCCAAAAGTGATTTGTGAAAATGAGGGAAGAACTAAACACTAAACTTGCTTAGGTATATATCTGAGAAATAGAAAAAATAAATAAAAAAGGTAAACTACAGCTACAGGTTTTATTTTACTATGCAAAAAAATGCAGAAAAACAAAAAAGTTGAGAGGAAAAAGCAAACATTGTTAGTTAATATTTGGTTGGTTCATAATTTCTTTGTATGACAGTCTGGATAAAAATAATGTCATGTTTCATTGTGTTATCACAAATAAAACAATCGACTCCAACACCACCACACAATATGACTACAAAATCTATAATAATATTTAAAGGGTGAAGATGTCAATTTTTGTCACTTTTGGTCACTACTATGTGTCTAACAATCTCTGGATGTTTATTCTCAGGATTCCTGCACTTTTGAGTTGCTCATGTTCACATACGGCAGAAATAGTAAGAGTTGGATGTTAGTTTGAAGTTACTTTGAGTATTATGCATTACATTCACCTTGTGCTCTGCTGAAGACGAATAGAAGTCTTAAATGTTTCCAGATGTGATGCAGCAGGAGGAGTCTGATGGATCCGTCGCTCTTTCATCTCTGGGAAGTGTGGAGGAGAACGGGAGGTGGACGTCTGTGGAGAATCAGAAGTGAGCTCGGATATTCCAGTCTTAGTACACTAACGGTCAAAAGGTTGGAGTAATTAAGATTTTTAATGATTCTGAAAGTCTCTTCTGCTAATCAATGCTGCATTTATTTGATAAAAAATACAAAATTGTGAAATATTATTAAAATGTAAAACAGCTGTTTTCTATGTGAATATAAAGTAAAATGTAATTTATTCCTGTGATCAAAGATGAATTTTCAGCATCATTACTCCAGTCTTCAGTGTCACATGATCCTTCAGAAATCATTCTGATATGATGATTTGCTGCTCAAGAAACATTTCTGTTCATATTTTTGTGGAAACCGTGATACATTTTATTTTTCAGGATTCTTTGCTGAATAGAAAGTGCAGAAGAACAGCATTTATTTGAAATAAAATCTTTTGTAACATCTCTACTGCCTTTCATGTCTTACTGACCCCAAACTTTTGAATGGTAGTTTATGACGGTTTTCCAAAACAATATGAAGCAGCACAACTGTTTTCAACATTGATAATAATCAAAAATAATAATAATAATAAAATATGATCCGCATGAAGAGAGGAATTAGGTGCACTAAGTTTCTAGATCAACGGGTTCAAAAGTTGAATTGAAGTTGAATTTTTGAACTTGTGGTGGCGCTATAGAGTTGATCCTAGAGACCACAAAGTTGGTCAGATTACTTTTCATTATCATCACTACAAGTGTGCCAATTTTTTTTATCATTTTCCTTCTTATGGTTCATAGGGTTGCCATAGATTCCCATTGGAGAAAAATAATAAGAAAACTAACAGTTATAATAGTACCTTCGGTGCTTGGCCCCAATTTTTAGTAAGAATTATTTGCATACTGAATTCCAAACAGTCTTTTTAACATCTATTTGCTTATTGAATTGTTGCTGTTTTCTTCCATACATTCCGCCATTTATAACTGCCTTTATATGACAAAGCAGCTCTGATTTGCATCGTCTCTTAGAAAAACATTTGATTAACATCATAAACTCTAGTTTTCAATGCAGCTTATTCCGCCCACTTAAACATAAAGACGTCTGACTGACACAAAAAGTGACAAACTGAAGTTTGTTTGGATTTTACGTGCCATTAATGTCAGGTTTATCATATTATAGTTGATTCAACAGCAGTCCACAATCTGTTCAGAAAACACCATACAAATCTTGTTACCGCCTCAATCTGATGCCAATAACTTCAGAATAAAATAACTTAAAACAGTTTTGAGTTTTACTGGCCTTTATGAGTCATTAGATTCCCAATGAGTTCATGAAGTGGATCCTTTGAGTCGAGTCATTTAGAGACTGAAATTCATCTTTTATCAGTGTCTTTGATTGTTGAAGTAAATAAGCTCAAGGATCCGCCTGTGCACACATTAAACAAATACAAAATGTTCTTCTGTAATGAATTGTGAGTCTATTTTTAAACCTTTAAAGTTAACTTAGGGTTTTCTTTTCTTTTGCTGTAAAATGGTTGCCTATTAAAATGTGGCGAGCTGAAAAATGTCTTTGATATTGTGTTTCTACAGATGGACAGGACTTACACAAGGTGTGAATTAGGAAAATATCATCCATAGAAGGAAAAAGACTGAAATACATCGACTCTTTCAGTGGCACTGACGTCCAGACTGCATCCTAATTCACATATCTGTCCTAAATAGTAGAATTAGAATTAGTGTGAATTAGATACTAGAATTAGAATTAGTGTGTCCCAAATCGTAGTATGTTGAGATGCTGCCTTAAAATTTTAAGTTTAGTCAACTCAAATATCCAAGTCGTCACTTAGTACAACTTCACATTTCAAGTTGACTAAACTTAAAATTTTAAGGCAGCACGAACAATTTTTTAAGTTGAAACAATTTTTTTTTTTTTTTTTACAGTAATGGGTAAAGCTACAGTAACGTCTTCAGCTAGTCAGCTTGAGATCCTTTCCATCTAAACTGGTTATATCTCTTAAGCCTTGTAGTGAATGTTTTATGAGTCACGCAGACCCGAAGCACAGCCAAAACAATGCTCTTCTGCAAAATGCATGCAGTTTTATTTTTCACCACTAGAGTTACATAGTAAATTTACATAGTGTACCTTTATATAATATTAACAAACAAGCTTCCATAGGTATAGGAAGGCATCTGATTGAAATCATATTTTGTGATTTCACTGACTTTATCATCTTGAGCTGTAGTGCTGCTAAATAAAGCTGCTTGTGTCGTTTACAGTAAAAAATGGCTTCAACAGTTGCCCAACAATCAGTAGAGATGATCTAGAGAACAAAAGTGAGCAGATGACATTTCCTGAAAACACAAGAGCATTTGGTTCCTCTAAAGGATTTCAGGAACGTGCTTGAAATGAGACCTTCTCTTGAAATTAAAATCTGCAAGAAGAATTCAGTGTTTACTAGAGTATTTTCCATGACACGCATGAACATCTGCTTTGCAACAGAAACGTAATGTGTAATTCAATTAAACACAATATCACTTCCATACTGCTGAACTTTTGATGAAGCTGTTTGCCGGAGCAAATATTTTGAGTCTCTTTGAAGGAAGCAGCAGCTTTGTAGTAGCAGCACAGCCTTTTGGGATATCGCATAAAAAACACTGGAAGGAAATGCCATGAATTCTAAAAAATGATGCGCTCAATTGAGGTGGATAATTTTTTTTATTCGATAAGACGACGTGCATAAACTACAATGGAAAGACTTTTACCGAATAAATCCTTCAATGCGAAGCAAAAACTCACATGACTTTGCCTCGGCAGAGGCTGTGATTGGATAACTGGACTAACCAGCGGACCAATGGCATTGCAGCATCTCAAATGTTGGTTTGGTGGTTCTGAAACACTTGAGTCAAAGTCTGTCATCAGAATGATTTGGTTTAATTCCCTCCAGAAGCGTCTCACATGATTGTGTTCCCAAACATCAGCATCCGAACGTAAGATCACATGACAGCGTTTATTGTGTTTCGTCTGACGCTCTGAGACCAACTCATTTATGATGGAGGGAAAAAGAGCCACAGTTTGGGAACCAGTTTTGCACCAATTTTCCAGGAAGTGACGATTTTGTTCTCTTGAACACATGGGATGGAAATGCTGCTTTATTAACAAATGTTTTACACGATATTTCAGTTTTGCGCATGAGTTAAATTCGCACCTTTGGTTGGAAACATGACAACTTTTGCTTCTAAGAACCATGAAAATGTGAAAAGTGTCCATTGATTTTGTGTTTCAGACCGCCAGTAAATTACAGAGGAGAGTTTGGCTCCTCCAGCCCTTCACTGTTGACGTTTGACCTTTGGGAAAACTCAACCAGCTGACCATCTATCTGTCCATCCGTCCTGTCATCATGTCTTTAGGAAAGAGTATATAAAGAACTCAAACTTCTCTCAGTTAAACCAGCTGTCTCAAACTTCAACTGATGTGTCAGGCCATTAAAAGAGTTCACCCAATCATTATTTACTCACCTTCATGTTGTTTCAAGCCTGCATGAGTGTCGTTCTTCTGTAGAAAACAAAAGAAGATGTTTAGCAGAACATTATGAGCTGCCGTTTCCATACGGCGACCAGGTTCATTACTGACAGACATTGAAAGAATCTAAAACTGAAACATTACTAAGAATAACATTGTTTTCCCTTTGAATTAAGTTTATTTTTCTGACCCCATTGGCAGATATTTGTTCTTGTTTTAAGCGTAAAGCTACTTAATTTTGATACATTTTTCAGTTTTAATACTGTATCTTCAGTCAATTTTCTTCTCCAGTAAATGTATCTTGATTTAAGAATGTTTAGATATCTGTGCTGGAAAACAAGACAGAAATACTGAAGAAGAACAACATTTTTTGCAGTGAATTGGCTTGTTACCTTCAAGGAAAAACAACATTGAAGTCGAGATACACAATAATGCATGTTTTTTAAGGTCTCTGTTCTTTAAGGATCATATAATAGTAAAGACGCCTTCAAAGCCTCATCAAGGTCATAAACATTAACTGCTGCTGTTTCAGAGCTGGTTTTATTAGACCTCCATGTCAGATAGAAACACTTTCAGTCGAGGAAAATTATGGTATGCAGATTACTGTGGTGATTTATATCTATATATTCAATATCAATATTCACTTAGATTTTTTATTTTTTATTTATTTCACAATTAATTACAAAGAAATGGCAAGAAACACATTGAACTAAACACATTTTTGTAAAAGTGGATTCACAACTTCAGTTATTGGGCTGTGTGATTGACCTAAAGAGATTCACTTGTTTAGATTCATCCAGACTACATCCATCTTTCTTGACGATTCATCATCTCTTCATCATCTCACTGGTCTCTGTGTGTGACAATATTTTCATCAACAAACACCCCGTTTGAGCGTTTATAAACCCTGCAGATGCACAAGACATGAAGGTCCATCTGGAGAGAATTAGAGAGAATACGGCTTGTGGCAAACACAAACACAACGCTATTCTCTCTCAAGACAACAGAGATGCCAAAACGCCTGCTGAAAACTCCAGCACTAAGTACTAAAGCTGAATGTAAACAGTGTTTTTGTGTCCTGGATGTGAATGATTCCCCAAATCATGTGTTGTTGAGGAAAGTGTGCAGTTACTTTACTAAGTTATCAGATTCACCTTTTTACCTGGTGCACTAGAAAACGGCTGAAAAAATACAGACAGACAATGAAGGATGAACCCGAACCACAAATACAGACCAGAAGATGCTGAGACCCCTGAGATTCTGTCACCACTGAGATTGTGTGATTGTGGATGCAGGACTCTTGAACACCAAATATGAGAAAACACCTAGCAACTTCATAGCAACACTTAAAAACACCCAGAGCAGCTTAACTGCATAGTAACTCCCTAGCAACCACCCAGAACATCTTGGCAACCACATAGCAAAACACTTAAAAAGTGCAGCTTAACTGCATAGCAACACACTTTCAAACACCCAGAGCAGCTTAACTGCATATCAACACCTTAGCAACCTCATAGCAACACACTAAAATACTCACAGCAGCTTAACTGCATAGCAACACCCTAGCAACCATCCAGAGCACCCTGGAAAATGCATGGACACACACTAAAAACAATCAAAGCAGCATAACTACATAGCAACACCCTAGCAACCACCAGAGCACCCTGGCAAATGCATAGACACACACTAAAGACACTCAGAGCAGCTTAACTGCATAGCAACACCCTGGCAACCACATAGCAATACACTTTCAAACACCCAGAGCAGCTTAACTGCATAGCAACACATTAGAAACCTCAAAGCAACATACTAAAAACACTCAGAGCAGTTTAACTGCATAACAACACCCGAGCAACCACATAGCAACACACTAAAAACACACAGAGCAGCTTAACTGCATAACAACACCCTAGCAACCTCATAGCAACTCACTAAAACACCCAGAGCAGCTTAACTGCATATCAACACCCCAGCAACCACCCAGAACACCATAGTAACTGCCTAGCAACACACTCAAAAACACCCAGAGCAGCTTAACTGCATAACAACACCCTAGCAACCACCCATAACACCCTGGCAAACGCACAGCCACACATCAAAAACACTCAGAGCGGCTTAACTACATAGCAACACCCTAGCAACCAACCAGAAGACCCTGGCAAATGCATAGACACACACTAAAAACACTCAGAGCAGCTTAACTGCATAGCAACACCCTAGCAACCACCCAGAACACCCTGTCAAACGAATAGGCACACACTAAAAACACTCAGAGCAGATTAAATGCATAACAACACCCTAGCAACTGACCAGAAGAGCCTGGCAAATACATAGCTACACACTAAAAACACTCAGAGCAGCTTAACTGCATAGCAACAACCTAGCAACCGACCAGAACACCCTGGCAACCACACAGCCACACACTAAAATCACTCAGAGCAGCTTAACTGTAATCTCTTGTAAACTCCCGAAATCTGTGCACACATTCATTGTTAATTTATAGGATTCAATCCCACACTGAAATTTTTCTCAGAGAAACGCAATCGTTTTGTGAGGGAATGCAAATTTTGGAGGAACACAATCGTTTTGCCAAGTAATATATAAATATAATTTTTCCTCCCATCTCATCATTTTTCCATCAGCATATCCCCTTAGGCTGCGTAGAAGAGGCTAAAATCACACAGTGAAGCTTTTCTAAAGCATTTCTAACTAGGCTGGTTTATTTTATACTACTGGCCTTGAGCGAATGCTGAGCAGCAGTGATGTTTTCATGTGAAAATGAAAAGCACGTGTGTCTGATCCTCTCAGCATTTGACAGAAACCTGAGACGACTGACCAGGACACAGACTTCACCAATAAAACAAGAGATGTTTGTCCATTTAAACCTCTTCTGTTTGATTTAACAGTGTAGGTGGAGCAGAACACTGACCGCACAGACATGACTGGATTCAACTTTGGCCAAGGCTGATTTAATCAAATGCATTTTGTAGTTATGGACTATAATATCAGGTAACACTTCATTTCAATAGTTCACTTTAGACAATAGACGATAAGTAACTTACATGTCAACTAGCAGTCATTAGTAGACGGTCTGCTCATTATCAGCTGTCATTGATGCAAAGTTCATCAATTTCAAGTTCAACAAATGAAAAAGATAATTCACAGTGAGTTTCACATCTGGCATGATTCTACTTGAGATGAGATGATTGTTTAAGTGTTTTCTTAGGCCTCAGGTGAAGGTGTAGGCCACTTTTACCAATTTGCTGACAGGATCCGTCCTGCTCATGTGGAACCGCATTTCTTTCCCGCCGGTCAGACAGAGGCTGTGCATCAGCCGGTGAAGTGCGTTTCTCTCATTTTCAGCTCTCTGAGGGCAGAAACATGGTTTATCATCACACTTGAGTGAAGAGTTACCTCACTGCCTTCAGGCTGCGTTTCTCTTTTATCCTGCACACAATAAATCATCTTCCTTCAGTCCAACTGCTGCAGTTCTTGTGTTGTGCAGTGATTCAGCCACAAGTCTCTTCATGATCAAAATCACACTGCAGGAAATCTCCTCAGTTTGTGCTGTGTACTGTTTTTACAAATGAGGACATCCCTAAAAAGAGATTTGGGAGATTTTGTAAGGTTTATCTCACTTCTAAGTACATATTTGTAGCAAAAATATGGTTAAGTAGGTACACAAACAAACATACACAAAGACACACACACACACAAACACACACTCTGTCTCATCATGAAGCTCTCTGTCTCAGTGTGGTCTCGTTGCTTCAGCTGTTCAGTCTTTTGGTGTCAATAGTTTTGCTGAAGACACTTTTGAACTGCTTTACTTTGAAGTTCTACTATACTGTATGAGATCTTTGTGGATCTTCTGACAAACAATTCAGCCACAAAAATCAAACCTATAAAACACAGATGGGAACTATCCTGATGTCACATTAATGCACTCCAAAAAATGATGTTCTTCCTCAGTGTTTTTGTCTTGTTTTCCAGTACAAATATCTAAACATTCTTATATCAAGATACATTTGCTGTGTGGTTCAGGTTTTCCCTGTGTTACATGGACAAAATGTTAATAAATCTTAATATCTTCAGTCATTTTGCTTCTTCAGTAAATGTATCTTGATTTAAGAATCTTTAGATATTTGTACTGGGAAAACAAGACAGAAACACTGAGGAAGAACATCACAAGTTCTCTTAAAATGGACCTTCATTCTTTCTCAGGGAGTGATTTTCTTCTCTCACAATCAAGAATGTGTTTCTGCAAAACCATTAACATACAGATGTTCAACCAGTCCTGTAAATCCAATCACAATAGCTTGATTTGCCTGAAAACTGATGAATCCCCAGACCATTGTAAAGGAATTTTATATCAATGCTCAATTTATTTCACATGACTAAGCGAGTACTAAAGCTTTCATTTCACTGCTGACCAGGAGATCTTTGAAGCACATTTGAGCAACATCTGTATGGAATCAAGCAAATGGATGTTATAAACTCGTACAGTCTGTTTGAACATCGATTCAAGGAAGTATTTGATCATTCAGCTTTAGGAGACACACGAACAGTTGATCTGTTAAGAATGGATGCAAATGGATGTCCAACTTTCCTTCCAGAAGGATTACCAAAAAGCATCCTAAAAAGAAACCAGACCAGTTCTGCAGAAAATGATGTTCTTATCTTGTTTTCCAGTACCTAAACATTCTTCAATCATTTTTCTGACCCCATTGGCACACTTGTACTTGCATGGTCAAAAATGAGTGCATTGGAAATGAATGGGAAGTGAATTTCATCTAGTGGAAGCGTTTGGTACTGCGCCCAAACAAAATCTGACTGAAAGCTCATTTTTTGAGATATCAAGCTCAAATTTGGAACACAACTTGTTTAGAATTATGGCTTTGATTTTTTCACAGTTTTAGAGTAAAATGCGTTTTGGAAAACATTTTTTTTTTTTTGCATTTTTCATGACAATAAACTTAAAATTCTCTAACTTTTCTTTTTAAGTTAACAACAATAGTCTGTCTCCTTAAACCCTCTGGTTCTTGGCTTGGCAGTCATTACAATGAAATGAATGTATTATATATTTTAGTTCAATAATGTTTTTTTAATATTTTGTATTTTTAGGGGATTTTATTTTACTAAATAATATTTATGCAGAAATTATAATCATTTATTCACTTTTTGAGCATTTCACAAAATGAAATTTCGAACTTAAACTAATAAATCTTACATTTTTTGGAGCACAAACTTCAGTTTGGTCTCTTTTTAAAGACGAAACTTGGCAGATTATTGCTAAAGTGAAAAATGTTTTAAAAAGTGAAACTAAAAAAAGTTATAGAATGTACAAAAATACCATTTTTAAATTTTTATATACAATATACATTTTCCAAAACATGTGAAAATCAAAGCCATAAATCTAAACAAGTTGTGTTCCAAATTTGAGCTTGATATCTCAAAAAATGAGCTTTCAGTCAGATTTTGTTTGGGCGCAGTACCAAACGCTTCCACTAGATGAAATTTGTTTCCCATTCATTTCCAATGCACTTATTTTTGACCACGAACAACACAAGTGTGACTATTTTATTCAGGACCATTTAACCTTTTCGAATCATGTCCATGATTTGTGTGTGTGTGTGTGTTCACATAGCAAGTGCCAAAACTATTATTGAGTTTCGTACCATTCCGCTGATGTAAAAACAAAAAAAGCAAAACGTAACAGCACCAGAAAGTTAAAAAGAGACCAAACTTCAGTTTAAATCAAATTTCATTTTCAGCTCTATGCTCAAAAAGTAAATAATTGGATTATAACTACTGAATAAATATAAATCAATACCATTAAATCCCCTAAAAATACAAAATATTCAATAAAAGGCATTATCAAACTAAAATATAGTACATTCATTTCATTGGGGGGAAAAAAAGGGGAATTTTTGGCCACCACGTGAGGAACACCGGAGGGTCAAGCATACATTTTGATGATTTTTCTCAGTAAACAAGACTTAATATCTTCAGTCATTTTTGCTTCTCCAGTAAATTTATCTTGTTTTAAGAATGTTTAGATATTTGTGCTGGAAAACATGAAAAAAAAAAATAGTGAGAAAGAACATAATTTTTCAGTGTGAATGTGACTCACTACAGACTGAAGCTCAAGCAGATGTTCTGATTAAGGTGGAAACCCATCTGACACACTGTACAGCAAACTAACCAGACTGAATGACACTTCAGAGATGTGTAACAAACTTCAGGGCAGGTTTTTGGGAGGGACAGACGCAGACATAAATTTAAGATGTGACTCAGAAACAGCTGCGGGAGGCCTGCTTTTCCACTTGGACTGTCTCTTTTTTGACCTTATAAACCATAAATCTATGATCCCCAAACCATCAATACTCTTCAGGCTGGTTTAGACATGAACCTGTGGGTGATCTGAGGTCACTTCTTTTAAGCATGGCTTATTATATTGTGATATGTAAATAGTCCAATTAGTTTTTAGTAAATGTTTGTTTTATTGCTGTACATATGGAACTAAAATAACAATATAAACCCTGCAACGACTGTTGTCACCACTATTTCTTCAAGTCAAGGTCAGTTGTGCTCAAGTGGCCATGTGTAAATCATTAAATATTAATGTAAATGCCTCTAGGAATGGGAAAGGGGAAATAGGTCAAAACTGAGGAGTTGTCGAGTCCCTGTCAAGAGTTTCACTGTAAAAATCAAAGTTCTGCCAGTTATTACCTTGTCATCATTCCTCAGTTTGTCCTTAATTGCAAACACATCTGGAAATAACTGAGAATTATTGTGAAATACAGGGTAATTCAGCAGGTTCTGTCTAAATATTTAATTGTTTACAGAAAATGATTAAATGATGTTTTTCCTCAGTGTTTCTGTCTTGTTTTCCAGTACAAATATCTAAACATTCTTAAATCAAGATACATTTACTGGAGAAGAGAAATGACTGAAGATATTAAGTCTGGAAAAAAAAAATCATTAAAACGAAGCGAGTTCATGCTTAAAACAAGAACAAATATCTGCCAATGGGGTCAGAAATCTAAACTTAATTCAGGGAAAACAAGATTATTTTTCTGACCCCATTGACAGATATTTGTTCTTGTTTTAAGCATAAACTTTTTTCCAGTAAATGTATCTTGATTTAAGAATGTAAGAAGATATTTGGACTTGATATGCCACTGACAAACCATTTTAGAGACCAAATCAGCAATAATCTGACAACAATGATGTGTACTACGTACTGAAAATGAAGCCAATCAATATACCAAAAACTGTTTATAAATAATAAAATGTTCATTCAGTTATGATGTGGACAAATAATTTATTAAAATAATTGAGAGATGATATACAGAGAAGGCATAAACAGATCTAAGACTATTTTATGTGAACAATATTCAGTCTAATGTATTAACTTTATTTCACCACAGTTTCTACTAAAGACAAGCTGCAAGTCGTTGTTTACATCATTTACCTTACTGTAGCTGTAAGTTGTAAATAAACCAAAGATTATTGGAGCAAAGTTTACAACAACAACAAAAATACTTTTTCAGGCTTTCAACTTCATAACTTCACGTGTAATTCAATGTGTTACTTGCCTTTCTTTTGTAACTGTTTGTGAAATTTACTCTGAATAAAAAAATAGTTTCTACACCAATTTTGTATTTCAGTGCAGAAGCAGAACAACATCACTGTTAATGTGGCAAGAGAAAATATAAATTGCTTAACAATACTGTGCACTGGAAGTAATCCCTGATTAAATTTAATATATAAATAAATTTCTATATTTTCATGTTAGCCAAGCACTTCAAGCAGCTGTGTCTCAAAACCTGATAAAAAGGTTGAGGATATTTCAAACTGTAGCTAGTGAAATCATACTACTTTCTCTACTTATTCTTTGCCAAAATCTGAGGAAACATATTGTATAAGTCTAAAATGCATTGTGCCAAGCCTAACAAAACATTTCCAAGATGACACACAATTAGAAAATATTTTCAATAATGAAAAGCACCAATAAGTCCCATTAGAATAAGAATGTGTAATTGCACATGTAATTGCACTCCATATTGAGCATATCACTGAGCAACATACTAATATTAAACTGATGAAAACATCTGTATTTCATGCTCTCACTCATTATTTGCAGTATAAGCGATTAGGTTCACTTTACACATGCAGTGCTGAGAAAAAATTAGTTATTACTCAGTATTTTCGTCTTGTTTTCCAGCACAAATTTCTAAACATTCTTAAATCAAGATACATTTACTGGAGAAGCAAAATGACTGAAGATATTAAGTCTTGTTTTCTGAAAAAAAAATCAAAATGAAGTTAGTTTCTGCTTAAATCAAGAACAACTAGATGAATAAACGTAAACAAACCTTGATGTTGGCTTGGAAAAGCCTAACCTGAAAATTTAAAGTAATTGTAAAAGCTTGAAATAGTTTAGATAGAGAGAGGGAAAGAGAGAGTTTAAAAAGCTTGAAGGTTTTTTAAGTTTGAATCAGTTTCAAAAGCTTAGTTTGAAGGTTTTAAGTCTCTCAGACAAATCGTTTGCTATGCAGTTTCTAGGATACTCTGAGTGGTTGTTAGGGTGTTGCTATGTGGTTTTAAGGATACTCCCTGTGGTTGTTAGAGTGTTGCTATGTGGTTTCTAGGATACTCTGGGTGGTTGTTAGAGTGTTGCTATGTGGTTTCTAGGATACTCTGAGTGGTTGTTAGGGTGTTGCTATGTGGTTTCTAGGATACTCTGAGTGGTTGTTAGAGTGTTGCTATGTGGTTTCTAGGATACTCTGGGTGGTTGTTAGAGTGTTGCTATGTGGTTTCTAGGATACTCTGAGTGGTTGTTAGGGTGTTGCTATGTGGTTTTAAGGATACTCCCTGTGGTTGTTAGAGTGTTGCTATGTGGTTTCTAGGATACTCTGGGTGGTTGTTAGAGTGTTGCTATGTGGTTTCTAGGATACTCTGAGTGGTTGTTAGGGTGTTGCTATGTGGTTTTAAGGATACTCCCTGTGGTTGTTAGAGTGTTGCTATGTGGTTTCTAGGATACTCTGGGTGGTTGTTAGAGTGTTGCTATGTGGTTTCTAGGATACTCTGAGTGGTTGTTAGGGTGTTGCTATGTGGTTTTAAGGATACTCCCTGTGGTTGTTAGAGTGTTGCTATGTGGTTTCTAGGATACTCTGGGTGGTTGTTAGGGTGTTGCTATGTGGTTTTAAGGATACTCCCTGTGGTTGTTAGGGTGTTGCTATGTGGTTTTAAGGATACTCCCTGTGGTTGTTAGAGTGTTGCTATGTGGTTTCTAGGATACTCTGGGTGGTTGTTAAAGTGTTGCTATGTGGTTTCTAGGATACTCTGAGTGGTTGTTAGGGTGTTGCTATGTGGTTTTAAGGATACTCCCTGTGGTTGTTAGAGTGTTGCTATGTGGTTTCTAGGATACTCCCTGTGGTTGTTAGGGTGTTGCTATGTGGTTTCTAGGATACTCTGGGTGGTTGTTAGGGTGTTGCTATGTGGTTTTAAGGATACTCTCTGTGGTTGTTAGGATGTTGCTATGTGGTTTCTAGGATACTCTGGGTGGTTGTTAGAGTGTTGCTATGTGGTTTCTAGGATACTCTGAGTGGTTGTTAGGGTGTTGCTATGTGGTTTTAAGGATACTCCCTGTGGTTGTTAGAGTGTTGCTATGTGGTTTCTAGGATACTCTGGGTGGTTGTTAGGGTGTTGCTATGTGGTTTTAAGGATACTCCTGTGGTTGTTAGAGTGTTGCTATGTGGTTTCTAGGATACTCTGGGTGGTTGTTAGAGTGTTGCTATGTGGTTTCTAGGATACTCTGAGTGGTTGTTAGGGTGTTGCTATGTGGTTTTAAGGATACTCCCTGTGGTTGTTAGAGTGTTGCTATGTGGTTTCTAGGATACTCTGGGTGGTTGTTAGAGTATTGCTATGTGGTTTCTAGGATACTCTGAGTGGTTGTTAGGGTGTTGCTATGTGGTTTTAAGGATACTCCCTGTGGTTGTTAGAGTGTTGCTATGTGGTTTCTAGGATACTCTGGGTGGTTGTTAGAGTGTTGCTATGTGGTTTCTAGGATACTCTGAGTGGTTGTTAGGGTGTTGCTATGTGGTTTTAAGGATACTCCCTGTGGTTGTTAGAGTGTTGCTATGTGGTTTCTAGGATACTCTGGGTGGTTGTTAGAGTGTTGCTATGTGGTTTCTAGGATACTCTGAGTGGTTGTTAGGGTGTTGCTATGTGGTTTTAAGGATACCCTGTGGTTGTTAGAGTGTTGCTATGTGGTTTCTAGGATACTCTGGGTGGTTGTTAGGGTGTTGCTATGTGGTTTTAAGGATACTCCCTGTGGTTGTTAGGGTGTTGCTATGTGGTTTTAAGGATACTCCCTGTGGTTGTTAGAGTGTTGCTATGTGGTTTCTAGGATACTCTGGGTGGTTGTTAGAGTGTTGCTATGTGGTTTCTAGGATACTCTGAGTGGTTGTTAGGGTGTTGCTATGTGGTTTTAAGGATACTCCCTGTGGTTGTTAGAGTGTTGCTATGTGGTTTCTAGGATACTCCTGGGTGGTTGTTAGGGTGTTGCTATGTGGTTTCTAGGATACTCTGGGTGGTTGTTAGGGTGTTGCTATGTGGTTTTAAGGATACTCTCTGTGGTTGTTAGGATGTTGCTATGTGGTTTCTAGGATACTCTGGGTGGTTGTTAGAGTGTTGCTATGTGGTTTCTAGGATACTCTGGGTGGTTGTTAGGGTGTAGCTATGTGGTTTTAAGGATACTCCCTGTGGTTGTTAGGGTGTTGCTATGTGGTTTTAAGGATACTCCCTGTGGTTGTTAGGGTGTTGCTATGTGGTTTTAAGGATACTCCCTGTGGTTGTTAGAGTGTTGCTATGTGGTTTCTAGGATACTCTGGGTGGTTGTTAGGGTGTTGCTATGTGGTTTTAAGGATACTCTCTGTGGTTGTTAGGATGTTGCTATGTGGTTTTTAGGATACTCTGGGTGGTTGCTAGGGTGTTGCTATGCGGTGGCTTGGGTACTCAGGGTGGTTGCTAGGGCGGTGAAAAATAATCTTGTTTTTCCTTTAAATTACATTTATTTTCCTGACCTCACTGGCAGATATTTGTTCTTGTTTTCAGCGTAAACTCACTTACTTTTGATATTTTTTTTCAGCATACAAGACCTAATATTTTAAGTCATTTTGTTTCTCCAGTAAATGTATCTTGATTTAAGAATGTTGAGATGCTGGAAAACAAGACAAAGATAGTAAGATTTTTTTGTTGTTGTTTTTTGCAGTGTAGCAATCTAGCTTTCTAATAAACCTGACATTGTGCACTATGAATATTGTTGGTTCTGTGACCATTTGCTGTTGTTCCTCTATTGTAAGCGCTTTCTTTGCGTCAAAAATACATAAATATAAATGTTAGTCAAGATAGATGCCCGTGTAGTTAGTAGGAGTTCACTGGTTTTGAGACACAGCCGTTATATGTACAAGTAAACATTATTAGTAAGAATTCTTACTGTTTGAAAGAGAAAATTACTGAATGCTGATTTGCTGTTGCATTTGTCCCACATCAGTAATTTCCCTCACTAACGCATAAAAGCATCTGCTAAATGGGAGCGAAGATCTGCAAGATTCACCAATGTTGGTCAATGTTAATTAATGCATTAACTAACATCAACTAATAGGACCTTATTGTAAAGTTACACCAATGAATTTAATGGTAAAATGTGTTAAATGGTGCTGATGCTTCTGTGCCCTTATTGATGAATGAAAGTACAATTAAAATCCAAAACATGAAATAAACAAGCAAGCATGTGTAGAAATTAGTGAAGTTTGCAGAAAATTCAATGTGTGCAAATTCCGATTGAGTATCAACTTAAAGGGACAGTTCACCCAAAAATGAAAATTCTGTCATCACTTACTTACCCTCAAGTTGTTCAAAACATGTATGAGTTTCTTTCTTCTGTTGAACACAAAAGAAGATATGTTGAAGAATGTTGGTAACCAGACAGTAGACGATAGCCACTGACTTCCATAGTATTTTTTTCCTACTATGGAAGTCAATGGCTACCATCAAGTGTTTCATTACCAACATTCTTCAAAACATCTTCTTGTGTGTTTAACAGAAGAAAGAAACTCATATATACAGGTATGGAACAACATGAGGGTAAGTAATTTTCATTTTTGGGTGAACTATCCCTTTAATTCCCAAGAACATTTCCATTAAAATAACCAACTTGCTTCTCTCTCCGAGTTGCATCATTTGAAGTGGATTCAAATATAATGTTTTCATATTTACAAGACGTCAGTAGAAAGTGTTCAAAACACATACTGTGTTTCCAAAAGACCACTGTTTTTGTATAAACAGCACTACATTGTCTAACGCAGTTCTTCGGGCATGTCTGTAAAGTTAGTCAGTTTGTATCAAAACACATAAACGTAAGTTGATCGGCTGTCGCTACCCACCACGTTTTTGGCGGTGCACTTATAGACGCCATTGTCTCTGCTGGAAGGGTTCTGAATGACCAGTGAACCCTGCGGATGGAGATACTTGTTTCCATAAAGACGCGGCTGGTCGCCAACCTTCAGCTGAAGGCCGTCGGGCGTTTCCCAAACCACCTCGGCTTTAGGTGTGGCAAGAGGCATGCAGTTTAACTGAACCGCCACACCCGTCCGGGCGTAGGTCACCGGCGCGGGTCCACTGGTTATGCGCGGAGGATACGCGATTACTATCACCGAAACCGACAGACTGGAAGATCCGTGTTCATTAACGGTCTGGCAGACGTACATTCCCCTGTCGTACACAGACGTCCTTTGGACAGTCAGAGTGCCGTTATTCAGAACAGCATAACGTCCCGTCGCCTGCGGCCTGGTTAGGACGACTCCGTTCGGCAAGGTCCACGTGAGTTTGGGCAACGGGCGACCAGCGGATAAACAATTGAGCTGCAGATTCTCACCGTTTACGATGCTGACGAGGGAGCTGTATCGGTTGACGATGTCTGGCTTTCTGTTGGGCTCCAACGTCACGGTCCGCTCGACATATCCGGCGCTGTTGCGCCCAACGCAGCGATATCGGCCCACCTCGGAAACCGTCGGCTCTCTAATGACCAGCGTTCCATCAAACTGGTGATTGAAACGGAAGATGCTGGTTCCCCTGATAAGAGAAGTCCCATTGGGGAGAATCCAGGTGATCTCCGGAGTTGGTCTTCCCTCTACGGAACAGTTTAGACTTACTGATATCCCATTGGTAAGCGGGACGGACTCTGTAGGCGGACTTCTCAACCGTGGCTTTTCAACATCCTCAGTCACCTCAAGTTGAACCTGAAGTTTGGTTTCTCCAGCTTCATTGCGTGCAATGCAAAGCAGGGTAACAGAATCGCTGATCCGCGCTGAATGAATGTCCAGCGTTCCGTTGAGGTGGACCGTGATCCGAGAGCCATAGTGCGGAGCAGGAAGAACAATGTTGTTGGGAAACACCCACATGATCCTTGGAAGTGGGTTTCCGCTTGCTTTGCAGTCTAAAAGCACACGCTGATCTTTCACCACAGTTTTACGGATGATCCCGGGACTCTCGAATCCGTTGATGACCGGCAATGACATAAGGACTTCAACATGAACGACTTTCTTGTCCATTCCCACAACATTCCTGGCTGAGCAAGTATAATTTCCGGTGTGGAACCTCTGGGTCTTCTGAATGTGCAAGGTGCCATCGTTGGTGACCTGGTACTTGTCGGATACTGGCACTATGATGCGTTGAGTCGGAGACGACCATGTGATGGTGGGAGTCGGTTCTCCTTTGGCGCTGCAGTTGAGGACGGCGGTTTCCCCATAAGGAACTTTGATGACACTGTAAGTGTTGTTTCGGATGATCGGCGCATCCGCCAAGACCTTGATATGAACCTTCATTTCATCTTTCCCAATCCGATTCTCGGCGTAGCACGTGTAGTCGCCTTCTTCTTTCATTCCCACTTCGTTTAAATACAACGTGCCATTATCAAACATTACATATCTCTTGGTGCGGACCCAGTTATCGTCGGACTGTAGGATGCTGTTCACCATGGTACCGTCTGGAAGACTCCACGTGATCTCTGGATTGGGAAAACCAGAAGCGACGCAGTCCACTTTCAGCTCTCCTCCGTACGACACCTTGTGATCGCTCAGTGACTTGTGGTCGATTTTAGCGGCTTTCATCATCACGTTGACTTTAAGAAGAACATAGTCGTCACCCATTTTGTTTCTGGCCACACAGAGATAGTCGCCCTCATCCTTCTCGGTCACTGATGCGATGGTGAGGGTGCCGTTAGCGAACACTTTCATTCTGCGATCAAAGCTGAAATGAGCGATAAAGAGAGCGGTTACATTCTGATACTAGTAGACTAGTAAATGTATGATTTATTAATTGTAATTGGAGGAATCAAATTTTCATTGATCTTTTGAGGAAAAAAGGAAGTCAGAAATCATACTTTCAGTGGAAAAATTAGCATTTATTGAAACAAAACTGCATAAATTACTCATTCTGAAATAATTTATAAGAAAATAATTAACGTTTTATCCAAACATAATAAAAAATGTGTGCTAGGACCAAAAATTTACATAAGAATCCTAATGAGATCAAGACTGCCTGGTCTGTAAGCCTGAGCAGATCATAGAGACCATTGGGTGCCAATGGTTTCAATTACTGACGATCATCAAACAGTTCATTTAGAACTAATGTTGTTTTATTTTTGCCACTTTGCAGTTGCTTTGTTGTTTTTGTCCTCCCTCTGTATCCATTTATTTTTTTCTTATTTGCCTGTCCTCTGTAATTAATTACACTTCATGCTGTTTTGCTGTTTTGTTAATAATGCTTTGTAACCAACAGTGTACATGGATATAATTAAACGAATTTCAAAGAGGCAGTAAAATCCTTATGTGTGGAGTGGTATTGATGGTTAATAGATTTAAATTCTCAGTTACTCTTTTTTTTTATGTTTAAGTTAACTCTGACTTTTAGAATGAAACAATTTTTGGCTGTGGTGCA
The DNA here is from genome assembly GCA_037950665.1 of Hypophthalmichthys nobilis. Taxonomy (NCBI): domain Eukaryota; kingdom Metazoa; phylum Chordata; class Actinopteri; order Cypriniformes; family Xenocyprididae; genus Hypophthalmichthys; species Hypophthalmichthys nobilis. The sequence goes on from CM075474.1 coordinate 37,115,705, forward strand.
TTTAAGATTTATAAATGCCCTCTTTGCATGTGAAATGTTTTATTATTTATATGTTTATTCAGCTTTTCCATCATTCACATTGCATCTTTGCAAAGTCTGCATTTGATTGTGACAGATTCACAAGACATAATATATGAAATATGCCACTCTTGAAATACAAGTATCCTAAATGGTCTAATCCAAGTTTCTAAACACTCAATAGGCATTGCCGACATTCTGAGCAATGAAAACTTGATTCCTCATTAAATGACCCCAGTAATTACAAATTCAAAATGAAAACATGGTAATATACAATTTCCTGTACCTGTAAAATGCATCAACCAGTTTTTTAGACGGTGTCCTCCAGATGATCCTAGGATTGGGGCTTCCAGTGGCCGAACAGTTGAGACTCAGCTGACCTCCATAGCGGACAACAGTGTTGTGTGCAGAAGTGGACAGGATTCTGGCGGTGGTCGAGTTCCTCCTCACCTGCAGATTTACACTCCTTTTAGCCACGCCCACAGAATTCACAGCCACACATTCATAATTCCCAGAATCCTTCTCTGTAGGACTGCGAATAAACAGCGTCCCGTTGGGGAAAACAAACAAGTTGCTATTGACGAACTGCGAGGGGCGAAGCTGCGTGCCGGTAAACGTGACCCATCGGATGGCTGGACTGGGCGCGCCTTTAGCGGTGCAGTGGATGAACGCTGACTGGCCGTCAGAGACGGTGTGGTTCTCCCAGCGCTGCTCTTGGATTGTGGGAGGCAAAGCTGCCATTTGGAGCCTCACGGAAAGCATGTCAGCTCCGGCAGCATTGCTTGCTATGCATTTGTAGACGCCCTTGTCCAGGTAATTGGTGTGCTTGACTTGAAGCGTCCCATTGGTGAAGAGCATGACCCTCTGTTCACTGTCACTAACGGTGCGCACCACTGAGCGGTCAGGAAGCACCCAGCTAATGTTTGGGATTGGGAGACCCTGTGCTTGGCATTCCAAGAGTGCACTGTCTCCTAGAAACACCGTCACATCTTGATGACGTGGAAGCATCATCCTGGGCGCGTGGGCCAACACCACCAGGGTCACCATCATCTTATCAATGCCGTGCAGATTTCGAGCGCTGCACAGATACTGCCCGCGGTCCTGAAGCTGGACGTTGTGGATGACAAAAGTGCCGTTGGATTGGACTTCAAACCGCTGGATTCTGGTATTGGTCGACATGACGGCTCCTGTGGAAAATAAAATGTGGGGAAGGAGATTAATTCATTTAAACCTGTAAACAGCTGCTTTTACTCATTCTGACAAATATATACAGAGAACAAGACACTGAAGACAACAAAAGTGTCAAATTTATATCAAATTTAATAACATATCTTTAAAATGTAATAATATATTTTTTCTATATGCACACATACACACCTGTATTTATATTTTATATATATTTATATTTAGGGTCATTCCGTTTCAAATCAACCAAATTTCGGAAACTTCCCTGGCTTAATTTTTTTTATTTTGTTTTTTTTTCTGTAGAAAGACAAACATAAATAGTGATGAAAGCAAAAATATTAAATGTCACAGATGTATATTTACTGAATAATCCACTATTTTGTAGAGGAGGTCAAAATAACAATTTTCACTTGAGATTTGGAGCCAAATTACAGGGGTGTAAAAATGACTTTAGAAAGATGGCAGCATCATTATTTTATTTTTACACAGAGATTGGTAGATCTATTAATAAAATCTGTTGACTTTAGTCCCCTTTGTTTTATTATATGCCGACAGTGACAGTTCAAAAATGGCATAATGGCACTTCTTGTGTTTTTTGCCTCAAGTTTGCATGCCTGCAACTCGAGAAGTATTAAAGATATCTTAATATCCTTTTAGATTCTGGTTCTGAACAAACTTTCCTTTTGGTATCTTCATTTTAAAGGCCCTTGATGGTTCAATCCCAGAGATATGGAGATCTTAATGCGGCTCCATGAGTAAATTGGTCAATTGTACACATTTTCAGTGGTCAAAAAACAACTGTGGGTCACTTTGCACACAGATGATACTTTTTTTCTTTTAAAGAGTAATATCTGAAGAACAAATAATGTTAAAACTAGAAATGTATCTTGTGTTTTTCTATTAAATCAGTTGCATAGAACATACCTGTCTACAAGTTTGCATGCCTGTAACTCTAAAAGTATTCAAGATATCTTAATATCCTTCTAGATTTTTATTCTTAATAAACTTTCCTTTTGAAATCTTCATTTCCAATGCCCTATGTAATTCAGTACCATAAATACTGGGACCCCAATGTGACTCCATGTTCAAATACTTGAATTTTACCCATTTTTCAATGGTCAAGAAAAAGAAAAAATTAGATGCATTTCTAGTTTTAACATTTGTTCTTTAGATATTCCTCTTTAAAAGAAAAAAAAAGTATCATCTGTGTGCAAAGTGACCCACATTTGGTTTTTGACCACTGAAAATGTGTACAATTGACCAATTTACTCATGGAGCCGCATTAAGATCTCCATATCTCTGGGATTGAACCATCAAGGGCCTTTAAAATGAAGATACCAAAAGAAGAGTTTGTTAAGAACCAGAATCTAAAATTATATTAATATATCTTTAATACTTCTTGAGTTTCATGCATCCAAACTTGAGGCAAAAAACACAAGAAGTGCTTTTTGCCATTTATGAACTATCACTGTTGGCATATAATAAAACAAAGATTGCTAAAGTCAACAGATTTTATTAATAGACCTACCAATCTCTGTGTGAAAATAAAATAATGATGCTGTCATCTTTCTTAAAGTCATTTTCACACCCTCTAAACTGACTCCAAATCTCAGGTGAAAATTGTCATTTTGACCCCCTCTACAAAATAGTGGATTACTCAGTAAGTATACATCTGTGACATTTTAATATTTTGGCTTTCATCATTATTTATGTTTGTCTCTCAACAGAAAAAAATGTTAACAAAATAAAAATTTGAGCCAAGGACCTCTGGTTGAGCTGACACGGAATGACCCAATTGTAAAACAATAAACTTGAAGTATCAAGATCAGGTTCGGTTAATGCATTAAAATTATACTCTGTTTTCTGAATATGTTGAAACTTTAAGTACTTGTCATGTCATCATGTCATATGTGAGTTACCTGTGGAGACTTTGGTCCAGGTCAGGAGGGGCTTTGGCTCCCCCACAGAATCACATGGTAACTGCACATCTGTCCCAGCATTCACAGTCACTGTGTGGAGTTTGGCAGCAGTGATTCTGGGTCTCATTTGCAGGACAGGAAGAGTTTGCGATCCTTGAGATGAAAGAACTGCACTCGACTGTCTGTTCATTGATTGATGGATCTGGATTTGGTTGTTTGGCTGTGTGGTGCTTGATGTAGTTGTGGGACTTGAGTCAGCTGATCTAGCAGTTGATGTCAATATTTTAGGTGCTGTAGTGGATTTGATGTTGTTGACAGAGTTTAAATCTACAGATGAGGTGGTCATGGAAAGTGTTCTGAGAATATTGGGTCTCATATTGACAGATGGGTTTCTGTTATGATAGTACGGATACCTGTGATTAGGGCTGGGAATTCTTCCCCTGTGCCTGGAATCTATGTAGTTTGTTCCAGGATTTCTTGAGTAAAATGGGATTCTGTTGTCTGGTAAGGGATATCGGGGTGTTAACTTTAGAGCAGGTGTAGCAGTAGTAGTAGAATATAATGCAGCTGTTGTCGACAGTGTAGTAGATGGTGTGATTATTCTAATGAGTTGGGTTGTAATGGGAATCATGACTGTAGTTGCTGGTAATGTAATTGTGGGTAAAGTATTCAGTGATGTTGTAGGAACAATCAAAGGTTCATCGAGTTCATGGATTAACCTTTCCCTTTGGTCAACTTTAGAAATCAAGTTTGGCTGTAAGAAGTTAATCACATTGGTTTTATTGTGAGTAGGCATTTGTGAATTTGTAGCTAAAGACTCAGTTTGTGTCCTAACAGATATTATGGATTCTGATGTTGAGGAAAAAGATACCTTGTTGTAAACTGACTCTTCTTCTGTAATGTTTTGATTTGGTTGTGAAAGTGGGTAGTCTTGGGATTGTGGCATGGAGGTGACTATAGATTCTTCTATGGAAGTAATATTTTCTCTAGTATTAGTTGCTTCCAATGTGTCATTCTCTCTTGGAACATCTCTAAAGTGTGATTCAGGTAAGTTTGAGACATCCTGCTCATCTGCGTCCAATGTAAAGATGATCTCTGGTGGATCCATCTCTTTGTTGGCTGTTGGTAATGCTGTTGAAAGCATGCTTGTGAATTCCTGCCGAGCAGTTGTCAGTGGGGCAGTTTCAGCGCCAAGTCGAGATGTTGGAGTTTCACTCATGGGAACCATGTACTCGTCAATCTCCTCTGCAGATGCGATGCTTTCACCCTCTTCCTCCTCTAAAGAAGTAATGTCTTCATTTTCAAACCCTGAAACCACTGTTGCTGATATTGTGCTCATGGGGTGAGATCTAGAGCTTGTCATCTCCTGAATTTGGAGGAAATTACTTGCCTTCACTTGGTGGATTTCTGAACCAGTTTTCTCAACAGGGATGGAGACGGTATCTTCCTCATTAATGGCATTTGTTAATTCCCTCTGCACTGTGGGATAAATGTGATAAGTGGATGGTGTGCCTTCAGTTAGAGTTGTGGGGTATATGTGGGTAGTAGTCGGATATTCAGAGATACGAGCAGTTACTGGGATAGTTGGATTGACTGACGTGCTTTCAGCTGGAGATATGGAGTAAATGTTAGCAGTAGCTAGTAGTTGTGTGGGGTCTGTATTCATAGTTGCAGTTGCAGCTGTAGATGTTCTTCTTGTAGGAAGGTTTGAGAATGGCCTTCTGAATTTTATTCGTCGTCTGCCTCCAAATCTTCGCCTCGAGCTCCAGTGATCTTTTGCCCTCGATTGTGTTGAACTTGGTGGAGCACGTGGGCTAATGCTGCTGGTTGATGTGGTAGAAAATGAAGTGCTTTCAAGCTGTCCAGAATCAAAACCTCCAATCTGTGTCTGCACCCCAGTCTTTCCAGAGAAATTAAGTTCATTTTCTGTCTCAGACTTCGGTTTGATGACAGACCCGGAGTATACTTGGTTATTTATGGCACTTATGGTGCTCACATGCCCTCCTTCGGCGATGTTCACCTCTGTCATAACATAATGAGTTCCAGATGTGGGATTTGAGATGTAAGCCACTTTGTCTGAACTAGTGTGTAATTCTGGAGCTGCTGTTTGGTAGATGTTATTATTTTGTCCCTCAACATGAGGTGTAATTGCATGTGTGTGGTAAACATCCGTTTGGTGTGGAGTGCTGAAAGTGTTTGATTCCTCCCGTGGACCGGAGTCACCAGAAGAACTCTCGTTGTTGTCAGTCGATCCTGGATGATCTTCATTCACCATCTGTAGACGTTTCCTTGGAGTGCCAATGTGAATCGATGAGTTTTTTGGAGATGTTTTCTCACGGATTTTGGCCAAAAGATCGGCCCATTTCTGAGGGTCTATTTTGTGCTTCGTATTAATAGTTCTTGGATTTGTGAAGGCAGTTCTATTTTGTTCTCCATGCATGCCCTTTCTAAAGGGCCGTCTACGGCGGATGCTGCCTTGTGTTCTTGCATTCGGACCCCTCCTTCGATTAATAAAGCTTCTGTTTGGTACAATTCTTTCTTGAGTTTCAGAACCATCTCCAGAAGCATCTTCCACATCCTCCAAAAAGGCTTTTACCTTAGTGGACACTCCCGCAGCAGACTGCGGTCTAATGGGGTACTGTCGAAGTGGCTGGATTCCTCTCCGTCTCATGACAGTTAGTTTAGTAGCCAGTACATCCACACCATGCTGGTTCATGGCAACACATTTGTAATATCCGTTGTTGTCAAGCTGACTATAAGGAAGGAACAAAGTCCCATTGGAAAAGACTAAAGCCCTGGATGTATTTGCTTTGCCATTCAGTACACTGCCATCTGGAAATATCCAATTCACCACAGCATCTGGTGTTGCTGTAGTAAGACAGGGCAAAGAAGCAGGCTCGCCAACAAACTTGGTTAAAGCTTTCCCAACTTGCTGACCTGGAAGAGGTGTTGAAGACTCCATAACTGATAAACGGAAAGGCAGAACATCGATATCTCCTGCAACCTCAGCAATGCAGTAATAAACTCCAGAGTCTCTGTGCTCGACAGATTTAACGTGAAGCTTGCCACTTCTAGAGACGGTCACTCTGTTGTCGGATGAGCTGGACGCAGCTTTAATCTTCAACCCATCGGGCATCATCCACTGAATGGCTGTGTTTCCAGAGCTTTGCACATGGCAGTCCATTTCAATCACTCCACCGACAACAGAACTGAAGCTCGTCTGGGTTTTATTGTCATGTTCAATCATGACCCAAGGTCTGACGAGCTCCTCATCTGAGGTGGTTGTCAAATAAGTATTAAGAATGAGTCTCACGCTTTTGGACGAGGAATAAGGCCTGTTTAACTTGATTTTCATGAAGGACTGCATGAGCCAAGGTGGATGGGCTAAAACATTAGCTCGGACACCAGTGTAAAAGTAGGAATCCTTTTCAATGTCCTGTCTGTATCTGTAGCTCAGCTCTGGCTCTCTGCTCAGCATGATTTCCCTTTGCAGATGCATGGGAACTTCACTGTAGTAAGCAAGAAGCCTCCAAAAGCTTTCATAGCTGTCTCTGTCCACAGGACACTCCACGTCAAAGAAGAGAGTCACGTTAGCAGCGATCTGCAGAGATTTAGTGTAATTCCAGCTGATTTTAGTGGACTCTCTTGGTTCAAGTATTTGGCAGATCAAGTCCACTTTAGTCCCATGCTCGTCAGATAAACCAAAGGAGACATTTCCAAAAGGTGGTTTGACCCTGTTGATGGGCAGAAGTTCACTGATGCTGTCCTCATGTGAGATGTTCTTTCCTGGAGAGCTGATAGCTGGTCCAGAGCAGATAAACTCTTTGAGATCCGAGATTTCTTTTCCTTTAAGGTGTTTAGGAAACGCGCACAGTGGACAGAGCTGACCAGTTCTGTCCTTCTTGCATTTCATCACCCCTTGGAAAAGGAAACAAATTCAGACTTTAGAAGATGAAATTTGTACTTCATTTTATGTGCTTCATTCAATTAGATTTTTAGAACACTTTCTTTTTTAGAAGAAGATTAAAGTTTGAAAATCCTCCTTTGACTTACATTCATAGAATGTTTAGCATTCAACAGTGATGAGGACTTTATAATATTAAAAACAAACAATTCTGATCATACTGAATTGTAATTGGCAGCATTTTAGACTACAACCTGAACTGACCTTAAAATCTAAAATTATTCTTCTGTTGCTGCACAAACACTGAGATTTCCTTCAGGAAATTCCTGTCTAGTTTATACTGTTGTATTTGATAATAGTGTGAACATTTGAAGCACTCGGAAACAGATGAATTACCTGAATTTCGTGCACTCCAATCCTGTAACCAGCTCATCCGGCAGTCACAGCTCCACGGGTTGCCGTATAAGAAGAGGTTCTCCAGCTGAGGCATGTTCTCCAGCATGTTTCTGGGCAGTGTGCAGAGGAGGTTGTCAGAGAGATACAGATGTTTAAGGCTGGACATGGGGAAACGCTGTAGCAGTGAGAAGGTGCTGAAAGTAGCAGGATGGAGCTTTTGCAGATGGTTGGCCTCTAGGTGGAGCAGACGTAGTGAGGTCATCCCACTGAACGCATCCGGGTGGATGAACTCTATGCGGTTGTGGTCCAGATGTAGCCTAATAAGACCCGTCAAACCAGAGAAGGTGTGCCCGGTAATGACTCTCAGTTTGTTGTAGCTCATTTTTAAAACCTGCAGGAAATACACATTCACTCTTTGGCAGTGAACTCTGAATGTGAGTCATTATGACAAAAACAATCTAACTACAGTAACTTTTACTAGCCAGAACTAAGGACTAGTGTGCTTCATCAAATGACTGTGATTTTACCTGTAAGGAAACAAGATCCCGAAAAGCCCCATCTTGTATTTTCTGCACATTGTTGCCGTGCATCATCAGCAGCTCTAGTTTCCGAAGGCCACTAAAGGAGACGTCTGTGATGTGATTTATAGTGTTAAACCTGTTAAATAGTAAATGCAATTGTTACCAATCCTATTTTCAAAATAAAGTTGTATTTAATCATCATGGAAGCTTGTTTCCACCACCAAATAAAAAATAAAAAAGGTAATTGTGACATTTTCATCTCACAATTCTTACTTTTTTCTCACAATTCTAGAAGGAATTATAAAGAGAAAGTTACAAACTTACAATTACAAGAAAAAAGTCAGAATTGTGAGAAAAAGTTACCTTTTTGATTTTTTATTCTGTGGCGGAAACCATCTTCCATACATGGGTTATTTCTTTATAACCAAAAAATGCTCTATTTTTATGCACACGTACAGTGTATAACATGGAAGGCCTGGGCTAGCTGTCACATGGATAAGTTGTTTCAAGGTCTGTATCTCAGTATTGTTATGAGTCTAAACTCAAATTATGTAAACGATTGTTGTTCGTCTAGGAATGATTTTATATGTTGATTTCAAACATGTAGTTGAAAGCTGTTTTCTAAAAATTCTATTCTGTGGTCAAACCCCAAACTATGGAAGCTTGTTTCTGCCACACAGTAAAACACAAAAAAGGTAATTGCAACTTATCTTGCAATTCTGACTTTTTTTCTCACAATCGTGAGTTATCATCTCGTAATTCTGACCATTTTTCTCATAATCGCGAGTTTATATCTTGGAATTCTGACTGTTTTTCACACAATTGTGAGTTTATATCTCGGAATTCTGACCATTTTTCTCACAATCGCGAGTTTAAATCTCGGAATTTTGACCATTTTTTCACACAATTGTAGCTTATATCTCAAGAATTCTGACCATTTTTCATACAATTGTGAGTTTATACCACGGAATTCTGACCGTTTCAGTTCATAATCGCGAGTTTATATCTCGGAATTCTCATCCATATTTCTCACAATTGCGAGTTTATATCTCGGAATTCTGACTGTTTTTCTTACAATTGCGAATTTATATCTCGGAATTTTGACCATTTTTCTCAAAATTGCGAGTTTTATATCTTGGAATTCTGACTGTTTTTCTCACAATCGCGAGTTTATATCTCAGAATACTAACTGTTTTTCTCAGAACTGTGAGATATAAACTTGCAATTGTGATTAAAATCAAGATAACAAGATATTTTTGTATTCCATGCCGGAAACAAGCTTCCATACCAAAAACTAAGTACTGAAGTGTGCAAGACAACCAACTTTTCTTGAGCAGCACTACTCTCAATTTCTTCATTAAATGTCAAAGTCTAACAATTGCTTTACTGTTTAATTTTGCTATAGGCTGATTCCATTTTGACAACTTACCCCATATAACGTAGAGTTATAATAACTGTATTGTCGTTAGATTATTACTAGACTGTCTGCTTAATATCTGGTAACACTTTTCTTTGATGCTCCCAACAAACATACTACTGACTATAAATAACTTTGCAAGTACATGTCAAATTCTATTAACCCTAACAATCTACTTGTAGTCTAATGAAAGTTAGCTGACATGTAACTGCAAAAATTACATGTCATTTTTACAAACCCAAACCCACCCTAAGAAACATTCACTACAGTTAAAAGTGTACAAGACATATATGATGTACAAGACCTGGCATGCATTATACTAAAGAACGTGGTTAGAAGTGACTTACCCAAAATTAATGCGCTGCACTTGTTTAGAGATGCCCACGGGCACAGAAAGGAGCGCACGGAAGGTGCAGTGCACTTCAGCAGGCACCGAACATGCGCACTGCCGCGGACAAGCACCGCTGGAGCCCGGAAAACTGATGAGCAACATCAGCATCAGCCCGACGCATGAAGAGCCCATGATGCCCGTGAGATTATGAGCTTCTGAAGCTTTCACGTCCCTCTATCACTGAGACACAGAATCACATCTTACACACAGCCGACAGGTGTTCACAGAAAATAACATCTATGGAATGAAATATAATCCTACTGGATAAACTGAATAGTTTCTGGATTCCTCCTTGAGATCTTCTGGATTAGTTTCAGATTCTAATCAAATTTCTTTTGCATTCCTTAAGGATATTTCAAAACTCATTTAAAATAAATTGCATTAGTAATTAAATTAAGCCAGCATGAAGACAAATAGCAGCCCAACAGTCTACATCAATGACAAATGCTGAATAAATGAAAAAATTCCACAATGTATCTAAAAAATTTAGATATATATAACAAGTTCAGAGTAAGCGAGCAAGAGAATGCATAAGTTTAAGTTTAACATATTATTTATAACTTTATAATAAGCACAAGAACAAAAACAAAAGAATATCATTACAAGTTTAATTTATGTTTAATGGTATGAAGATGAAGTTTTCAGATTCTTAAGTAAAATGAAATTAAACTCACCTTGATGTTCTCTTTTCGAGCCTTCATTTCCTTAAAGTAGAACTCAGATCAGCTTCACACAGAATTCACCAGAATATCACAGCATCCTTTTCTAAATGTTCACCAAGTTTTCATACTTGATAAATGCAACAGCCAACAGAATTAAAAATAAAAAAATAAAAAAAAAAATAGAATAAAATGGGTTGCTTATTCAAAGGCTCATATAATAAATAACCTCCATGAGGATCCTGTTAGGTGCTTCACCGTCTGCACAGGAACTCTGAGTAGAGCTGGAAAAAAGAGATTGTGAAACCCAAGCTTGAGAAAGGAGGGGCTAAAAGAGAGAAACCCCCTCAGAGTATCTGCCCTCCTTTGAAAACGCTCAGTTGCAGCTGCTCAGTTTGATGCCACTGGGTAAAAAACATACAAGTGCTGCTTTTGCAACACTAAAAGTTCTTTATTGGCATTGATGGTTCCATGAAGAACATCCAGTTTCTTTATAGTGGAAAAAAGGTTCTTTAGATTATTAAAATGTTCTTCACACTAACGTGTCCCAAACTGAATACTTCCCTACTATATAGTATACTCTAAAAAATGCTGGGTTAAAAACTACCCAAGTTGGCTTGAAAATGGACAAACCCAGCAATTGGGTTGTTTTAACCCAACGGTTGGGTTAAATGTTTGCTCAACCTGCTGGGTAGTTTTATTTAACTCAACTATTGTTTAAAAATTACTGTATTGTTGCTTAAAATGAACCCAAAATATGTTGGAAATTAACATTTAATAATATGTTTAATAAATAAACATTTATTAAATTGCTTATTAATAAATGTTCACCTTTTGATTATTATTGTTGTCTCTAGTAATTATGTGTCTGATTTTTATTTTCCAAACTATTTTGGGTTCATTTTAAGCCAGCCATTAATTCATTTTTTAAACAATAGTTGAGTTAAATAAAACTGCCCAGCACGTTGAGCAAACATTTAACCCAACCGCTGGGTTAAAACAACCTAATCACTGGGTTTGTCCACTTTTTTTAACCCAACTTGGGTTAAAACAGCCCAGTCGCTGGGATAAAACAACCCAATCGCTGCGTTTGTCCATTTTCAACCCAACTTGGGTTAAAACAACCCAATCGCTGCGTTTGTCCATTTTCAACCCAACTTGGGTTAAAACAACCCAATCGCTGGATTTGTCCATTTTCAACCCAACTTGGGTTAAAACATCCCAATCGCTGCGTTTGTCCATTTTCAACCCAACTTGGGTTAAAACAACCCTATTGCTGGGTTTGTCTATTTTCAACCCAACTTGGGTTAAAACAACCCAATCGCTGCGTTTGTCCATTTTCAACCCAACTTGGGTTAAAACAACCCAATCACTGCGTTTGTCCATTTTCAACCCAACTTGGGTTAAAACAATCCAATCGCTGCGTTTGTCCATTTTCAACCCAACTTGGGTTAAAACAACCCAATCGCTGGATTTGTCCATTTTCAACCCAACTTGGGTTAAAACATCCCAATCGCTGCGTTTGTCCATTTTCAACCCAACTTGGGTTAAAACAACCCTATTGCTGGGTTTGTCTATTTTCAACCCAACTTGGGTTAAAACAACCCAATCGCTGCGTTTGTCCATTTTCAACCCAACTTGGGTTAAAACAACCCAATCACTGCGTTTGTCCATTTTCAACCCAACTTGGGTTAAAACAATCCAATCGCTGGGTTTGTCCATTTTTAACCCAATCGCTGGGTTAAAACAACCTAATCGCTGGGTTTGTCTATTTTCAACCCAACTTGGGTTAAAACAACCCTATTGCTGGGTTTGTCTATTTTCAACCTAACTTGGGTTTAGACAACCCAATCACTGGGTTTGTCCATTTTTAACCCAATCGCTGGGTTAAAACAATCAAATCACTGGGTTTGTCCATTTTTAACCCAACTTGGGTTAAAACAACCCAATCGCTGCGTTTGTCCATTTTCAACCCAACTTGGGTTAAAACAACCCAATCGCTGCGTTTGTCCATTTTCAACCCAACTTGGGTTAAAACAACCCAGTCGCTGGGTTTGTCCATTTTTAACCCAACTTGGGTTAAAACAACCCAATCACTGGGTTTGTCCATTTTCAACCCAACTTGGGTTAAAACAATCCAATTGCTGGGTTTGTCCATTTTTAACCCAATCGCTGAGTTAAAACAATCCAATCACTGGGTTTGTCTATTTTCAACCCAACTTGGGTTAAAACAACCCAATCACTGGGTTTGTCCATTTTCAACCCAACTTGGGTTGAAACAACCCAATCGCTGGGTTTGTCCATTTTTAACCCAACTTGGGTTGTTTTTAACCCAGCATTTTTAGGCTGTATGCAAAAAACAGTACACCAACAGAGTAGTATGTCTGAATAAACAGCATTCATAAAGAAGTAGGCATTAAGTAATACTACTTCCACCAAGATTCTTCTGCGCATCTGATGAATGCATTACTATCCAATGAGGCCATGGGAGATGATTTGTGAATGGCAGTAAAGCGACGCAACTGACACTGTAGGTCACATGACAGATGTAGTACGTCCGAAATTCATTCATACTACACACCTTCATACTATATAGAAAATACATTTTTAACGGTTGTGAATAAAGTTTCAAAATAAATGTAGTACCAACTCAGTATGTGATTTTGCACGCAGCATGCATAAACTGAAACATATTCTTTTAAACATCAAATATGCATTGATTCAAGTCAGCATGATTGTCATGGTTTTACTCTGGAAAATAAGTCAGTCTATTTTAAGTGCGGTGCCCACTGAAGACCCGTCTCCTGACCATCTGCAACCCGAGACCATTCTTTACTATAAATAATTATGGCAAAGAATGAACTATTTGTCACTATTTGTTTCAAACACCCAAAGCATTTGCATCTTTTCAAATGCAGAGTATAGAAATTAAAGAATATGCTGTCCTGATGCATGGACAGATCTGACACTTCCCATCTTATCGTCTCCTCGTGTGTAACGTGAGGGCTGTGATTGTTTAGTCAGCAGTTTAGTAAACAGCAGCTTCCAGGACACGGTTTCGGGGTGGTCCAGATCCAGCACTCAATTCAAGGCTTGAGTTAAAAATATCTTGGACTGCTGCTTTTATTGGCTATTTTACACAACAACAACAACAACAGAACTGTGTGACAAATCACTGTGCTACATCAAACTAATACACAAGCCTTTTGTATTACTTTTATTTGCATTCATGCTCCAGGCAGAGAATTCCTTTGCAATGCACCTTATTTTATGAAAAGTTACATAAGACTTAAGTACTTTAATTAGCAATTCAGATTCAAGGAATTCACATTTTATAGTCCACAGAAGCATGTTTAAATTACACTCAGAGTTTTGTTGTAAAATGAGCAGATCTGTGAGTGCATTAAGAATTAATGCACCAACTTAATCATGTAAAGTTATAGTAATAATAATAAACTCTGTTACATGGCAAATGAATTGCATAGTCATATTATTAATGATAATTTGAAGATAACACTTTAGAAATGAGGTCCCATTAATATTAGCCAATGCATTAACTAACAATAAGCAATGCATTTGTTACAGTATTTGTTCTTTCATGTTTGCTCAGGTCCATTAAATAATATTAACAGATACAACTTTTGATTGAAATATTGTATTAGTAAATGTTGAAATTAACACCCTCTGGAGTCTGTGGTGTTTTCTGAGATGTTTTGACATGCCCTGAGATTTTAGATACTTACAACATTTTAATTGCTAAAGTCTGATTACACTGTATCCAACACGAACGACATTAAAGTGCTCCTATTATGCTATTTTAAAGGCTAAAATGTAGTTTTGGAGTCTCCTACAACAGTTGTACAGTTGTAAAGTTTAATAAATAAATGTAGATTAATAAAATAAAAGTAGTTAAACTAATGGTTACAAACGTAGTTGCGACATTTTAGCTCATGATTCACTTTTTTCCCTCCCAATTTCAAGGGAAAAATGTCAGAACTGTGAGATTAAAAAGTCGCAATTACCTTTTCTTTTTTTTATTCCACAGAGGAAACAAGCTTCCACAGAAATTCTCTGCAAGCATTAGACAGGGTTTAATGTCTCTTTTCTCAATCTGCCTCAGCTGTTTCTTCTTCATTCTCTTGATATTTGCAGTATTTTGTGGTTAAACAGGTTTTAAGTGGTTCGCATTGTGCCAAAGAAAGCCCTTTACCAGCAGTAAAATCATGCTAAAAACAGGTAGCCTTGAGCTCTTCAATATTATATAAGTGACTATCCTAATATAATAGCTCAGGATGCTCACCGGTGAATGCGATGTGTGCTTTTCTGACAGGTCGTGGTCTTATGAAGCTCCATTGAGATGAATGGGAACTCCAGGTATTATAGAAAACAATCAATCAGCTTCAGCATTCAAAACATTTGTTTCCGTTTATATTAAATAGTTTTATACTTGAACATGAAATGACAGAGAACTAGTCTCCTTTCATTTCATGTTATGGTTGTTATTTCTGAAACAGTGTCAGTGTCTCGTCTCATTGGCAGAAGAGCTGAAACCTGCAGATGGCCAACATCTTCTCAGAAGAACTAGAGGAAATTCACAGAGATCTCCAACTAATAAAATCTAATGAGCTGCAGACGTTATTAATATAATTATTGATGTTGTTTTTCTTTCTCAAAAGAGACACTTGATTCCTACTGATTCATGATAATGTGATATTACAATACTGATGGGTTCCTCAATCAAATATGACTGAAAGACACTTAAAACAGCTTTAAAATATAGACAAAAAAAACAGAAAACAGATTGATATCAGTGAGGGGAGGTAATTTTGATTCAAGATTATGAGGGCACATGAATTTAAAACAATAATGATATGCGTGGATGAATCATTCATAATAAACACTGCAATATTCCATAGAAATAAGAATCATCCATTTTGATTCTGGATCATGGGACTGAATCAGTCATCAAAGGCCATTTAGAGTTCATTTGTCCTGTTCAGATCCCAGACACTAACAAGCGTGTCCAAAACAGATGCATCTGCGGAGCATAAAAATGTTCTCATAAGTCCAGATGAACGTCTGTCCTCCAACAGAAGAAGATTTTATAATCAGAAATAATTAAGTGAATCGTATTCAAGCCGTTCGATCAACCACAGAAGCTCGACCGCAGATCATTGATTGTTTAAAGGTCAGTAGCTGTGGCTCTTTAAGAATATTCAGTTTCAGAAATTATTTAATATGCATTGTGTAATCATTACAAGGTCAGTCTTTAGGTGCATGAAATGAGTACAGTTTCAAAGCAGTTTTACAAAAAAATCAGGATATTAATGTTTAAAGGGACATATAATGCCTCTCTTTCACAAGATGTAATATAAGTCTCTGGTGTTTCCAGAATGTGTCTGTGAAGTTTCAGCTCAAAATACCCCACAGATCATTTATTATAGCTTGTCAAATTTGCCCCTATTTGTGTGTGAGCAAAAACACACCGTTTTTGTGTGTGTCCCTTTAAATGCAAATGAGCCTTTCCAGAAGAGGGCGGAGCTTTAACAGCTCACGCTTCGGTTACTCAACAGCAACAAAGCTGGAGAATCTCACGCAGACAAAATGACGACAGTGTTCAGCCTTACATTGTTCAAACCGGAGTCGACACTGATGGAGAGACTCAGGAAGAAGTTACAACTTTTAGAATGAAACTGGACGTTTCTGAACGGTTAGTGGATAAATTTATGTAGTTGCTGTGGAGTTGATTCAACTCATCCACTAGCATGTGCCGTCATGTTAATCTTTTGTGTTGAATTGATCCTCGTTTGTGAAGCAGTCCGGTGTAAAATGACGGCATGTCAACAACACTCTACTACAACAACTCTTCCTCTTCTCTAAAGCAGCCCAACATGGCCTCACCCCCTTTGTTGCATGTTCTCGGGGGCGGGGTTTATGTACATTTTAGGGTTTGTGATGTCACTAACCCACGAAGAAGCTCGTTGTAGTCCCTACCAGCTGTTTGTTGTAGTCCTCAAACACAGAATTATTTAAAAGAAAATATCTCCCTTTGCATTGAACTTTGAGTGTCGTAACTTCACAGATGTTGTTTATGCTCAAACAGCAACATTACACACTAACTAAAGTTAAAAAGTCAAATCATAATCAACCACCCCTTTAAAATATCTTAATATCATAATGCCTTATAGTTGTGTTTAGCAGATTAGAGCTGGCTGATAATATTGTTTACATTTTGTGACAATACAGACATTTAAGAAGTTGAGAACTGTCAATTAAAACTGATCAATTGTATATTAAGAACGTGCCATATTTGTATTTTATATGACCTTACCTTAAACTCCAGTCCAAACCCTGGACTCAAGCCTAAAGAGAGGGTTTACGGGAACATATTGGATCACATACCATATGATCTGCAAAAGATAAAAGCACACAAGAGTCAACAGCATCTGAAACTCATTGACCAACATACTAGACACATGGCTTACGGACTCTAAACTTACTGAATTTACCCGAATCATCCGGTTCTAGGCAGAACGTTTGAGATTTCTTCAATGATCTTTGTTTTATTTACAACTTAAGTGCATTTAAAACATTTTTGAATGGAAAAAAGATATTCAAACATGCTGAACATCATGGACTAGATGTTCAAAATAAATGTTGTTTTCAAATCTTGAAAATGGGTTGATAAAAAATTATTCATCAATTAGATTAGATCACGCAATCCAGTCCAGTCTATCATATACATTTATATTTTGCACTTGATTTGTTTAAAAGACAATTAATATTTAGTGATATTATTGATTTGACTGCACTGACACTATCGGATGAGAACAAAAATTTTATACTTGTTTAATTTTACAACATTAACACTGTTATTTGCCTATTTATTACTGTGAAGCTACTTTGAAATGATTTGTATTGAATAAAGCCCTATAGGAAAAAATTTCATGTTTTGAAAGCCAAGACTCCAAGATTTATTTAATCAAAAATACAGTAAAAATTGTGAAATATTATTAGAATGTAAATCAGCTGTTTTCTACGTGAATATATAGTAAAGTGTAATTTATTCCTGTGATCAAAGCTGAATTTTCAGCATCATTACTCCAGTCTTCAGTGTCACATGATCCTTCAGAAATCATTCTAATATGATGATTTCACAAAATTATAATGATATATTTTTTTTACTATATTTTTGATCACATAAATGCAGTCTTTTCTCAAAACATTAAAAATATTATTCCAAACTTTTAACCGTTATTGTATGTATGTCTGTTTGTTTTTATTTATTTGTTGTAGGTCAGATGAGGGAACTGACTGAAATTGAACATGGAAGAGGATGTTTGTTTCATTGTAATGTTTTCTGTCTCTTCAATTAAAAACACTTAAAGTGACCCAACGCTATTCTACCTGTTGCTCTTTACTATTGATGCACCAGAATGATTTTTTTACCGAAGCACAGAAAGTTTTCACTCAGCCAAAAACCGCCTACAAATTAGCCTTCCCATTTGCAGCACTGGAAATCCAGATGTGGTAAATAGTTTGTTTCTGTATCAAGGCAATCCAATCCAATTTGCTTTAAAAAACAACACAAAAGTTTTGATTAACTGATACTGGACAGCAAAACATGGGATTTCCAAATCCAGATCATTGTGATCCAGATTAAACTTTGAACAAATGGGCCCAAAGAAAATCACTGAAATGGAATGAGTGTGAGTCAATGCTGACTGAATTGTCATCCCTTGAAGCATTCACTGTGGGTTTTCGAGGTCAGATGATCTTAGCAGTGGGTGTGTGTTTGGGTGTAATTGAGTTTTACAGCTCTGGGAGATTCAGTGAGTCTGAGGATGGGCGTGAAGCACAGCTGACCTTGCAGTTTCACAGAGACTCGTGCAGATGGTTGTGAACATCATCTTGTGTCGTCAGCCGCTGATTGTTGGATGGCCTAGTTTTGAGAGCCGCCACTCCCCTCGATGCAACAGTGACTCCCTGGTGAAGTTCAGCAGGTTCAGTCAATAAACTGTAAAAGACTCAAATCATGAATCAAACAGTCCTTGGTCGTTTTAGACAAAAAGAGTACTAATATACTGATGAAAATATACATAGTTGTGTGTCAAAAGCATAACAGTGATAGGAAAAACCATGTTTCTGAATGACAGACCCTAGTGATGACATGTAAACGGAGAAGAGAAGCGGTCCAAGCACTGAGCCCTGAGGCACTCCAGTAGGTAGATGTTGTGATTAGACACCTCACCCCTCCTCGATACCCTGAAGGACCTACCTGAAGGTAAGATGTGAGTACGGCTCTTGAGATGCCCTTCATCATGAAGGTTGACAGGAGGATCTGGTTATTAACTGTGTCAGATCCAGCAAGATGAGTTCTGATGATCTGATGAAGCAAAACACACTACAGGAAAAATGGTCATATAAATCTTTTGGCGCAAAAAAATCATTAATTACTCACCCTCATGTCGTTCCAAGACCTTCGTTTATCTTCAGAACACAAATTAAGATATTTTTGATAAAATCCGATGGCTCAACGAGGCCTCCATTGACAGCAAGATAATTAACACTTTCAATGCCCAGAAAGCTACTAAAGACATATTTAAAACAGTTCATGTGACTACAGTGGATCAACCTTAATGTTATGAAGCGACGAGAATATTTTTTGTGCACCAAAAAAACAAAATAATCTAGTGATGAGCGATTTTAAAACAGAATGCTTTACGAATCTTTTGTTTCGAATCAGTGGTTCGGAGCGTGTATTAAACTGCCAGTAAATGAGGCTTCGTTACATCATAAGTGTTTCGAAACGTTTCGAAATTTCAATGGTTCACGTGACTTTGGCAAATTTTAAAATAAAAATAGAAACATCTGCAAAATGCGTTCAGAAAAATAAACGCATTTCAAAAGGAAAAGCAAGTTTATTTTTCTGACTCCATTGGTAGATATGTTTTCTCAATTTAAGCATAAATTTTGATAAATTTATCAGACTAATCATCTTATGTAATTTTGTTTCCCCAGTAAATGTATTTTGATTTAAGACTGTTTATATATTTGGAAAACAAGATAAAAATACAGCGTAAGAATATATACATGTAAATACACATGTCGGTAACTCAAACTCTTTGTGTAGAAAACTAGTCCCGTCAGAATATGGCTTTATAATACGATGTGAACTGGGCTAGACTTCAAGAACACAGAGGCCTAAATTCTAAATTTTAAATATTCTAAATTCTAAATAAAGATTCCAGGAATTTGTGGAATCTCTCATCATAACCAACAGCAACAATCCTCATCGGGAACTCAAAATAGATTTGATTTAAAAAACATTTTATTGCCATCCCTGTTGAGCAGGTGACAGATAAACTTTGAAACGGACAGACAAACATTCATAAAACACACCGACTAAATGAGAGGGATTTTCAGAAGCTGGCAGTGAAGACAGACTCTGAAATGACAGATAAATATTTACACTCGAGTTCTGCAGTAGATGAGTCTGAGTCTAGAGGAATGTCTGAGTCTCACTCCTGCCAAATACAGGAACCCGAGAGACCAGCCATTATGACACAAAACCATCAGCTGCATAACATGCTTTATTATAGCAAAGAGTTCATCAGACAATATTGACATAGATGAATCTTACAGTTCAGTCTGCCTGCTGGATTTCTGAAAGGGCTGATGGGCGTTTCCTCAACTATCGGCATGTTTAACCCCTTAATCTATTCATTATCAACAATATCCTACTTCTAAATTGTCTTGTTTGTTCTGCTTGGATTATGTATTTGTTTTATGTATTATGCATTTGTAAAGTGAAGTTGAGGTCTTGAAAGGCGGTATAAAACAAAGTATTATTATTTCTCGTTTTATGAAAGTCACACTACAGCGGTCGTAGAAACTTTTTCCCATGTCTTCTTCATTTAAATGTCTTTTATGTGCAGATTTTATTGTTTTATCTCACACTAGATATAAAATATTGTTTATCTCACACTAGATATAAAATAGCCTTCAAAGAGACAGAAACCATTTTATTCCAAAAATATTTCAAATGTAATTTCCACCACACAATTACTGGTGATTTTAAAGGGTTTAAATGGTTCTGATTAAAGAAAAGAAATTAAACTTGTGAGAGTTTATCTTTTAAAAAGGAAGCTTTGCATGTGGATATTACGCTGGCTGTGGTGACCAAGTTGGCAACAGAAAACAACGTTGGCAGGAACACAAGTTCAGTGAGTTTAATTGGGACTAAATGGGAAGCAGCTGCAAGACAGCAATGGAATATCAAACCTTTCATACCTTTGACAACAGAAAATTACAAAATAGTGTCAGGATGTGAGGTTTCGCAGATAATGAACACGTGGTGTTCATTAACTATCAGTGCTGAGGTGATTATTACCTAAAACATCTTAAAATTCATCGAGCGGAAATGAAGGAGTGCTGTTATTATGAGGTTGACAGAGCACTGGGCTTTATCAAATCGCCCCAAACAAGACACTTTTTATACATTCGAATCATGCCACACCAGCAACAATGCACCAAAATAACATTCGCCCTCTAAAAAGAAATTTAGGGCACCAATTACACAACTTAGAGTTGCATGAAAAAGTTTGTGAACCACTTGCAGAATCTGTAAAAATGTGAATAATTTTAACAAAATAAGAGGGATCATACAAAATGCATGTTATTTTTTATTTAATATTGTCCTAAGTAAGATATTTTACATAAAAGATGTTTTCATTTAGTCTACAAGACAAAAAAAAAATTGCTGAATTTTTTTAAAATAACTTGTTCAAAAGTTTGTGAACCATTGATTCTTAATACTGTGTGGTTACCTGGATGATCTACGACTGTTTTTATATTTTGTGATGGTTGTTCATGAGTCTCTTGTTTGTCCTGAGCAGTTAAACTGAGCTCTGTTCTTCAGAAAAAATCTCCAGGTCCTGCAGATTCTTCAGTTTTCAAGGATTTTTTGCATATTTGAACCCTTTCCAGCAGTGACTGTATGATTTTGAGATCCGTCTTTTCACACTGAGGACAACTGAGGGACTCACAACTATTAAAAAAGGTTCAAACATTCACTGATGCTCCAGAAGGAAACATGATGCATTAAGAGTCGGGGGGTGAAAACCTTTTGAATTTGAAGATCAAGGTAAATTGTACTTAATTTGTCTTCCGGGAAACATGCAAGTATCTTCTGTTGCTTCAAAAGGGCAGTACTAAATGGGAAAAAAAAAAAAAAAAAAAGATATTTCAACAAAATAAGACAAATTTGGACATCTTTATCCTGTTCAAAAGTTTTCACCCCCCCGGCTCTTAATGCATTGTGTTTCCTTCTGAAGCATCAGTGAATGTTTGCAGCTTTTTAAAAGTTGTGTTTGAGTTCCTCAGTTGTCCTCCATGTGAAAAGATGGATCTCAAAATCATACAGTCACTGCTGGAAAGGGTTCAAATATGCAAAAAAGAATCTGCAGGACCTGGAGGATTTTTCTGAAGAACAGAGCTCAGTTTAACTGCTCAGAAGAAACAAGAGACTCATGAACAACCATCACAAAACATAAAAACAGTCGTAGATCATCCAGGTAACCACACACAGTATTAAGAAACAATGGTTCACAAACTTTTGAATGGGGTTATTTTAATAAATTCAGCTATTTTTTTTTTTTGTCTTGTGGACTGTATGTAAACATCTTTTATGTAAAATATCTTACTCAGAACAGTACTAAATAAAAAAAATTGCATGCATTTTGTATGATCTCTTATTTTGTTAAAATTATTTGCATTTTCACAGAATTTGCAAGTGGTTCACATACTTTTTCATGCAACTGTAAATACAGTATATGCACAGTTGCAAGTTAGAAATTCTAATTTATTGTTTGAACCTTTTATTTTGACGAGTTCTGTTTACATAACAATGTTGATCATTACATCAACTTAATATTTTGTGTAATTTAAACTGAAATTTCCAGGGCCACCACTTAATTGTTGAATTAGTTTTTTTTTTTGAGTAAAACTAAAAAAATCTGTTTAAGTTCTTCTAACTCAGTGTAGTTTGTTGGTTGAACATAATTTCATTAGAAGTTGTCATAACTCAAACGGATTGATGCAAACTTTTTAGAGTGCATGTCAATTTTAATATATTTTATCATATAGTGTTTATCTCTTAAAATAACCAATAAACTTTAGTTATTCATATTTTAGTTTATTCATTGTATTTTATTATGGCATTCCATTTAAATTAGTGGAAAAATTACCGCATTCCAGACAGCATACTGTTAACAGAAACAAAGGTCATGAATTTTTTTTTTTAAATGCAACTGATTTATATTCAGAACTGTAGTGTGTCACAGTAGTGCCCTTGTGAAAAATAAGTGTGCTTAATTGTATTGCTTGTAGTGGTACTTCAAATCTTCTAATCTTCAAAGACACTACATTTTGAACCTCTTCCATAAATGCTCATCAGTTGATAAAAAAAAAAACACTTAAGTTCAACAAATTGCATTGCATTTTCATTTAATCATAACTATAATGCATTTAAGAGTCCAAAGACATACATTCAATATATTCTTTTGAAGTATATTATTTTTGCAATAAGATGTACTCTTCTTAAAAGTATGCTACTTCTTTTTCACAAGGGCGATGATGTCATGAGGATGAGCACGTGGGAGGCAAAGCCTGAAACCAATAAACGCTGGCATCAAAACGGGGGGTTTGACGACCTTCACAAGGTCAAAATGCAGCATAACCGACGCCACATGCTGAGGACACCAGCGGCTTCAACGAACCCTGCTAATGCTGCTGAGTGAAGCTCAAATCTGAGATCTGAGACCTGAACATCTGCAGCAATGACCAGAGAGACATTAGCAAACTGAAATACAGCAAAACAGGAGGAAAAGTCAACTGAGTGATTAGACACATGACTGAAGTCTCTATCAAGTGACACTGAGAAATGCATGAAATTAATTCTCATTAATAAGTGTGCAGATTATTTTAGGATCTTATTACTGGCACCATACGAAACAAGAGCAAGAACTGCAAACATTCGAAATAAGGGAATCTGCTCAGTCAGTGAAAGTGATAAAGATGATCTCAAATGCAAAAAAGTAATTTTAAAAAGTTCAAAGCTCTAAAAGTAGAACATTTAAAAAGTTAGCCGGTAACACTGTACACTCGTTATGCTTCTGGTGTTTAAAAAATGTGGCGCTCCCACTGAAAACAACTGGAAAAGTACGCTAGCCGCTGGAAAAAATGCTTTTGGTATTTATCAACACTTGAATGTAGGTAAGTTTCATAAAAAAGCAACATTTTTAAGCAAAAAGCTGAGAAAATTGCATTTTTGTCAAAGACTTTATCCAGATGGGATTCAGAGCGATGATCAAAACACAGATGGAGTAGATCAAGTCCATCAACACCTCAAAGCTTCACAGTCATAACTCGTCCTGGGTCGACATTTCATTCAGTAACATTAGACAGTTTTGATTTATATGCTGTTTAATGTTTGATGATCATGTCATTTATGTGCGTCAGCAATGCTTCTATTGCTTGTTTCTGCTTCTTCTTCTGTGTTTTGATCTGGAGATTCTGTACTCTTTCAGGAGATGCCTAATGGCGCCCCCTACCACATAACAGTGAAAACACGGAAAGCCGGAAAATCCCATCAGTGGTGGTGAAAGAGTTAATATATGTGGCGCACTGCTGAAATTGTGTAATAAAACATGGAGACTCTTGAACCTCAGTGAGAAAACTTTATTGATAAAGACAAGCAAATACAAACGCAAATTGACAGCAGTTGTAGTAAAGTGAGATCTGTGTGTCTTATAAAAAATATAAACAATGAAACCTTACAAATAACATTTTTAAAAATCTGACACTGAAAGAGAGACAGCAGAACCTCAAATAAACATTAGCATTTATTATGACGAAACACTTGAAGAGCCTTTAAAGTTCAACATTCTGCTTCAGATTTCAATACTTTCTGAAAAAGATGAACACACAAAGCCATAAATGAATAAATCTCACAAATATTTATATATGCAGAAACAGTTTGTGAGAAATGAGATCATCAATGAGGCACCTGATGTGTGAATGTGCTTGATCTCATTCAGCTCTTCTGGATCTGATGTCATAAACCAGAAGAATGACAGTAGCCACGCCCACCAGAGCAGAGAGGACCAATCGGATCACAGCTTCAGTAGGACCACAACAGTGGACAGAGTCTGAGGAATACAAACATCAAACTGAGATCAGCTCAGTAACCAAGACTGATCAAAAGCAGAGCATTTAAAAAATGTAATAGTAAGTCAATTTAAGGTAATTAGTAATTTTAACTAAGTAGTCATGATAAGATACTTCTTTAGATCTAGCTGTAATAAATAAAACATGTGAAACTGATATTTAAATCACTGTAGACAGTGAGACGAATAAAAAAAGTATTGCTAGTTTATAATCTCCAGCATGTTCAGTTCCCACTCAGTCGGTCACGTTCGACGTACGTCGGACAGACCGACGAATAGGAATCTCGCTAGAGAGGCCAATCTACTTCGAGTGTAACTACAACGAGCCAATGAACATTGGCATGCAATCATATGCAGCAGCTGCTCGCCTCGCAGCGCGGGTATATAATGAGCAGCAGGTGCGTTGCATCTTCAGCTTTTTGCTTCGGAGCCGAACGGTGTTTGTTCCTGTTCTCTGCAAGCAAGTGTCTGCTAGAAGACGAGTCAAGCTTTTTGGTTGAACTTCTCTTTTTTTTTTCGAGTGCGGGCGAACAGCACTGCAGCGGGGTCGAAGTCCTCTCTTTATTTTCGTTTTTACGGCTGGTAAGAGTGAGCGCCTTCAAAGAGAGAGAGCGCACACGACAGGCTGCACACAATCCCTGTCTGTGTTGCAGCGGCCGTTCCCCTGCGTGCTTCAGCACTTTAAAAGAGTAAAGTCCCTAAAGAGCTTACACAAGTAGAGCTTCGCGTCTTTTTAAAGATGACATTCTACTTGTGTGTTTCTGGATGCGGTCGTTTCCTGTCCTCACTGACGGCCACGATCACTGTTTCACATGTCTGGGCGCATGCTGAAACGATGTTCGTGGGTGGTTCATGTTTTCGTGATGAGAACATGATCACGCCGACATGCCGGTCGTGACTCTTCTTTCTCCGGGAAGCTTGAGTCCCCTCTGTTGTTGGCCAGCTGCCGCTTGTGTGTAAAAGCACAGCCGCGGGTCTGCCCGACACTCTGGGAGACCGCGGAGATCAGCGAGAGCAAACCTCTCACTTCTCTGCGTGTCGTGTGCCGTCGAGCTGTCGGGCTGCAGCGCGGGTTGTCACGGCAACCCAGCGCTCGCTCTGAGCTCTAGATGCGCGGTCTCCTTGCCTAATCTCCATTGTAGCGCCCTCTCTGGTGCACCAGGGGAGGTCTACTTTGGTGAAATGGCTTGGGTGACTTGAGGTTGAGGGGTTTCTTCGGGGAACCAACCCCCTAGGGCCCCTCCCTCTAGCGCATTGCATGCTGTGCAGCTTCTGGATTGGATTGCTGGTCCTTCTCATAGGGGAACCTAGCATTTCATTCAGGGTTCCAGCTGAGGGTCAGATGTCGATTGCAGCATCGGAGAGAGGGCTGTTATGCTCTGGAAATGAGGGTGACGCTGCCCACTGTAATGGTGTGTGCTTATGCTGACTCAGATTCAGAGTTTACAGCCATGCTTTCCCGGGTGTTCCGGATGTGCATGGAAAACTTGGCAGTATGGCGCTATATTGGTGCCATAAATATGGAACGCCAAAAGTGTCAAAATCTGCTTAAGTTTTTTACTCTCTCACTACCCTTATGGGTGGGGTGGCTGTTCAGACCACACCCACCCTGCATGTGAGGCCAAGGCACTCTTTATGCATGAGGGTAGTTCTGAGCCGGAGTTGAGCTGCGCTTGTTGACTAACCGTGATCAAAGTCATGGCACAGGCCTTCGGCCAGACGATGTCCACCTCGGTGGTCCAGAAGCGCCCCCCTGGCTTACCTTGCTGAGGTGTGAGAGGTCGTCAAGCTAAAACACTTTCTCGACACTCCCATCTCACAAGGTGGCCTTTCGGTGACACTGTCGGGGACTGAGCCCAGCAGTTCTCCTCAGTTAGTAGCAGACCGGGGAGCCTCCCCCGACAAACCATTGAGTTCCTCGTGGGCCCTCAGTCTGCTCGTTGCCAAGGGTGTCGTCCCCTGCAAAAACTCTGGCCCAGCCTGCTCTACTGTGTCCGCTGCAGGAAGATGATGCCTCCCGTCTCTGCTACTGTTTAAGTGGTTAGTGAAAAATCACCTCTGAGACGGGTGACCCAGAGATGGGTGGGGCTGCTCTTCCCCCCGGAGGAGGGCCGGGTGGTAAATCCTGTTGTTGGGTTTGTTTCTGTTCTGCCGCTGGCCCAACAGCCAGCGGTACCCAAATTTAAAAAAAAAAAGAGAGCAGTTCCTCCATCTCCGGGTCTGAAGAGGGCGTGGAGAGCAGTGGGAGGAGAAAAACCTCACCACTCTCATCCCCCCTTTTCCTTCGCCAGAGGGCAGCAGCGTGCAGTCAAAGGCAGCAAAGCCTCTCCTGCACCCCCTGCCCAACTGTGGAACCAGGTAGGTGTTGCACAGCACACTCTGACCCCGCTTCGGGCCGCCTCGCAGAGAGAGCCTCCCG
The DNA here is from genome assembly GCA_037950665.1 of Hypophthalmichthys nobilis. Taxonomy (NCBI): domain Eukaryota; kingdom Metazoa; phylum Chordata; class Actinopteri; order Cypriniformes; family Xenocyprididae; genus Hypophthalmichthys; species Hypophthalmichthys nobilis. The sequence goes on from CM075474.1 coordinate 37,142,762, forward strand.
AGCCGCGTCCCTGTGTTCCACCTCGCTGCCTCACTGCAGGTACGCCTGCAGTCCCTTTGGTCCCGCTTGTACGGTCTCTGCGAGCCTGGTTAGCGCTCCCCAGTCCGTCTCGCTAGCTCATTCGGACCATCAGGCTTGGCTATGCGATTCAGTTCGCCCGGCGTCCCCCCCAAGTTCAGGGGCATCCACCTCACTGCAGTGAAGGCTGTCGATGCCCATGTCTTGCGTGCGGAGATCGCGGTCCTACTGGCGAAGGACGCGATAGAGCCGGTCCCTCCAGCCGATATGAGGTCAGGGTTCTACAGTCCCTACTTCATTGTACCCAAGAAAAGCAGTGGGTTACGGCCTATCCTGGACCTGCGAGTCTTGAATCGGAGCCTTCACAAGCTACCGTTCAAGATGCTCACACAGAAGCGCATTTTCGAGTGCATCCGTCCCCAGGATTGGGTTGCAGCGATCGACCTGAAGGACGCGTACTTTCATGTCTCGATTCTTCCGCGACACAGGCCATTCCTGCGTTTCGCGTTCGAAGGTCGAGCATATCAGTACAGAGTCCTACCCTTCGGACTGGCCCTGTCTCCCCGCGTCTTCACGAAAGTCGTGAAGGGAGCCCTTGTTCCCATGAGAGAACAGCGTGTTCGCATCCTCAACTATCTCGACGACTGGCTCATTCTAGCACAGTCCCGGGATCAGTTGTGCGAACACAGGGATCTGGTGCTCAGACACCTCAGCCAGTTGGGTCTTCAGGTCAACTGGGAAAAGAGCAAACTCTCCCCAGTGCAGAGGATCTCTTTTCTCGGTATGGAGTTGGATTCGGTCGAACAGATAGCACGCCTCACAGAGGAACGTGCTCAGTCGGTGTTGAACTGCCTGAATACGTTCAACGGCAGGAAAAAATCTGAAATTCTTTCAGAGGCTCCTGGGGCATATGGTGGCCGCAGCGGCAGTAACCCCGCTCGGTCTGCTTCATATGAGGCCGCTTCAACACTGGCTTCACGGCCGAGTCCCGAGATGGGCGTGGCAGCGCGGCACGTTCCGGGTGGCAATCACTCAGGAGTGTCGCCAAGCCTTCAGCCCGTGGTCGGACCCCTTGTTTCTTCGGGCAGGAGTGCCCCTAGAGCAAGTGTCCCGGCATGCTGTGATATTCACAGATGCCTCTGCCACCGGCTGGGGTGCCACGTACAACGGGCATGCAGTCTCAGGGGTGTGGACGGGCCCCCATCTGCATTAGCACATCAACTGCCTCGAGTTGCTGGCAGTACGCCTTGCTCTGAGCTGCCTCAAAGGACTGCTACGGGGCAAGCATGTACTGGTCCGTACGGACAACACTGCGACCGTTGCGTACATCAACCGTCAAGGTGGTCTACGCTCCCGTCGCATGTCGCAACTCGCCCGCCATCTCCTCCTCTGGAGTCAGAAGCATCTGAGGTCGCTTCATGCCATTCATGTCCCCGGTGTGCTCAACCGTGTGGCCGACGAGCTATCACGAGCTGCGCTGCCAGGAGAGTGGCGACTCAACCCCCAGGTGGTCCAGCTGATCTGGAGAGAGTTCGGAGAGGCTCAGGTAGACCTGTTTGCCTCACCAGAAACCTCCCACTGCCAGTTGTTTTACTCCCTGTCCGAGGGAACACTCGGGACAGATGCGCTGGCACACAGCTGGCCCCGGGCCTTCGCAAATATGCTTCCCCAGTGAGCCTACTTGCACAGACCCTGTGCAAAGTCAGGAGGACGAGGAGCAGGTCCTGCTAGTTGCGCCCTATTGGCCCAACCGGACCTGGTTCCCAGAACTCTCACTCCTCGCGACAGCCCCTCCTGGCCCATTCCTCTGAGGAAGGACCTTCTTTCTCAGAGACGGGCACTCTCTGGCACCCGGCCCAGACCTCTGGAAACTCCATGTCTGGTCCCTGGACGGACGCGGAGGTTCTAGGTGACTTACCCCTGAGGTACTTAACACCATCACTTCGCACGTGCACCGCCTACGAGGCGTGCTTACGCCTCAAAGTGGAACCTGTTCGCCGAGTGGTGTTCTTCTCGCCGAGAAGACCCCCGAAGATGCTCGATCGGTGTCGTGCTTTCCTTCTTGCAGCAAGGGTTGGAGCGTAGGCTGTCCCCCTCCACCCTTAAAGTCCATACTGCTGCTATCTCCGCATACCACGACCACATAGATGGCAAGTCTGTTGGTCAGCACGACCTGGTCGTCAGGTTCCTTAGGGGGGCGAGACGGTTAAATCCTCCTCGTCCTCCCTCCATACCCTCTTGGGACCTTGCTCTGGTGCTGAGAGCACTCCAGATTGTTCCCTTTGAGCCCTTGCAATCAGCAGACTTAAAGATTCTGTCTATGAAGACTTTGCTGCTGGTTGCATTGGCCTCCATCAAGAGGGTAGGGGACCTGCAGTCTTTTTCAGTCGACGAATCGTGCCTAGAGTTCGGGCCGGGTGACTGCCACGTGGTACTGAGACCCCGGCCTGGCTACGTGCCCAAGGTTCCTACCACTCCCTTCAGGGACCAGGTAGTGAACCTGCAAGCGCTGCCCTCGGAGGAGGCAGACCCAGCCGTAGCTTTGCTCTGTCCAGTTCGCGCCTTGTGACTGTAAATGGACAGAACTCAAAGCTTCAGGACCTCAGACCAGCTCTTTGTCTGTTATGGAGGCCAGCAGAAGGGAAAGGCTGTCTCCAAGCAGAGGATGGCCCACTGGATAGTGGACGCCATCGCCTTGGCTTACCAAGCCCAAGGCGTGCCCTGCCCGCTCAGGTTGCATGCTCACTCTACGAGAGGTGTTGCATCCTCCTGGGCGCTGGCTCGTGGCGCCTCGCTAACAGACATTTGTAGAGCTGCGGGCTGGGCGACACCTAACACGTTCGCTAGATTTTATAGCCTTCGTGTCGAGCCGGTCTCCTCCCGTGTTCTCACCTCAGGTCAGAGGCACGGAGAGGACCCGGCTTAGTGTCGGCTTGCTGCGCTACACGCGCTTCTTCTCCAGAGAGTCCCTACAAGGCAGACCCTGTTGAGTCCTCCGTTCTCCCTTCGGCAGCCGACATGGCAGAGCGTCTGGCGCCAGGCCTATACTCCGCTGCATCCTTGAGAACCGGGTTTAGGCTGGGTTTCATATGTGTGACCCTACGGGGATCCCATATGTCTAGTTCCACGGTTGCTCCTGAACGAAGCCCATGTCTTTCCCTCTGGGAGAATCCACCTCTCATCGAGTTGGAGTCACCCCAGTACTTCCATATGTAGTACAGCCCTACGGGGTTAGTCCATATGTACTTCTCCACATAACTCCTTCGGGGAAGGATGTGGCTTCCACAGCGTTCCTTTCCCAGCGAAAGGGTACGCTTTCCCAGCGTTATCCAATAGTCTCACTGAATGGGTTTTGGGGAACAGCAGTGATCGACACTCTCTGTGTTAGCCCTGTCCCACCGTCCCAGGCAAGGGGGTTCAGGTGGCTTACAACAGAGCGCTGGAAGGGGCAGCTCCTGTGGCGCTTTGGTAGGGATTCCTATTCGGTCTGTCCGACGACGTCGAACGTGACCCGACTGAGTGGGAACGCCTCGGTTACAAAGGTAACCCTCGTTCCCTGAAGGAGGGAACGGAGACGCACGTCCCGCCGCCACAGGCCCTGTACCCGCTGTTGCTGCCGCCTATCCGGTTCGGCTCCTCAGCGAAAACCTGAAGATGCAACGCACCTGCTGCTCATTATATACCCGCGCTGCGAGGCGAGCAGCTGCTGCATATGATTGCATGCCAATGTGCATTGGCTCGTTGTAGTTACACTCGAAGTAGATTGGCCTCTCTAGCGAGATTCCTATTCGTCGGTCTGTCCGACGTACGTCTCCGTTCCCTCCTTCAGGGAACGAGGGTTACCTTTGTAACCGAGACGTTGTGGTGTTTGTGAATAAATATGTAAATAGTTGGTAAAAACAAGAATATTTGAAGGACAGAACAAATTATCTCTACTCACCATAGACAGAAACTCTGAATGCTTTCAATGAGTATCTGTATGAAACCCTCATCTTTAGTTTATAATCTCCAGCATGTTCATCTGTGATGTTTGTGATGGTCAGAGATCCAGTTTGATTGTCCAGCTTCAGTCTGTCTCTGAATCTCCCATCAAGAACATCATCATATACAGTGATTCTGTCGGCCCGTTTATTGATTTCAGCTATTAAAGTGCTTTCATTTCCAAACCTCCACTGAATCACATCATCCTTCATTTCAGTAAGATCAGAGTTTAGAGTGACTGAATCTCCCTCCTTCACTGATATTTCATCTGAATCACAAACAGAGAACAAACAGAAACAGAGTTTGTAGCAGAGAGAGATTTTAAATAACTTTATGATTGATTTTAAAAGTAAATAATTTCATATATTTACATTTTAAATAAATAATATCATAAAACAAAAACAGACAGAAAAGAAGCAAAATGGTGTTTGGATTAATAATTGTATCTGGTGATTAGAACATAAAATGGTGAAACAAATATTTAACTCACCAAAGACAGCGAGAAAGAAGTTGGTCCTAAAGTTGATCTTTCGTTTATAAAATCCATCATGTTCAGTTGTGATGTCTGTGATGGTCAGAGATCCAGTTTGATTGTCCAGCTTCAGTCTGTCTCTGAATCTCCCATCAAGAACATCATCATATACAGTGATTCTGTCGGCCGTTACATTGATTTCAGCTATTAAAGTGTTTCCAAACCTCCACTGAATCACATCATCATCTTTCATTTCAGTAAGATCAGAGTCTAGAGTGATATAATATCCCTCCATCACTGGTACTGACACTGACATCAATTCTGTAAAACCAAAAACACACACAGATGAAACACAAACAGGGTTTGTCAGATTAATACTGTGAAATCACTTCACAATGTTTTACTAAATTAAATTGTTTAAAATGTCAGTTTAAAATAAACAACAAACGACAAAAGAAACAAAATTATGGATGAATTCATTTAAATTTTGGCATTAAAAAACAGGTTAAACAATATTTTTAACCTCACCATGGACACTGACATTGACCATTTTCTTTCTCACACTGTCGATCTCTAGTGTATAAGATCCAGTCTGTTCATCTGTGATGTTTGTGATGGTCAGAGATCCAGTTTGTTTGTCCAGCTTCAGTCTGTCTCTGAATCTCCCATCAAGAACATCATCATATACAGTGATTCTGTCGGCCGTTACGTTGATTTCAGCTATTAAAGTGTTTCCAAACCTCCACTGAATCACATCAATATCTTTCATTTCAATAAAATAAGAGTCTAGAGTGACTGAATCTCCCTCCTTCACTGACACTGACACTGACATCCGTCCTGTAAAACCAAAAACACACACAGAAGAAACACAAACAGGGTTTGTCAGATTAATACTGTGAAATCACTTCACAATGTTTTACTACATAAAATTATTTAAAATGTCAGTATGAAATAAACAATATCATAAAACTACAAAAGAAACAAAATTATAAATGAATTAATTAAAATTGTCATTAAAAAAAACAGGTGAAACCAATTTTTTTTTTAACCTCACTAGAGATATTGACTTTGTACTTTAGCCTTCTCACACCGCTGATCTCCACTGTATAAACTCCAGTCTGTTCAGCTGTGATGTTTGTGATGGTCAGAAATCCAGTTTGTTTGTCCAGCTTCAGTCTGTCTCTGAATCTCCCATCAAGAACATCATCATATACAGTGATTCTGTCGGCCCGTTTATCGATTTTAGCTATTAAAGTGTTTTCAGGTCCAAACCTCCACTGAATCCAATCATCATCCTTAATTTCTTCACGATTATATTCTAGTGATATAATATCTCTCCAGCATTGACACTGACACTGACTTCCGTCCTGTAAAACCAAAAACACACACAGAAGAAACACAAACAGGGTTTGTCACAGATTAATACTGTGAAATCACTTCATAATGTTTTACTATATTACAGTTTGAAATAAACAATGTCATAAAACAACAAAAGAAACAAAATTATGGACGAATTCATTTAAATTTTGCCATTAAAAAACAGGTGAAACAATATTTTTAACCTCACCATGGACATTGACATCGAACATTCTCTTTCTCGCATTGTTGATCTCTAGTGAATAAACTCCATCATGTTCATCTGTGATGTCTGTGATGGTCAGAGATCCAGTTTGATTGTCCAGCTTCAGTCTGTCTCTGAATCTCCCATCAAGAACATCATCATATACAGCGATTCTGTCGGCCCGTTTATTGATTTCAGCTATTAAAGTGTTTTCAAACACCCACTGAATCTCATCATCCTTGATTTCAGTAAGATCAGAGTCTAGAGTGATATAATATCTCTCCAGAATTGACATTATCTCCGTTTTACCACCAAACACACCTGAAGAACAGAGATTTTACATATTAAAGCTTTAAAATCACTTGATGTTGATTTGATGAAGTTTCACTAAAATGCTTTTAATAATTTAATAATGTGAAATGAATAATATTCTGCAGCAGTACAATTTCACATGAAAACTAATGCTGTTAAGTATCTGAGCTTCATATTTATATTATTTTAATTTTTCAGTGACTAATAACTGAGTTTAGAGTTGAATTTAAACTTGATCTGACAGTAAAATCACAGTTCAATTATTTCTATATGAGACTAACTATAACGTGTTTGTTCTGTTTAGGTTTAGTTTTCTCTCAGTTTACATTTGCCTGTGTTCTCCATCATTAGTTAATCAATCCTAGACCTGTTATTTAAACCCTGAGTTCACTTCAGTTCATCATCCGGTATCGTTTGCATTACGTAGTTGTGTTTCTCCTCATGATTCTCCTGCAAATTGTGTGAATTAGTAGATTAAAGATTTTCGCTACAGCCACCGTCACTGACACTAACAGTGAATGTTAATCTTCTCTAACTAATTTAACCAGTAATTTATCACATGGAACAGAAACAACTGAATCCATAAAAACATGTTTAAAACTCACCATCCAGACGCCAGAAACACAAACAGAACAAAACTAATTTAAGAAACATTTTCTTCATCGGCTCACTGAAAATGTCTGAAAACACTCAGATTGATCTGAAACACAACTGGACTGTGATATTTATCTGGTTAAGTGTGAATCCTCCTCCAACCTCAGTTAGTTTCCGCTCACTCGTCCATCTGCTTTAACATCACCAAGATCAACAAGCTTCTGCTGATCTTATATCTTCAAATGAATTCTGGTCCTGAATGAAAACTAACAGCAGAAGAGTGAACTATTGGATTAGATATCTGTTGCTGTATTATCAGTGCTGTGAGCTGTCAATCATATTTGACTGTTGATGGATTTACTTTATTTCAGTGTAAAGATGTTTTGTGTGGAGTGTAAGATTGTGAGCTTCTTATTAGGAAGGAGAGAAAAGGAAGAAATGCTTCAGCCACAAACTACTGACACGTGCATCAACGACAAACATCCAGCAGACGCTGTTTATCCACCGACAGATCAAACCACATTTCTGTAGAGATTAAACAGAGGAAAAAAACATTGCAGGGATCATTTGATGCACAAACCAGTAAAACATGTATAATGTTTGCCTGAGATGTTATAACAAAATTCACGAGTAATGCAAACGCACAGAAACCTGCAAATGTAATCGTTCATTTAGAGCGATATCATTTGGTTACCAGAAAGTTTTGGTTTTGAGAGACTTTGATGAGAAACGCTTGAGCTCACAATCATCAGATGTTTTGCTTTTTGATTACAGGCTTTGGTATTTTGGCAAATCTGAGCAAAATAACTCTATTAAAGGGGTGGTTGATTCTGATTTGACTTTTTTAACTTTAGTTAGTGTGTAATGTTGCTGTTTGAGCATAAACAACATCTGCAAAGGTACGACACTCAAAGTTCAATGCAAAGGGAGATATTTTCTTTTAAATAATTCTCTGTTTAAGGACTACAACAAACGGCTGGTAGGGACTACAACGTGCTTCTTCCCAGGTTAGTGACATCACAAACCCTAAAATTTACATAAACCCCGCCCCCGTGAACACACAACAAAGGGAGTAAGGTCATGTTGGGCTGCTTTAGAGAAGAGGAAGAGTTGTTGTAGTAGAGTGTTGTTGACATGCCGTCATTTTACGCCGGACTGCTTCACAAACGAGGGTCAATTCAACACAAAAGATGAACATGACGGCACATGCTAGTGGATGAGTTGAATCAACTCCACAGCAACTACATAAATTTATCCACTAACCATTCAGAAACATCCAATTTTATAAAAGTTGTAACTTCTTCCTGAGTCTCTCCATCAGTGTCGACTCCGGTTTGAACAATGTAAGGCTGAACACCGTTACTGACAATCCTCATTTTGGCTGCGTGAGATTCTCCAGATTTGTTGTTGTTGGGCTGTTAAAGCTCCGCCCTCTTCTGGAAAGGGGGCGGGAGCAGCAGCTCATTTGCATTTAAAGGGACACACACAAAAACGGTGTGTTTTTGCTCACACCCAAATAGGACAAGTTATAATAAATGATCTGTGGGGTATTTTGAGCTGAAACTTCACAGACACATTCTGGAGACACCAGAGACTTATATTACATCTTGTGAAAGAGGCATTATAGGTCCTCTTTATAGCTCTAGTTAAAACATGTGAGTTTACTTTGGTCTTTTCACTTGGAGAAACTGAGAAGCGTAGATTTGCTACCAAAGTATAGAAGTGATCTTTGATGGCAATCTTTCTTTAGAAAGCCATATTTCTGGCATTTGTAAAACCACTTTTTTCCATCTTAAAAATGTATCTAAATTACAACATAAGCTCTTAATCTCAAATGCAGAAAAGTTAACGTCCCCCCTGTGGTGAAATTCAAGTTTTTAATGTTATTTATATGTCTATGTTGTGTTTTTAATATGCTTTAAGACAAACCATGTGTAAATTCATAAGTCAACTCCATTGCTGAGTATTTTCTCTTTAAAACAGCAGTGAAAAAAGACGCTGGTGTTTGTGACGTCACAAACTATTTTGTAACCAATCACGCCAACGTGCCGGCGGGCTATAGCATATCATTACCTGACCAAGCAAGGGAGTCTCGAGAGAAGCCAGGTTATCCCAGTATATTTTTCTGTTGAATATTGAATATACTAAATATATATTGAATATTGTATATTTTTCTGGTAGATTTTGCAATACAGCGGGTGTATGATGTATATTACGATGTTATGATGAACTACATGCCTTTCTCCACTGAGTTGTTCAAAGCGTTTTTAAGGATATTGATTTTTAAGAGGCAGCTGTCTGACTCTGAGATGAAGAACGGGGAACATGGTTTGTGTAACATTAGCAACACATTCCCTGCTGAAAAATCCAGCTAAAACCAGCCTAAGCTGGTTGGCTGGTCTTAGCTGGTTTAAGATGGAAGCAGCTGGTTTTAGCTGGTCTCCCAGCCTAGGTTAGCTCGTGTTCAGCTGGTTTAAGTTGGTCTCCCAGCCTCCCAGTCTCCTAGCTAACCAAAACCCCTCTAAAACCAGCTATGACCAGACTGGAAGACCAGCTAAAACCAGCCTGACCACCTTAGGCTGGTTTTAGCTGGATTTTTCAGCAGGATTATTAGCTGTTTGATAACATAGTCAAGCAAAAGGCTAATCATCCTTGGAATATCCTTGGAAGTGTTACTAGCATCACATTTCACAGATGGTTTGTTTCTGTACTGTTTCTATATAAAAATGTCAATACAATGTAAAGTATTTGCTCTGGCTCTTGTTTTAAATTATTTTGTTCTGTTATTATGCTTCTTGTTGTCATCTGTTTATGTTATACAAGCAGAATGTGATGGTTAGTCAGTGTCGTATTTGTCCCGACCCTCCTCCACTCTGATTGGACGCTGGCTAAAAAAAGGACAGCACTGAACACTCCATTTTACTCAAATTAAAAAGCTGAGAAAATCGCGTTTTTGTCAAAGACTTCATCCGGATGAGATTCAGAATGATGATCAAAACACAGATGGAGTAGATCAAGTCCATCAACACCTCAAAGCTTCACAGTGCTCGTCCTGGGTCGACATTTCATTCAGTAACATTAGGCAGTTTTGATTTATATGCTGTTATATGCTGTTAATTAATGATCTCGTTATTTCTCTTTCAGAAGATGCGTAACAGCGCCCCCTACTGTATAACAGTGAAAATACGGAAAGATGGAAAATTCCATCAGTGGCGGGGAAAGAGTTAATAATGTAAAGCTTATGGGCCCTGTTTTAACGATCTAAGTGCATGGCACAGATCCACTTTTGCTAGTTTAACGATGTAAAAAAAATGGCCGGTGCAACAGGCACATGGCCCAAAAGGGTTGTCCCTATTCTCTTAATGAGCAATGGTTGTGTTTTGGGCATAACGTACAATAAACCAATCAGTCTCATCTCCCACTCCCTTTAAAAGACAGTTTGCACCATGGCAGATTCACTATTTACATTGTAGAATACAGACACCCTCAACCTGACGAGTCAGTCTAAATACATGTCTGTATTGCTACGATTAGTCAAATAATTAGCCAATTTCATTCATCATTACTGCAAATAGGTAATTCTGATACATGCAATGACTATCCATTATGACATGTAGGCATTTTTATCTTCATGTACATAATAAATCTTTTACATTGTAATCCTATTATTTGTAATATTTGGCATGTTTGTGTGCTGCTGCGCGTCCCTGTGTGTGTAATAAGCAGAGTGTACGAGCGTTGTGCACTCTTTAAATAACAAAACAAATACTTCTCCATTGATTTTAGACCAGGTTTCAGTTGGTCAATGGTGCAGTCGTTTTCAGTTCCTCAAAATAGCAACACGCCAACAATGCACCTGAACACACCTCGTTTTCAGACCAGCACACCCATGAGCGCACAAATGGATGCGAGTGCATTTACTATTTAAACACGTGGCGCTGAATGTGAAAATAATAACTGCGTCAGGCTGAATCTAGCAAAAAACACTTGCATCCCACCTGTCGTTGCATTGCGCTGGGTGTATGATAGGAACCTATATGTGGTGCACTGCTGAAATTGTGTAATAAAACATGGAGAGACTCTTGAACCTCAGAGTGAGAAAACTTTATTGATAAAGACAAGCAAATACATATGCAAATTGACAGCAGTAGTAGTAAAGTGAGATCTGTGTGTCTTATAAAAAAATATAAACAATGAAACCTTACAAATAACATTTTTAAAAATCTGACACTGAAAGAGAGACAGCAGAACCTCAAATAATCATTAGCATTTATTATGACGAAACACTTGAAGAACCTTTAAAGTTCAACATTCTGCTTCAGATTTCAATACTTTCTGAAAAAGATGAACACATATAGCCATAAATTAATAAATCTCACAAATATTTATATATGCAGAAACAGTTTGTGAGAAATTACACCATCAATTAGGTTTCTGATGTGTGAATATGTGCTTGATCTTGTTCAGCTCTTCTGGATCTGATGTCATAAACCAGAAGAATGACAGTAGCCACGCCCACCAGAGCAGAGAGGACCAATCGGATCACAGCTTCAGTAGGACCACAACAGTGGACAGAGTCTGAGGAATACAAACATCAAACTGAGATCAGCTCAGTCAATAAATGCTAATATCAGCACTGACATCAACTAATATCAGCGCTGCCGTACCTGAACATGTGTGACAGAGTTGAGTGATGTTCAGATGTTGAGTCTGGTTGCTGATGGGATTGTTGATCACACAGCTGTAGGTGTTTTTATCCTGATATTCCACCTCCAGAGGTAGAGAGAGATTGATGCTGAGATATGACATCCTGGCCCTAGACAAAAAACTGTTTCCTTTGTACCAGGAGAGAGTCGCATGACTCACATTCACAGCTGAACACACCAATGAACATGATGATGAAGAACATTGTGAAGAGTCTCTACTGATGACAGGAACAGGCAGACGAGCTGAAAAACATGAGAGAATAAATATAAATGAGGATGAATGAAGATATTCGAGAAACATTGAGAGGAACCAAAAGCAGAGCATTTAAAAACATGTAATAGAAAGTAAATTTGAGGTAATTTAACTAATTAGTCATTCTTCAGATCTAGCTGTAATAAATAAAACATGTGAAACTGATATTTAACTCACCATAGATAATGAGACGAATTTCAAATGAGTTACTCAAAGAGTACGTCTTCAGTTCATAATGTCCAGTATGTTCAGTTGTGGTGTTTGTGATGGTCAGAGATCCAGTTTGTTTGTCCAGCTTCAGTCTGTTTCTGAATCTCCCATCAAGAACATCATCATATACAGCGATTCTGTCGGCCCGTTTATTGATTTCAGCTATTAAAGTGTTTCTATTTTCAAACCTCCACCGAATCACATCATAACGTTTTATTTCAGTAAGATCAGAGTTTAGAGTGACTGAAGCTCCCTCCGTCATTGATATTTCAGTGTTATACCTACGTCTGGTATCTTCAAACACACACATGAAGAACAAACAGAAACAGAGTTCAACACAGATTAAGACAGTCATTTACAAAAGTAAAAAAGTTTAAATTTGAAATGAATATCATCCTTAAACAACAGAAGCAAAATGGAGTTTTGATTAATAATTGTATCTTTGTGCTGATTAAAATATAAAAAAGGTAAAACTGATATAACTCACGAAGGTAAGAGATATTGAAAGTGTAACTCGCATTGTTGATCTGTAGTTTATAAACTCCAACATGTTTAGTGTTGATGTATCTGATGGTCAGAGATCCAGTTTGATTGTCCAGCTTCAGTCGGTCTCTGAATCTCCCATCAAGAACATCATCATATACAGCGATTCTGTCGGCCGTTACATTGATTTCAGCTATTAAAGTGTTTCCAAACCTCCACTGAATCACATCATCATCCTTCATTTCTTTAAGATCAGAGTCTAGAGTGTGTAAATATTCCTCCCGCTCAACACCAAACATACCTGAAGAGTTTTTCACAGATTAAAGCTTTAAAATGACTTGATGTTGGTTTGATGAAGCTTCACTAAAATGCTTTTTAATCATTTAAATGTGAAGTGAATAATATTCTGCAGCAGCACAACGTCACATTAAAACTGCCACTGTAAACCCATATACGTTGGCAAAATTTAAAAAAAATAAAAAAATTGAGGCAATCGTTGAAGTCAAAATTTTTAAGTTAAGAAATTCAAAAAGTAAGCAGAACTGGCAGATTTTTATTTTGTACTCAAACATTTTAATTGTTCTTGAAATATTTGAGTAAACTATTTCAAACATTTAACTTAAAAGTATCATGTAATCTCAACATAAACATTTTTATTGGTGGAAACTTTGCTAGCTATGACTAGATGTTACAGAAAAAGTTTACTTAAAATATATCAGTTCTGTGAACTCGAAAGAAAAAGAAAGTGCTAAAAAAAAAGTAAATTTGACTGAAATAATTTGTTTAATTTAAGTTTGTCCTACTCAAACCAATTAATTATTTTGAGCGTCAGGGTTTACTGTGAGTATATGAGCTTCATATTTATATTATATTATTTTATTTAATCAATCCATTACAATTTAGAGCTAAATTCAATCTGACAGTAAAATCACAGTTCAATTATTTCTATATGAGACTAACTGTAACATGTTTGTTCTGTTTAGGTTTAGTTTTCGCTTAGTTTGCTCTGTTTATATCATTAGTTAATTAATCCTAAACCCGTTTCTGTTCTTCCAGTTATCTCCCTGTTATTTAAACTGTGAATTCTGTTTAGTTCATCGGCTGGTATCGTCCATGTGCTCCTCATGATTCTCCTGTAAACTGTGAATGTTAATCTTCTCTGACTAATTTAACCAGTAATTTATCACATGGTACCAGAACAGAAACAACTAAATCCATTAAAACATGTTTAAAACTCACCATCCAGACGCCAGAAACACAAACAGAACAAAACTAATTTAAGAAACATTTTCTTCATCGGCTCACTGAAAATGTCTGAAAACACTCAGATTGATCTAAAACACAACAGGACTGTGATATTTATCTGGTTAAGTGTGAATCCTCCTCCAACCTCAGTTAGTTTTCGCTCACTCATCAGTGTTCTTTAACATCACCAAGATCAACAAGCTTCTGCTGATCTTACATTTTCAAATGAAGCAGGAGAGAAAACGAAGAAACGCATCAACCACAAACTGATAATACGCGCATCAACCACAAACACCCAGCAGAAGCTGTTTATCCACCAGACAGATCAAACCACATTTCTGTAGAGATAAAAAACATTGCAGGGTTCACTTGACGCAAAAGCCAGTAAATGACATGTATAACGTTTGCCTGAGATGTTATAACAAAATTCACGAGTAATGCAAACATACAGAAACCTGCAAATGTAATCGTTCATTTAGAGAAATATCATTTGGTTACCAGACAGTTTTGGTCTTGGAAGACTTTGATGAGAAATGCTTGATGTTTTGCTTTTGATTGCAGACTTTGGTATTTTGGCAAATCTGAGCAAAATAACTCTTTTAAAGGGGTGGTTGATTATGATTTCACTTTTTTAGCTTTAGTTAGTGTGTAATGTTGCTGTTTGAGCATAAACAACATCTGCAAAGTTACGACACTCAAAGTTCAATGCAAAGGGAGATATTTTCTTTTACAGAAATCTCTACAACAAATGACTGGTAGGAACTACAACGAGCCTCTTCCCGGGTTAGTGACATCACAAACCCTAAAATTTACATAAACCCCGCCCCCGAGAACACACAACAAAGGGGGCGGGGCCATGTTGGGCTGCTTTAGAGAAGAGGAAGAGTTGTTGTAGTAGAGTGTTGTTGTCATGCCGTCATTTTACGCCGGACTGCTTCACAAACGAGGGTCAATTCAACACAAAAGATTAACATGACGGCACATGCTAGTGGATGAGTTGAATCAACTTCACAGCAACTACATAAATTTATCCACTAACCATTCAGAAACGTCCAGTTTCATTCTAAAAGTTGTAACTTCTTCCTGAGTCTCTCCATCAGTGTCGACTCCGGTTTGAACAATGTAAGGCTGAACACCGTTACTGACAATCCTCATTTTGGCTGCGTGAGATTCTCCAGCTTTGTTGTTGTTGAGCGACCGAAGCGCGAGCTGTTAAAGCTCCGCCCTCTTCTGGAAAGGGGGCCGGGAGCAGCAGCTCATTTGCATTTAAAGGGACACACACAAAAATGCTGTGTTTTTGCTCACACCCAAATAGGAGCAAATTTGACAAGTTATAATAAATGATCTGTGGGGGATTTTGAGCTGAAACTTCACAGACACATTCTGGAGACACCAGAGACTGATATTACATCTTGTGAAATAAATAATAGGTCCTCTTTAAAACTCTAGTTAAAGCATATGAGTTTACTTTGGTCTTTTCACTTGGAGAAACTGAGAAGCGTAGATTTGCTACCAAAATACAGAAGTGACAAATGGTCATGATGGTGTCTGTATTATTTTCACAGGCAGTGAGATGAATATCAGTGTGTGGGTGCGGTTATGAGGAGAAAACACACCCGTCTGCACTAATAATCACTGACACAATCCACAGACTCTATACAGGAAGAGCTGAAGTAAACGAGTTACACTTTACAGTGAGATCCCAATCCAGTTGAGAGTCAATGAGTGTTACTGCATGAAGCAGTGAAACCAGAGACTCTCCGGCCAATGAAACATGATCACAAGTGGTCAGGAGGCACACAGCTCTTTAACTGAACTTCTATAGGATGTGTGTGTGTGTAAATGTGCATGTCAAACATGATGCTGTAGAACGATCTCTCAAAATGGAGAGGGAAAATGTCTCATGATGTACAGCTTTTGCTGCTCTTCTGGAAGCTTTTACTGAGATACATGAGGAAAACCAGGCCAAACTGTGTCATATACACCCAAAGATGATGTCATGACTCGCATATGACAAATTACACGCATATGATTGCAAAAACGAAGATGATCTCAAGAGTAACGGAATACAAACATAATGAAGTGCAGAAGATCTGATCTGATAAGGATCAACTTCATGTTTGGAAACACTTAGAATTAGAAATGCACTTTAAGTTAAATAAATCATGGGAAAATAAAATATCAATTTAGACTGTCAGTGTCCCGGCGCACTTTTTTATGACCATTTTTCCCCATCACATATTTTAGTTATCATCATTAATTAGGTATCATTCAAAAGCTTAAACACTCATCACGTGAAAACGGTTTTGAAACTGGACATCGAGTTCCCATGAAAACAGTACATTAAATCCTTTTAGCAGCTCAGTTTCTGTGATATCAACCTCAAATTTGGAACACATCTTGATTAGACATATGACTTTGATTTTCTAGCAATTTGAGACGCCAAATTATTTTGTAAAATATATATTTTATATAAAACATAAGTGCTTTAGAGTAAACTTAGGGTGTGTTCACACTTGACAGGTTTGGTTTGATGCAAATGAACTCTTGTGCGATTGCTCTGTTAAAGCGGTTTGTTTCAATAAGTGTGAACGCAGCCATACGAACCCTGGTGCGCACCAAACAAGCAGACCGAGACCCCTGAAAAGGTTCGGTTCGGTTCGACTAAAATATGAATGCAACATGGACCAAAGACATCTAAAGGAATCAAAAACAGGACGTGTGATGTCACAAGATGCGACCCTAAAAAGGACAGAACACTCAAGCGTACATGGCTAACTATATCTTAGCAGTTATTTTGAAGCCCTTAATATAAAGTATCATTTTTAGGATATAAATAATAATCGTAATATCAAACTACTGTATATCGATATACACGGTATTGCCTCATCCTACATCATTTAATGTACTGATATCTCGTACAAACTAGATATACCTCCCAGTGTTTTCTTTCTTGGTCCGGACCAAGAGAACCGAACTACCAGTGTGAACACGCTTTCATTTAATTTACACTTTCATTTTTTAGAGTGCTTACATTACTTTTCATCTGCTGGGCGTCTTTAAAAAGAGACCAACCTTAGGTCTGTAATGAATCACAACCATTTAAGATCAGATCTATGCTCAAAAGGGGGGCAACAGACAGTTAACAGGTTAAATTTGTTGTTGTTGTTGTTGTATTTTAATCTCTGAAACCCTAAACGGGCCTTGCTAGACACACAAATTAGATCTAAGAGCTGGTTCTCTCTGAACTCAGGTGTCTGTCTGTGCTCTGCGTCGCTCCCCAATGACACAATGTCTGAACGGTGAAAACAGAGATGGTTTGGCTTATGTTCATGACGCACTGACCATAACCAGGTCCTGGCACCCTAACAAAACCCTGAAAAACCAGA
The DNA here is from genome assembly GCA_037950665.1 of Hypophthalmichthys nobilis. Classification (NCBI taxonomy): domain Eukaryota; kingdom Metazoa; phylum Chordata; class Actinopteri; order Cypriniformes; family Xenocyprididae; genus Hypophthalmichthys; species Hypophthalmichthys nobilis. Next base: position 37,159,986 of record CM075474.1, read on the forward strand.
AACGGGGGACGGATGTGTCTCAGACTTTAAGTCCACACGGATAAGATGTTCGCCATCATGCTGTAGAGTGAAGACAAGCTCTGCTGTTTAATACTGATAATTAGAACATTTCAAGGAAAGGAAAAATAATTCTGTCATGTTCCTTCATCCTTCATGTTACATCCCAAAACATCTAAGTTTCTTCTGCGGAACATAAAAGTGAAACATTCAGTCAAGTTAAAAAAACAAACAAACAAAAGGTAACACTTTACAAACAAGGTTGCATTAGTTAATGCATTAACAATGAACAATACATTTGTTACAGTATTTGTTTATCTTAATAATAGCTGTTCATTGTTAGTTCGTGTTAGCTCAGGTCCATTAAATGATATTATCTTTTGATTTTAAAGGGTCCTATTATGCCCCTTTTCACACTATGTAATTGTGTGTGTCCCTTTAAATGCAAATGAGCTGCTGCTCCCGGCCCCCTTTCCAGAAGAGGGCGGAGCTTTAACAGCTCACGCTTCGGTCGCTCAACAACAACAAAGCTGGAGAATCTCACGCAGCCAAAATGAGGATTGTCAGTAATGGTGTTCAGCCTTACATTGTTCAAACCGGAGTCGACACTGATGGAGAGACTCAGGAAGAAGTTACAACTTTTAGACGTTTCTGAATGGTTAGTGGATAAATTTATGTAGTTGCTGTGGAGTTGATTCAACTCATCCACTAGCATGTGTCGTCATGTTAATCTTTTGTGCAAATCCAGTGTTGAATTGACCCTCGTTTGTGTTTTGCCATGCCGTTAGAACTGGTACACCATTGTCACTTGTGAAAACAAAATGGCGGCACCTTGGGTGGAAGATTAAGGGCCGGTAATATTATAAGATCCCCTTCCTACGTCACAAGGGGAGCGAAATCTGAGCGGCTCGTTTTTTTTTCACATGCTTGCAGAGAAAGGCTTGCCAAAACAAAGTTACTGGGTTGTCCTTTTTCATGTTTTTTGGGTTTGTAGATGCCCCGGGGACCCGATTATAGCACTTAAACATGGAAAAAGTCAGATTTTATTATATATATTTATGAGACAATGATAATTTTTGGGTGAACTATCCCTCCAGAATCAATCACAATATATTCTGAAACACAGAGACAGCATGATGTCTCTAACACATGGATTGGTCCTATTGTCCATTAATGTGTTGCTCGACTGTGGAATTCAATCTTGAATGTTTTATGATAATCAGAAACAATAGTTGACTCATGGACTGTAGTGTTGATGGAAAATCTGCTGTTGATATCTGCATCCATTACATTCTTGCACACACATGTTCTTGTTTAAAGCAGAAATCTATGAGAGAGCATCACGAAAAAGACCATCGGAGAAAAACAGCAATTCAGCAGAGTAATAACTATATCCTTCATCAAAGGCCTGATTGACTGCACATCATCACATCACATATGATCACTTTATACTCAATAATGACAGACAAAAACTGAACGTCCAAGATATTTTTGTTATCTATTTCACTTGCTGTTAAGGCAAGACACACAGTTTTCTAAAATGTTATGCTGAAATATGCAAATGAGGTATTGTCTATTTAAATATGCACTAATTTGCATACATTTCCAGAACAGAAAAAGAGAACAAAGTTTAAAAACATTATCAGAAAAAAAAAAAAAAAAAAAAAAAAAGGCAGAACAAATGCTAAAATTAAGTGTAATATAATGTTGTTGTTCAACATTAATGTTAAATGGGAGATTTAGCAGTGTTTAATGCTTTGATAAGCTAATTTTAAAGAGTTTCTGTAATGTTGGGTTTAAATGTTCTATATTGTCTTACTCATTCAGAAATTGCTATGCTAATCAAAACAGTGAGTTACCAATTAGCATGTTAGCATTTACTGAATTAGCAAGTTATGTTTCTACTACTAAAAATGTTAAAGTTGAGAGCTTGAGATTACATGATAATTTTAAGTTAAATGTATGAGTTATCTTACTCAGATATTTCAAGAGCAATTCACCCTTTGCCAAGAGTTTGACTGACAGGTGATCTGACCAATCATAACGCCAAATCCACCATTTTGCCCAGCATATAAACCAGACAGGAATAGACTAATGTCGGTGAACTTGAACTTGAAAAAAAATTGTATGTACTGACGTCTTTTTTGAAACAACATTCCTTCTGATGTTCATTCATGTTTAATGTATGAACATTTCAAAATAAAAATCTGTCAGTTCTGCTTACTTAAATTTTGAATTTCTTAACTTAAAATTTCTGATGAAATGGATTACCTCAGATTTTTGTCAAACATGTAAAACTACAGGCAATAAAAATCAAGCAAAGAGCAGCAAACGGTGCAGTCCTGGTCCTATAATCCTGCTGTTTCTCCTGTAGCAGATCTGCAGATAAATCCAGCTCCATCAACAGTCAAACAGACACACATTAAGGTCTTTGGCTGAGCATCATCTATCCTGCAGTATCTGATCTGCTACAGACATTAAGAGCCTAAAACCTGGAGGTACTGGCAAAATTTCACCTGTAACCTCACGGGACGGGCCCTCGATTAAAGCACCAGAGCGATTTAATCACCAAACCATCCCCACCACATAAACAACATTAGATGTTTAGAATAAGACAATAATCAGATAAACACAAATAGATGCCTCTGGTTAGGCACACAGAGTATATTACTTAACATACTTAAAAACAACAAACTGCATTAATCCATTATTAAAATCAAGCTGTATTTGTAAACATTAGTTAATGCACCGTTAACTAACATGAACAATTATGTTTTTATTATCCACAAAGGTTAATAAATGCTGTAGAAATATATTAATCATAGTTGGCTAATGCATTATTAACAAATGAGACCTGATTATAAAGTGTTACTGATTTTTAAATGTATAAACAGTCCTGCTTCGGAAATAGTTTGCTAATTAATAAAGCAAAACAGTAAAGGAATTACTATACTAGGGTCAATGATGTGACGGGTCATGTTTTTGTTCAAAGGCCTAAATAATAATAAAAACAAAGATATGACATTGAAAGTATGTACGGTAGTACAACTAGATCTCTTTTATTGAATCCAAAAGGTTTTAATTATATTTTTCTACATATAAAGGTATTTTAAAGATTTTGAATTGTTAAAAGGTCATTCGGTTTAACCGTCCAAAGGCCAACACAGCCATTTCATTTGTGATTAAAATATCTTAAAATGTAATAAATGTATATATATTTTTATTTTGGCATGATTTTATAACATCATATATTAACATAGTGCAAAATGGTATTAAAATTATGTGTAGAACTCGTTGCTTTGTTATGAGAAAGAATGTCTGGAAAAATGAATTTCATTGATGTCATTCGGAGTAACCAATGTAAAGGGACCAGGTTGAATCAAGTCATGCGGTCAGTATCATGTGACAGGATGTGACATCATTCAAACACCTGCAAAGTAACTAACTCTCTCTTAACTATTTGAAAAATTAATGTTTTCACTTGCTCATACGCATGTCCCGAAACATCAGGTCATTCGGTACAACCGTTATAAAACATGGAAAATGTTGTAATATTTTAAAAACTTGTACTAAATACAAATTTTTGATTGTCCTTTTGTTAGCTAGCTAGATATAAGCCTGTTAGCATTGTTTGAAAATAACATCATTCCGTATTACCAAAAGTGTAATTCGGTAAAACCGAAAATCAGTGTTAATTGATTACAAAAACCACAATCTCATTGTTAACACTTAATAAAACTTCAAAATTAGTTATATCTGCATTATGTTTTTTTACACTTTTAAAAACCTTATTCGTCAATGACCCATTAACTGAGCAAAAATATAGAAAACAACATCACATGGATATGAAATCATTCACAACCAGAATTACTGAAATGCAAAAGCATGGTTGAACGGCTGAAATAAAATCAGATGTGTATTTTGTTGAAAAAGCTCTTTTCTAGAGTATTTGGCAATTGACTCCTAAACAGTTTCTCTCTCATGGTGCCGTGTCTGCTCCCCTAAAGACAAACTAGTGCGGATAATCAACATGATCGACCTAGAAAACATGGCAGCGCTCCAGTATCTCATTCCTTCGCAGAGTACAATATATCTCTGTACTGCTGATATTTGTTGCTTAAAACACAATTAATGTTCAGAAATATAATATTAAATACTGCACTGACACATTAGAAAGATGCAATGACCAATGAAAGATGCTCTTTGCAGTGTTTGTTTGAAGTATAATAATGTGAATAATACACTTAGAGGATGGTTCCGTTGCATATTATTTCTGCTGCCCTCAAGCTAAACTACAGAAACAATCTTCTGTGAGGCCCAGAAAATCGTGATGCACTTTAAAAAATTGTTTCCACCATACTAATTGCATGTTTACATGCGTTTGGCTGAGGAAGTGTTATAAGAGTTTCAAGAGAGATGGACCAGGTGTCTAATGTGCTTTCAATTACAGCTCATACAAAGCAGATTACCGAACACATTCTCTGAGGCGCTGCTGCTTTGACCTCGGGTCATAACACTGAAACAAAAAATCCTCCGATTGATGAACAAATGCAGTTCCCTTTCATGGGAACTTCGAGCTGCATCGAGATGCATTGGGAGCGCTCCTGCGTGATTGCGTCATGAAGCACTTGTGAAATCAGTCCAATGGCGTGACGGAACGTCAGAGGCGGGTGACGACGCTAGCTTCTGTGTCTTCAGCAAGCTCTCTGTGTTATCGTGTGTCTTATTTGGTGTTGTCTGTCAGTTACACATACAGAAACAATCTCTTTGTTTGAGAACAAGAGTATCCTTACATACACCTTCATTATATATACATATATATAGACACGATTAAAATAGCGAGATGTGTGTTGTTTGTCTGGGAGTGGAGCATGCCCAGTCAGCTCTCGAAGGAGCTGACTGTGTGCATTGCGAGAAACTGTCATTAAAAACACTCCATTCTTGCCGGGTGCTCTTTGACAAAAAGGAGGGCGCCTCGGCTGGTGTTCCCCGCAGATCAGGTCCCACTTCTGCTGAGGCAGAGTGGCGGCTTCATTCGTGGGGTTCACAAATGGATCTGTCAGAGGGGCTTTCTCTGCCCTCACCTGGCAGACCCAGTGTCTCTCCCCTGGTGGCGGAAGCACGCGCTGTGGTTTCTTTCCCCCGGAGAGAGGCACCGGCGCTTCAACATACCAGCTCTGCGGTATGCACCATGTTTTGGGTGTCGATGCTGGAGATGAGGACTCGCCATCTCAATCTCCAGCATATGAGGAGCTGCTTGAGGTTGTGACTAGAGCAGTAGAAAAACTTAATATTGAATGGTCTGTTGAGAAACATGAAACCCATCAGAAAAGCAAGTTAGATGAGCGTTTCCTGCCTTCTAGGTCACAAGCTCCGCGTTGGGGATAACCGTTGTTTCCCGACCTCCATACCGAGATGTCGAGGTCGTGGAAAAGACCGGTTCAGTACAGAGTGTTCAGCCCCCAAACGTCCAACTATTCCAACATTATGGAGCTGAAACAGCATGGTTATGGGGTGATGCCTCGGGTTGAAGAGACGCTTGCGGGCTCTCTCTCACCCGAGTCTGCATCGTCCCTCAAATCCCCAACGCTACCCACCAAGCCACTTAGAACTACATCCGCGCTGGTGGGCAAAGCTTATTCGGCAGCAGGTCAGGCCGCGGCATGTCTCCATACTATGTCGATCCTTCAAGCATATCAGGCCGACCTGATATTGATGAGAGTGGGGAAGCTAGCTTTGATGTTATTCAAGAACTTCGTCGAGCTACTGACTTATCTCTCTGGGCCACCAAGGAGACGGCCAAAACAATCGGTCGGTCTACAACAGCCCTGGTGGCCATGGAGCGACATCTCTGGTTAAACCTGTCAGACATCAAGGACAGAGATAAAAACATCCTCTTGGACACTCCACTATCTCCTCAAGGCCTCTTCGGCAATTCTGTTACCTCCGTCGTCGAGAGGTTTCAGGAGACCAAGAAACAGTCTGCAGCATTCCAGAGATTTCTTCCCCGCCATTCTCAACCCCCTGCGGCTGCTGACCCCTCAGCCGCCTGCCAGCTCCTCACACCGAGCACAGCAAAAACAGAGTGTCGTGCTCCCCCGCAAAAAGCTTGGGGACAGGGTCGGTCGGCACAACCGAAGCCTTCTAGGGATAAGACAGTTCTGAGGACTGTCATTATCACCAAGAAGGCTTCGAAGAGGTCCTGACGCCAGAAGCACCGGACCTCTGAGGGTAGCCCCCTCCGATAAGGGACCTATATCACATTATATGGTATCCACTCCTCTTCGGTGCCCTCAGGGGGCTGTTCTGCCAACCCCGCCACCTCGTGTGCTTCGGGGAGCAGCGGTCTTCACCAATCCTCCGAGTTGGGTCAGGGAACATTTGATTCGGTTGTTCCCTGCCAGTTCGCCACTTCAGGTTGCCGAGTTGAATGCTCAAAAAACACCAGAGGCCAGTCTCAAGAGACTGGTTCCCTTAGTAAATTTTTTGGCAGAATGAATTAAAATTAATGAATTAAGACTTGTTTCATCCAGAGTTTTTGAACGAATCTCTATCAAGTACATTTTAACAGTCACTGGTCACCACCTACTGGTATAATGTAATACAATCTTTATTTGAAGCATAATTTAAGGTCATTTACTTATTTTGATCGCTGCTGCAAAATCAGTGTTTATATCTGGCCAGGGTCTGTTCACTGTTAAAAGGTGGTTCTTTCCAATTTACACTGGGGTTATTTACCCAACATTATTGTGTTTCTTGGGTCTGCGCTATTCTCTTCAAAGCAAACAAACCAGAGCGCCTTGGTTGCTTAGTAACGGTCGTGTTGTCAGAAATGCGCAGATGCTGCTCAATTCAGCTATATTTAATATTCATAATATTTACTCGTGGGTTGAATGTGTGTGCTATATCTGTGCAGATTACATCAACTTCACCAGCAAATTGAGTGAACATAATTTGTGAAACATAACCTGCCAAATTGACATTTTTACCCTCCACAGCTGATTTTACCCGCATTTTACAGGTGTTCATTTCAAACCCTGTCGTTATGAAATTGCACAGAACATCTAGTGTGTGTAAAAGCAAACTGTTTAACTGTTCGATTCGGTGGAAATAATGCTAACAACGTTAAAATCAAAACAAGTCAGGCTTATTAACAGTCCCAAGGTTTTTACATCAATACTATGCAATTATTTTATGAAATTCTTACGTTAAGGAGATGACCAGTCTCTTCAGTCCTGTTCACTTTTTCCAGGAGCGTTGCACGTGGTGCGAAGCCAGGAGGTCGGAGGGTTTTTTTTTTTTGTGAACAACTGAGAAGGCGTGATTCTCATGATTTAATTCACCATGAACCTGTCCATCTGTGCATCTATGTGCATCTATGCTGTATCTTTCAACATACCTTCTGATGTTCATGCATGTTTTTCATGCTACAACTCGTATTTAAGTGGAAGAAAAGCGCTGTCGCTTGAACTGAGGTGCTACAGCAATCTGTCATGTCACATTTAAGAGTGTCAAAACTAGAGATGCACCAATATATCGGCCAATAATCAGTATCGGATGATAAAAGCAAATTTTCACAATCTGCCAACCCTGGCTTAACATACGGGTGAATCACAGGGTCGAATAGAGACAGTGTTTTTTAAACTGTCAATGCGTTATTGTCGCTTTAACTTTCTAAATTCAACCCAACAGACATTTTCTTCACACACAGATTCTAGCTTTAAAATTAATCACGCGGATTCGCCACCCTGAGTCACATGACCATAAACAATAAAATGGCATGATTCAGGTGTTCACTTTCGATTGGAATGTCCCTACAAATGGCGTCCCCTTCCCAAAGTGCCCTTCAAGGGCGCAAAAGTTCAGTTTGGAATTTGCCCTAGGTCATGTGACTGATGACCTCTTGACCTTGATCTTTAGGTGTCTGAAGAGGTTTAAAGTGTCTTGATCTGAGGTTAAATTAAACAGCTGGATATTTATGTTGGCAAACATCCTGCTACTATAAATCCTTAAACTCTTTCTGACTTGAGCCTTCGAGTGACATTCATCAAACTTGGCACGGTCCTTTAGTGTGAGTGTGTTTTATCTGGTCTGATCAGACGTACAGTTTTACCACCGCAGATGATCGAAATCCCAGAGATCTGTCTACCAGCTCAAACATACAAACAGAAGACCATTAACCTATTTAAACTCGCCATCTGCATGTCTAACACTAAATCCTTTAAACTTTAAGATTTTAATCAATTTAGACTTTCAGTCGAGACTTTATGAATGTTTTCTTCACAAACATTCCATTTCTACACTGTGAGAAAAATTTAATGCGGATAATGCCCTGGCATAAAATTAAAACACAACTCTAAAACATAATTCAATGCAATTCATAATTTAAAAACACCAGTGAAAAATCCATACAGAAATTTCCTTCATATTAATCTGTTTTTCCAGACCTTTCTTTCTTAGAGTGTAGTTACATTTAGGCAGATACTGTATCCATCGTCTATCACACTCACAGCCATTTTACATTAGTAGCATAACTGTAGTCTGCATAACAACATAATTCACAAATTCAGATTCCACAAAATTCAAAGTTATGCTGAAGAACCAACACTGTCAAAACCTGCTTACAGGAACCAAAGCATTAAAAAGGCAAAGTTTGTTTTTCAAATCACTAGACACTAGAAGGTAAACACTGTAAATCCCTCTATTAAGGACTTTGTAGGTCATGGAAACAGAAGTAAAAGTGTCTAAGACATGTAAAAGCATGTTCTCGTCTCTTGCTTTGTGTCAGTATTAAATCTCTCTCTCTCTCTCTCTCTCTCTCGGTCTCTCTCTCTCTCATACAATCTGACAAACAAATATTGAAAAAAAAATAGAAAAATAAAACAAAACAAATAATTACAATACATAATCAAAATTTAATAAATAATTAAATTAAACTAAATTAAACAAATACATAAAACAAAATAAAATATTTTAAAAAGTATTTAAATTATTAATAAAATGAAATTAAATAAATAAAATTAATGAAATTAAATTAAATAAATTTATTTATTTAAAAAATTATTAAAATAATAATATTAATACATTAAATTAAATTAAATAAAAGTAATTCATTTAAATACATTTAAACAAATAAAATAAATTAAATCAAACAAAAATAAATAAACTATTAAAATAAACTAAATTAGTCAGACTTTGAGGGCAGGAGTGATAATATAATCAAATCAACAATGTGCTCTACAAAGGTAGCACTGATGATATTCTTCCAAAGAATCTTATACAAAGAGTCATTCACGACCGAACCACTAACTACAAGAAGAAATACAAAGTAGAGGATGCTTTTATCCACAAAGACTCACCAAAGAGAATAATACAAGCAGAAGCAATTAATCTAAGTGTGAACCCATTTCTGTCAGGTTCTAGAACAGTACACAAATGTTTCAGTGAACACCTGGTGACTCAATGCAGGCCGCGGAAAGTCTTTTGTGGAGCTGCTAACACCTCAACAATCTGCTGGACCAGTCCATGTGTCACTGCAGGACCTGCTGTCCTTCTGTACAGATATCCGAGTCAACACAGCTGCTCCACACACACACACACACACACACACAGCCTGAATTCAGCGTCTTTGAAAAGCATTATGCTGCCCACTCAGGAGAACTCAGGATAGAGACACGATTAAACCAACAGAGAGACTAGACAAACACAGATGGTGGAGCAGTTCAGGGCAGGTCTGACCTACACCATTCTGAACCATGAGGTTTCTTTTTGCAACCTCTCGGTTAAATTAAATCTGCACGTCTATGAGACTTCAATGTGACTTGGTGTTTATCAAACAAGATTTTAAAAAGCATGCAAAAATGTAGCTTATTGAAACCAGAAGTCCACTGCATGCACTTCATTACCTCAAGTACAACTGTTTCTCTGCTATATGCATCTGAGTTGGTTTCAAGCCGTTCGTAAGTTCACTTACACTGGAACGTAAAGTCCACACTAGAGGCTTAGGAACTTAGTAACAAATAAATACAATCAAATTTAATAAATTATTAAAATAATAAAAATAATTAAAGTAATAAAAGCAATAAATAAATTAAATTATATTAATAAATTAAACAAACAAATAAATACAATTAAATTACATTAAACAAATAAATAAATTACATTTTATTAAATGAATAAATAAAAACAAATGAAATGATTAAAAATGTAATTAAATAAATACATAAATTTAATAAATAACTCAAATAAAAAATAACCAATAAAATTAAATAAAATTAATAAAATTAAATTAAATCAATACAATTAATTAAATCAATACAATTAATTAAATGAAATTAAATAAAATTGAATTAAATAAAAAATAAAATAAAATAAAAATAAAAAAAAATTTCAGTGCAGCTTCAAAGAGCTTTACATGATCCCAGACGAGGAGTAAGGGTCTTATCTAGCAAAACGATCTGTCATTTTCTAAAAAAAAAAAAAAAAATGAACATTATATACTTTTTAACCACAAATGCTCGTCTTGCACTAGTGTCCATGAATTCAAGCATTATGTAATCTCACTGGGAAGGTCACATGTGACATAAAACTCAGGAAAACTTCAAAATCGTAAAGGCCGTTTGACTTAATCTTTGCAAGTTCACTTTGTAAACACTGGATCGGTACTTCCGCCTACTAGCATGACATGTGACCTTTCCAACGTGATTACGTAATGCGTGAAGTGGACATTAGTGCAAGACGAGCATTTGTGGTTAAAAAGTATATAAATAGCCCAGTGAAGTCCACTATATGGAGAAAAATCCTGGAATGTTTTCCTCAAAAACCTTCATTTCTTTTCGACTGAAGAAAGAAAGACAAACATCTTGGATGACATTTTCTGGAAGTCTGGTCCATTATATTTGGGTCATTGACGAATAAGGTTTTTAAAAGTGTAAAAAAAACATAATGGAGATATAATTAATTTTGAAGTTTTATTAAATGTTAACAATGAGATTGTGGTTTTTATAATCAATTAAAACTGATTTTGTCATTTTTTAAAAGTCATTCAAATAGTTAAGAGAGTTAGTTGCTTTGCTTCATGACCATGTGGTCCGTTGCAGGTGTCTGAATGATGTTACATCCTGTCACATGATATTGACCACATGACTTGATCCAAAATGATCCCTTTACATTGGTTACTCCGAATGACATCAATGAAATTCATTTTTCCGGACATTCTTTCTCATAACAAACCAACGGCTTCTACACATAATATTAATACCACATTTTAAGATATTTTAATCACAAATGAAATGGCTGTATCGGCTTTTGGACGGTTAAACCGAATGACTTTTTGACACTTCAAAATCTTTAAAATACCTTTATATGTAGCAAAATATAGTTAAAATCTTTTGGATTCAAAAAAAGAGATCTAGTTGTACTACCTTACATACTTTGGATGTCATATCTTTGATTTTATAATTATTAAGGCCTTCGGACAAAAAAAAAATTACCCGTCACGTCATTGACCCATATACATTTATTCATTTAGCAGATGCTCCCATTCAAAGTGACTTACAAATGAGAATAAAACATGCAAAAGTGATCTAAGAGCTAAGATCTGTTTTAAAGACAATGAATTGTCTTGCCTTCAAACAGAAGCTTGTTTGATCTGTTCTCAAAGCTGACTGCTTCTGCGCTGCCATCACTGCAGATGAGGAAACTGAAGCGTGTTCTTGGTGAATGTGAAATTACACTCATTACCTCACTATCCTGGCGATCGACATACCGTATAACCACATATTACTACAGTAAACCGCAAGCTGTTACTGAAGTTAAGCTATTTATGACCACCATAAACCATCAAGAAGCCTTAGTTTCAAATTGCTCTCGATTTCACGTCAAAGACAGGAAGGGTTAGGGTTAATGGCGGAATCAGTTGTACAAAACAAACTTTCCAGGAAGGAATCTCTCCGGGGTGCAAGTGAACACCGTGAAAAGTGACTGTTAATGAAAAACAAATGCTACCAGAAGCTCTGCTCTCAAGCCTCTCCATTGTAGAAGTAACAACCTGCAATTTTAGAGGTGTTTGGCATGGCCACCGTATAAGCGGAAGAAAATTGTGCCTAACTTTGGTTCGGCTTGTGCTTTAGATATCATTTATATTCTCTTAAGAATGTATTTATGGTTTGTGGTTGAAGGATTACTTTCTCGAAAACAACAAATAATATTACCCAGAATGCATTGTAATATACAGAATGCATCAAAATATACAGAAGTAATATACTGTAAACACAATGCATTCTGGGTAATATTTGTCGTTTCATATTAGTTTCAATAGAAAACTATTTTAATGTGTAAATTTGTTTCTTTTTTTAGTTTTTTTTTTTTTTTAGAGTTTTTATTGATAATCGATTAATCTAACGATTTTTAGAATGATTCATTGTCTAATCGTTGATTATTTCACCAATTAATAAGCAGGCTTTGATCGATTATTCAGCTTTTGCATTTACTTAAAATATTGAGTTATGTCTATTACAAAACAAGGAAATCACTTCAGCTTTTCGATTTATAAGCTTGCAATTTGATTCCGATATAGATTCAAATATGATTCAATATCGTTTCATTTGGATATATAACAGGTACAGTACATGAAAATTTTTCTCAAGAAAAAAAACATCTTAACCAATGCTGTAAACTATACAAGGAATCCAGTCAGCTGGTACATTACTATTATATTAAAGGTTAAAAATTAACAACCGATTTGTATAAAATTGCAAACGTTTTTGTAATACTAATAATAATGTTCTAATAATAACTTTTTAATAAGAGTAAAAATATAAATATGTAATTTAGTGCATATTTTTTTGAAAAATGCTCCTATCTAGAGCTAACTATCGAGTTTATGGTCACTGAATGGCTTTCCTGAGGTAAAAGTAGCGTTACGTGACATTGTTTACAAGCGGTTTTATTTATGTCTTTCCACAGTTGAAGCACTGATTGAGTGATTATATGAGACATTATACAAGTTTTACTGTATCTTTCAGCATACCTTCTGATGTTCATTATCATGTCAACTAATCGTTTCAGTCCTATTATACATATTATTTATTATTTAACACCATATTAGCAGTAAAGGCTATTTTCATTGCAAACTGAGTAGTGGAAATTAAAATAAACATAAAAACTTTAATAAATAAGGAAAATTGACAATATTTTCTTAAAATAATATAAAAAAATATAACTATCATATAGCTCTTTCAGTTTAATATTTGATCTAATATTTGAATGTGATTTACCACAAAGTATAATTATAAAAAGTTTGAGTTTTTATTTTCAGGGACATTTCTGTCAGTAGAAATATTTCATAGAAAAAAATGTTTTTATGTGCATTCTCACCGAAGGAACTGGATAAACAAATACTGCCTAAATAACCTGCAGTTATAGTTGCATTAATTAATTAATTTTTTTTTTTTTTTTTTTAAATGCCATATTAGCAGCAAGGCTATTTTCATTGCAAACTTACAATAAAACTCCATCAAATAAAGAAAACAGCATATAATAATTTAATATTTTCGTACAATAATATATAAAACAGTTTAATATTTGAATTGATCTACAAAAAACTTTTGACATTTTTGACCATATTGTGTATTAATTGTGATAACTGCAAATTACTACAAAAAAAAACAATTTAGTAATTGAGACAATCTGAGAAAAAACACGCAGACAGACACGCAGCTCAAATAGCTGCAGTTTATGGACATCAAAGTTAGAAATGAAGACAAGAAAGGAACTTTAACGCAGGATGGCATTGATCCTAACTTGTCATCACATCCAGCTGCGGAGCTCAAGGGAAACTTGTAACATTCCACTACCGCTCAGCATCATGTTCCATCACTATAGTAACAGCAGCGTGTCACGGCGACCGCGGACTGCCGAAGGGTTAAATGGACTTGACCTCAGCATTGCCAGAGCTCATTAAGTTGCACAGAGCAGCAGATCAGAGACTGCAAGCGGACACGCAGAGACGCGCCCCACCTCATAAACTGAACAGAGAGGCCACATCAGCTCCAACACACTTATCTGCTCAGTTACAGGAAACAGCATGTCATTACTGACCAACAGGGGGGACAGACAGAGACAGACACATTTACTGGGGACGAATGTTTGATGTTTCTGCACCACAAAAACTATACAAACTGACCACTGAAAAATGGGACAAGCCTAAAAAGCTTTTAATTGTCTTAAACACAAATTACCGGTCAGTGAATTAGCTAAATTTAAGCAAATGCACTACTTAAAATTGCTGTCTCAGAAAAACATCAAAGACGTTTTTATCAAGTTTTTAATCAGAATATGGGAAGTTGTGTGTGGAGTGATGACTCACAGTGAAAACATGAGTTGCATGGTGATGCTTCAGTGCAGTGTCTTCGAAAATATGCTGAGAAATATAGTAATAATAATTGCATCTGTACCACAGTGAAGCATGGAAGAACTATCATTGTGTGGGGAGACTTTTCATCTGCTGGTATTGGTGAGCTGCTTCACTGTGAAAAGTCATTTAATGCTTTGGCGTACAGGAGAATATTGCAGAATGGCTTGCTTCCCTCAAATGAAAAGTTATGTAAAGAGGAACGATCAGATGTTATTTTTGCTTCTGCCCACACTGCAAAGATAACCAAAAAGTGGCTTGAGAAAGAGTCCATCAGGCTCATGTTTTTGTTGGTCAGAGTTGAACCCTATAGAGAATATTTGGTCGTACATTAAACTCAAACGAACTGGGAGACATTTTTTGACTACTCATGAACTGTTTGAAGCCATCAACATTGAGTGGAACAACAACACTGACTCTTCTTCCTGTAAAAAGCAAGTTTACCCAAACTACTTAAATATTTAAAGAAAACAAAGGAAAAGGCTATTCAGTGCCAAGTTACTTTATCTAAAGTATTTGTGCAATTCCTTCTGGTTTCCTGACCAGTGATTTGTGATTAAAATGGTTGACCATTAAAATACCACTAAATATTTTGCTTATTTTTGGCTTGGCCCATTTTTTTGTGCATGCAATTTCATGCATCCTTGCTGAATAAAAGTATTAATTTCTTTTAAAAAAAAAAAAAAAAATGTTTGAATGGTAGTTTATCACTGTTTCCACAAAAATCTGAAGCAGCACAACAGTTTTCAACATTGATAATAATCATAAATGTTTCTTGAGCAGCAAATCATCATATTAGAATGATTTCTGAAGGATCATGTGTCACTGAAGACTGGAGTAATGATGCTGAAAATTCAGCTTTGATCACAGGAATAAATTACACTTTACTAAATATTCACATAGAAAACAGCTATTTGACTTTGTAATAATATTTCACAATTTTTACTGTATTTTTGATAAAAAAAAATACAGACTTGCTAAGCATAAGACACAAAAACATTAAAAAATCTTAATTATTCCAAACTTTTGACCAGCATGTTCGATTGTTCAAAAGAGACCTATTACTGTATGCCCCTTTCACAAGATGTAATATCAGTCTCTGGTGTCTCCAGAATGTGTCTGTGAAGTTTCAGCTCAAAATACCCCACAGATAATTTATTATAGCTTGTCAAATTTGCCCCTATTTGGGTGTGAGCAAAAACACGCCATTTTTGTGTGTCCCTTTAAATGCAAATGAGCTGCTGCTCCCAGCCCCCTTTCCAGAAGAGGGCGGAGCTTTAACAGCTCGCGTTTCGGTCGCTCAACAACAACAAAGCTGGAGAATCTCACGCAGCCAAAATGAGGATTGTCAGTAACGGTGTTCAGCCTTACATTGTTCAAACCGGAGTCGACACTGATGGAGAGACTCAGGAAGAAGTTACAACTTTTAGACATTTCTGAATGGTTAGTGGATAAATTTATGTAGTTGATGCAGAGTTTATTCAACTCATTGATTAGCATGTGCCGTCATGTTAATCTTTTGTGTTAAATTGACCCTCGTTTGTGAAGCAGTCCGGCGTAAAATGACGGCATGACAACAACACTCTACTACAACAACTCTTCCTCTTCTCTAAAGCAGCCCAACATGGCCTCACCCCCTTTGTTGTGTGTTCTCGGGGGCGGGGTTTATGTAAATTTTAGGGTTTGTGATGTCACTAACCCGGGAAGAGGCTCGTTGTAGTCCCTACCAGCCGTTTGTTGTAGTCCTTAAAAAGCGATTTCTGTAAAGAAAAATATCTCCCTTTGCATTGAACTTTGAGTGTCGTAACTTTGCAGATGTTGTTTATGCTCAAACAGCAACATTACACACTAATTAAAGTTAAAAAAGTCAAATCATAATCAAGGACCCCTTTTAATATATTTTATCCAACATATATGAAAGGAGCATAAAAATATACTTCACAGAAGGATAGAAAGCACTTTAAATAGCTTTTAACACTGATCCACCTTTTCCTTCTGATCTTCCAACAGCGTCAAGGCCAAATGTGTGTCAGTGTGTCAGCTTTTCCGCTCACTCAGTGGGCATTGAAAACAGACGTACCACTAACCCGCCTGGTTTATGTCATACGGCATAAATATGTCAAGAAGGAAGTCTCGCTGAGCCTGAACTTCCCTGAGACTCTCCTAATCTAACGCTCAGGATGGTGGGTGACTGACAAACGGCACGAATGACCTAAACTGGAGAAGTGCAAAGGGTGTGAGTGGGAAAAGTCAAAGGTTGTCCAGCATGTTTGCGTCTCCACAGGAGTGAGAGTCGTCCAGCTCAATCCAAATGATAAACGACTGTCGTAACTGTTAGTTTGTTTGACAAGATACACATGACCAGTCAAACGCTTGGACACATGTGGCTGAACTTGTGTTGCTCATGATCTTAGAAAACTGAAGATCTAAAGGCTTCTGCTTAAATTATTGCAATTCATTTTTTGAATATTAAAATTACCCAGCTAACAGGGAACGATGTGGCAAGGTTCTATCATAGTTATGAACAAACGTTCTTCCAGTAACGTTAATGGAATGAAACATTATTAACACACTGTTCATGGAATGTTTTTTTCTGAAACATTTTAGTTGGATGTTTATCTAAGATTTATACTACTCGTTTCAGAATTTTCAAAGAACATTTCTTTAATGTTCGCATAAGCGAGAAAATAAAATGTTTGTATGGATGTTTTGAATGTTCTGGGAACATTCAGAAATAATAGGGATGCACTGATATGAACATTTTGGCCGATGCCGATAACCGATAATTCTTTATATTTGAAAGCCGATAACCGATATATTGGCCAATAAATCTAAATCAATTTTTTTTTATAATTTTTGAGAGCCAGTTACAAAAACAAAAGTCTCACCATTAAAAGTCATGTCCCAGACATACAATTATAATGTTCTCATTTTAATTTTATGTAGACTATATGACAGACTTGCGCTGCACATGTTGCACTTAATTGTATTTTCCTTTTTGAAGTGATTTCAATCATATTTCAAGCAATTCAAAACCATCATGGTGAACAGTGCACATCTGAAGTGTCTCAGCTGAAGGAAATAATCCATTATTTATCGGCTTTAATATATCTTATCGGGCCAATAAGGATAACATTAAAAATAAACATATATTGGCCGATACTGATATGGTGGCCGATATATTGTGCATCCCTACTGAAAATCTGGGAAAATCTCAAATTGACCCCAAGTGGTTTCTATGCAATTCACTAAAAATATATGAAAAACACTAAAGACTCATGTAAAACACATAAAACCAGAAACTAAAAAAAAAAAAATATGAGAAAAAAGTGCATGTCTTTGTGTTTGACATATTTATGTTTGAAATTAGCTGCACAGACACAAAATAAAAACTAGTGTAAATAACATTTATCTCTATTTGTACTTTGTGTAAAAGCCTCTGGCTTTTTGTTGTGTCTGTTTCTCAACAACAGATTAGATTGCGAAACATTAGTAACTGTGATCCAAAAAAACAAAACGAAAACATCATTTCACAGAATTTTTTGACTGTGAAATAGTTGAAGAAACAGCATATACTCCTCTTCAGTTTCAAGCTTTAAATTATTCATGCATTTCATATATTAGTATTAGACAATCCACAATAAAGGTTTTCTGTTTTTTACCTGACCCTGCTGTTTTTCAAAGTATTGATTTTTGGTAAAATGCGTGGAAACCAAAGTGACCCCAACAAAACTGATGCAACCAAAATTTGGTTTAAGCCTTTCCAAAACCCACCCATGTGTTGAAAATCTGCATGCACATTCATGACTCTAAATGAGAAAAAGACACCAAATTTCAAGAAGAAATAAAGAGTTTAACCAGCGTTTCAAGCATGAATCTAAAATCAAGTGTGGGTCAAATTGACCTGCAACGCAATAGGAGTAAACGATAAAGGCAAAGACAAAATGTTGATATCGATTAAAAAAAAGCTCTTGGACATGTTGTGCATCAGCTACCCAACAATACAGAACAATCACCTCTCAGTCTGAAACAATCTGTATTGTATATCAAATGATGCATAAATAAAGATGACTTCACTTCAGTGGTCAAGTACAACCTCTTTAGTGTGTTTACACTGACAATAACCTCTAATGAATAAATAAAAGCTACAGAAGTTATATTGTTATGCCATCTAACATCAGCAATTGAGTATGCTGCAATATCTACACCATTTACACTCAAAATCCATGAACCCCGAGACAAAACAAGCGTGCAGGAAAAGAGCCTCTTTAAACCTCTCCAAACCCAGAGAGTATTTGTCTTGGCTTATGAGGGAATCTCTAGAATGACCAGTAAAGGCCAAAGGATATTGACTCGTGGGGGCCGTGACTTCAAAGCTCGTCCTAATTTATAGCGCCTGAGACACAGCAGGTTATATTTCTCTAACTTGAAGGAGGAGGTTAGTAACGTCTAACTACACTTATCTAAGAGAAAGAAAGTTTGTGTGCTGCCTGACCTTTCAAAGTGAAAGGCAATAAAGCACTTAAACACACCAGGAGGGAATCCTTCATCAAATGCGACCTAGTTGTCACAAATTTAAGGTTTAAACATTCAAATTGAATTGAAATTTCCATCCACTTGGATTAAACAAATGTGATGCAGTTGTCAGTCATGCATAAATGAATCAGGTCAGATTTCTGCACTCAGAAAAGAAAATATTGTTTTCTTTGCATTGTTTATTATTACCTATTTGCATCTATTAGATTTTATTCATATATTCAGTAAAAAAGTATGAAAATTATTCAAATATGGCTAGCTGTGGAATAAGGAATTTATTCAATTTAGTTAAAACGTATGAAACTGAAACAAATTATATTTATTTATGATAAATACATAAACCTGGTTATTGTGTATTTAAAACAATTTCAGTTTATTAGTACCATTACAGACATTTTACCACCCATTTCATTAATTTATGACTGACAATTATGCATCACATTAAGTTTATTAGTCTATGTTAAAAGATTAGATTTGAACTTAAATGTCATGATGGGGAAAGTCATAACATGTTTTGTATGTTGTCATTTTATACAATAATTTAATTATTCTGTTTTGTATGGAAGCTTGTTAACGGCACATAAAAAAATTAAAAAGGTAATTGCGAATTTTTCCTCTCACAATTCTGACTTTTCAGGACTGCGAGATATAAACAAGCAATTGCAAGAAAAAAATTCAGAATTGCGAGACAAAGTCGCAATTGCGAGAAAAAGTCAGAATTGCAAGATATAAAGTCGCAATTGCGAGAAAAAAAAATCAGAATTGCGATATAAAGTCACAATAGCAAGAAAAAGTCAGAATTGCGAGATATAAACTCGAAGTTGCAAGAAAAAGTTTAGAATTGTGATATATAAATTTGCAATTGCGAGAAAAAGTCAGAACTATGTGATATAAAGTCACAATAGCAAGAAAAAAAAAACCAGAGTTGCGATATATAAAGTCGCAATTGCAAGAAAAAGTTCAACTGTGCGATATAAACCCGAAATTTCAATTTCGGGTTTATATTACACAGTCAGAATTGCGAGATATAAAGTCGCAATTGCAAGAAAAAGTTCAACTGTGCGATATAAACCCGAAATTTCAAGAAAAACAATCAGAATTGTGATATATAAAGTTGCAATTGTGAGAAAAAAGTACGAATTGCGAGATATAAACTTGAAATTGTGAGGAAAAAGTGTCACAATTGCAAGAAAAAGTCACAATTACGAGATATAAACTCGCAATTGCGAGAAAAAGTCAGAATTTTTTTTCATAAAGTTATAAAGTTTTTCTTCAGAACTGTGGCTATATCTTGCAATTCTGACATTTTTCTTGCAATTGCAAGTTTGTATCTCATAATTCTGAGGGAAAAAAAAATCAAAACTGCGACATGTACATTTACCTTTTTTATTTTTTCATTTTCTTGCCGATATAATGTGACAACAAGTGTCAACGTATTAAATATGTTCAAACATATTTTTGAAGTCAAGATTTTAAGGCTTATGTTTAAACACATAAATATTCAGTGGAGTAAAAAGTGTGACAACTAGCCCCGGTCTCTCATTCTCTTAAGACTGTACTTAAACTTGTGTGAGACTAGACTAGATGACACAGATAAGAGTAGCGATACTGAGAAAACTCGTGAGACGATTCCCATACTGCCCCTGCAGTCACTGCGTTTGCTCACAGGAAAGAGTAAATGGTGGAAAGCTCAACTTCCTTCCTCCTCCACAGTCCTGCCAAGAAAAGACCACCGGCCAATGAAAACAACAGCCTTCAGTGGAAAAGAAGAGCATGAAGCTGACCGTCTTGTTCCTCACCTCTGAAAGACAAATGGATCGCTCTGATTCTAGATGAGTCACGAAATTACATTTCAAGCACTTTGGCGTTTCACAGCATTTGAGTATTCTGACTATTTTCTACCTGCTGTGAAATAACCATAACTCACAACCTCAAGAAGCGTATTGCTTTAATAAATAAACAGTTAAAACTGTATGTCAGCAACACTTTCTGACAAACATAATTCAAGATCTCCATCTAAAAGTTAAAGTTTTAATAAAGCAATCTTGTCTTAGTGAATTAGATGCACTTATATAACACTAAGAATCATGAATATTTTAAAGACCAAGCAATATCAGCCTATTATGGGAAACTTAATTCAAAAGTGCTCCCTTAACAAAACCATTGTGGTTCAGAATGCAATTCTCCTTAAATAATCTGGGAACAAAAGTTGATTTTACATGCATTGTGTCATAATTTCTTCCAGAACAAATTCCCAAATCAATTAACACTAGTGTCATGATGAGAAATCCACCAAAAACAAAAAGGAACAGACAAACACAATAAGAAAGCCTGTTTTAACCAAATTAATCTGCATTCAGAAAACTTATTCCCTCAGTTTGCACTGTAAAATAAAGGCAGATCTGGGCTAGTTGTAACATGATCGCAGTAATTATGAGTTTTGTTTAATCTGTATTGTTTGATCCATGACTGTTTTGTACTTTATAATAGTTTTACTGTTGGCACTTCATTGAAAAAGGCAACAATACGCTGTTCAATGTTACGTCCCCATTGTGACAACATGCCCCGGTGTCTTTCAGCATTCACTTCCTATGTCACGCTGACCTCTGCTGGTCAACACAAACTCACCACTATCCACCATTACAAAACACCTGTCCGAGCTAAGACTCAATCTAAAGGCTTCATATTTTATGGAAATTAATATCCAGCGGCAGTTACATGAGTTTGGTTACTTACTGGGTTTCCTTGCAGATGATTCTTGGTCGTCAGGTATTGATTTCCTTTAGGTATAACTGTCCTCGGATATTGATTTTCCTCAGGTATTGATCGATGATGATGGGCTAGTTTTGTGTTACACTAGAACTCACTTATGCTTTAAATAAAAAAATATATAGCCTACCACTGCATTCCAAGTTAAAGAACGAAATGATAAAGATCAAAGAAAACGACGACATCTAAACCAAAAAACTCGCCGTTGACGTCGATGTTTGGGGTCCTCAGGTAGCTGCAGTGCGACCGTTGATTTGCGCGGGCGCAGTCACGTGACGCGACGCAAAGCTGTTCAGTGGGATCCTGCACTTCTGAATTGCATTAAAAATATTATCATTTTCAGGGTGTTTCTTATGTAATTTCTTCAGTATCAGTTGAAAAGCCTTATTTTTCCTTTATAACATAAATAATAGGCCTACACGTCATACTTCAAACATGAATTTGCTAAAAAGATCATCTAACTACGTGACATGCCGCAGTAATTTATTTGCGTCAAATTATTTTTACGTGTTAAGGATTTAGAATTAATCGCATGCGTTAACGTGTTAACTTTGACAGCCCTGAAAAGCGCAAACTTAATTTTAATAAATATTAATGTCTAAGTAATTTTGTTTCTCCAGTAAATGTACCTTGATTTAAGAATGTTTAGATATTTGTACTAGAAAAAACCTGAAGTAGCAGCCTAAACCTGTTCCAGTGGTGGTTTTGAAAGCCAGCGTTAAAACCTTAAATTAATTTCTGGCTGCTTCTGGGAGACAGTGGAGTGAGATCAAGAGGGGTGTGGCATGGGTTCTTTTGAAAATAATGTCATGTATTACTCACCCTCATGTCGTTCCACACCCGTAAGACCTTTGTTCATCTTCGGAACACAAATTAAGATATTTTTGTTGAAATCCGATGGCTCAGCGAGGCCTCCATAGACAGCAATGGTACTTCCTCTCTCAAGATCCATAAAGGTATTAATAACATATTTAAATAAGTTCATGTGAGTACATATTATAAATCGATGAGAATATTTTTTGTGCGCCAAAAAAACTAAATAATGACTTATTAACAATATCTAATGATGGCAGATTTCAAAACACTGCTTCATGAAGCTTTGGAGCTTTACGAATCGAATCAGTGGTTCAAAGCAACGTGATTTCAGCAGTTTGGTGGTTTGACACGCGATCCGAATCACTAATTCGACTCAAAAGATTCATAACGCTCCGGAGCAGTGTTTTGAAATTGGCCATCACTAGATATTGTTAAAAAGTCGTTATTTTGTTTTTTTGGCGCACCAAAAATATTCTTGTCGCTTTATAATATTAAGGTAGAACCACTGAACTCACATGAACTGATTTAAATATGTTTTTAGTACATTAATGGATCTTGAGAGAGGAAATGTCATTGCTGGCTATGGAGGCCTCACTGAGCCATCGGATTTAATCAAAAATATTTTAATTTGTGTTCTGAAGATGAACGAAGGTCTTACGGGTGTGGAACGACATGAGGGTGAGTAATAAATGACATTATTTTCAATTTTGGGTGAACTAACCCTTTAATGATAGAAATTTAATTTTTGGGTGAACTACACAGCCATTGACGGAATTTTCCGGCAATCCATGTTTTCACTGTTATACGGTAGGGGGCGCTATTACGCATCTTTAAGTATATTCTTTTAAAGTAAATTATTTCTATAGTAAAGTCAAGTCAGCTTTATTTCTATAGCACTTTATCCAATACAGATCGTTTCAAAGCAGCTTCACAGGAATAAACAGGAAAATATCAGAATCAATGATGCAAACCTCATCAAATTCTGCTGTAAAGCAGCTCTACAAAAGACAATAGTGTCAATATTCAGATGAATTAAAGTACTGTAATAAGCACTCTTTTTAAAAGTATGCTAAAGTGTACTTCATTTCAAGGGCTGTTAGAGCCGTATGCAGCATGAAGCAGCATGTTGTCCAGCACGGCGGCCCCTCAGACGTGTGTGCTCTGTTGTCGTCTCGGCCCCCCGTGGCTCCTCGTCTTTCTAGGGCTCTCCAGAGGCATCATTAAAAGCGTGCACATGGAGTGCAAAGTCAATTTTCTCTTGTCAGAAGCTTTCTAGTGTCCCAAGCCCCCTCCACAGATCTCAAAATACAAATACAGAGTTATTTTTATGGTCAGAGAGGCTTGAGTTTCTGCCCAATTAAAGTCGGCATGAAATGGAAGTTGCAATCATCTTTTCTTCTCTATTGTGGTGTATATCATTGAAATGGCTTCACAAACAAGAACAAATGTAGGGCAGGGGCTTGATTTTTGTCCATGGGGAATTGATTGGATGTGGTTTGCTATTGGTGGATCTCATGTGAGTGACAGAATGCCCCACCCTTGTCATCAGTGTCTATTCAAAAATGCATTGTAACATTTCACTTCTTTTACTCACTCGATGCAAGTAAATCTCTCATCACTTTTAGCGCTACATAAGCAATTCTAGAGCAAACACAAGCGCTCAGGACTATGAAGTTAATTTGCAAGCTAATAAGCAATGCATTGCAGATTCCTTGTATCATCATAAAGCCGAATGGATTTTTGGCTTCCAGTGAACAAAAAACAGGACAGAAGCAGCCTACTGATAAATTAATACAGGATCTGCTCTTTCAACACTTCTTACAGATTAAACCAGAAGCAGGCCAGAGAGGAAACTGACCAGCAATAATTTGGATGCAAAAGTGCATGAAAAGGGATCGTTCCCATTTAAAAAGTGTGAGGGGACATTAATTTAACTGAATGCCATTACGGTCTAATTGAGGTTATGCAATCTGCATTTTTAAATGTGAAGCAGCTCATGCGATAACATACAGAACAAGTCATTTTTGCAGTTTAGTTTCATTAAATTCTCTCTTTTTTAATTGCTGAAAGTTACAGTATGTTGCAGTCTTTTACCTTAAAAGATCAAGATTGCAATATGAGCTGTTTTAATGAAATACTGTGAGAAAGAAGAATCACTTTTAGTGAAGTTTGCCACGCACAATTAAAATTCGCAGCAGAACGATGTAAGGTATCATTAGCATGGGCAGTGGTGCTTTAAATTGAAAATTCATCCTCCCAAGTCATTATTAAAGAAACGCTTCTGCAGAGGGAGACATTCGGTAACATTTGGCCCATGAATATTTAAAAGGAGAGGTATTATTTGTTATTATATGTCAGACTGTAATACAACACGCGTCGATTATGTCCCTCCTGAGAGCAATTAAATGAGAAAAAATGGATTGGTGAAAGACGTGCTCAGATCTACAGTGAAGAAGTCTACTTAACACACCTATAGTCAGACATGAAAGTAAAAATAGTAATTAGAGACAAATTGTTTGTGTCTGTATGTATATGATTTGCATCTCCACCCAAACAAATCGATTGTATTAGTGGTTTTCCATTAGGGGGTGCAAATAGTAAAATACAACTAACCATAATAATAATTATATATAATTAGACAGAGGTCAAATGTCATGTGTCTGATCAAATTCTACAGTATTTTTTAGGGAAAAAAATTTAAAATATGAAATATTATTCCAATGTAAAACAGCTGTTTTCTATGTGAATATATAATAAAGTGTAATTTATTCCTGTGATCAAAGCTGAATTTTCAGCATCATTACTCCAGTCTTCAGTGTCACATGATCCTTCAGAAATCATTCTAATATGATGATCTGCTGCTCAAGAAACATTTATGATTATTATCAATGTTGAAAACAGTCATATTTTTGTCGAAACCATCATACATTTTATTTTTCAGGATTCTTTGATAAACAGGAGAATAGCATTTATTTGAAATAGAATCTTTTGTAACGTTATAAAAGTCTTTACTGTCAGTTTTGATCAATTTAATGCGTCATTGATGAATAAAAGTATTAATTTCTAATGAATAAAAGAATAAAATGATTGTTTTACTGCTTGCATACTGTTTAAGATCCATGTAAATGTTGCATTTAAATATATGAATGTCACATAACTATTGTTTTTTTTAGAGCTGCTTTATGGCAGAATTTAATTCTGTTTGCATCATTGATCATTATTTTCCAGTTTATCACTGTGAAGCTGCTTTGAAACAATCTGTAATGTATAAAGCGCTGACTATCAGTCAGGGTTACAGATGTTTGCAATTTCACTGGTTCTTTCTTACAGTGGATGTCAGTAGGGGGAGATGTGGCTCTTTCAGCATGCAGTAGTTTTACTGCAGTAAGACTTCTGTTCATGATCACCTCCAGTGAATGCATGCAAACGCAACCATATCTAGTGATTGATTGATGGACAGATGTATGGATGATGGGGAAACTGACACACACACACACACACACACACACACACACACGAACACCAATGAAAAACGTTCTCTTTTAAAGGAGAAAAAAACTTCTGCTGAGTAGATAGCAGATTCAAATATATATGCTGCTTATATTTATTCCTATTGACGTCACGTGCCTCAGAATTGTGTTGAGAAGAAAAGGTTAGAAAGTCAGATACTGCACACTGTTTCACAGGCTATTGGTAAAATACAGCATGTACACACAATGAAACAGTACACATCATGCAATAAAAAAAATGTCAAACAAGTCTCATTTCTTATTCATGTGCACGATTTACTAATTCGTTCCCTCGATTTGCTTAATTTATAAATTTATAATTTTGCACAATTTATAAATCGAGGTAATAAATTAGTAAATCGTGTGCCCGATTTAGCAACTCGAGGGAACGAAATAATAAATCGAGCGCACAATTTAGCAAATGGAGGGAACGAAATAGTAAATCGTGTGCCCGATTTAGCAAATCGAGGGAACGAAATAGTAAATCGTGTGCCCGATTTAGCAAATCGAGGGAACGAAATAGTAAATCGAGTGCACGATTTAGCAAATCGAGGGAACGAAATAGTAAATCGAGCGCACGATTTAGCAATTCGAGGGAACGAAATAGTAAATCGAGCGCACAATTTAGCAAATCGAGGGAATGAAATAGTAATTCGAGCGCACGATTTAGCAAATCGAGGGAACGAAATAGTAAATCGTGTGCCCGATTTAGCAAATCGAGGGAACGAAATAGTAAATCGAGCGCACGATTTAGCAAATCGAGGGAACGAAATAGTAAATCGAGCGCACGATTTAGCAAATCGAGGAACGAAATAGTAATCGAGCGCATCGATTTAGCAAATCGAGGAACGAAATAGTAATTCGAGCGCACGATTTAGCAAATCGAGGAACGAAATAGTAATCGTGTGCCCGATTTAGCAAATCGAGGGAACGAAATAGTAAATCGTGTGCCCGATTTAGCAAATCGAGGGAACGAAATAGTAAATCGAGCGCACGATTTAGCAAATCGAGGGAACGAAATAGTAAATCGAGCGCACGATTTAGCAAATCGAGGGAACGAAATAGTAAATCGAGCGCACGATTTAACAAATCGAGGGAACGAAATAGTAAATCGAGCGCACGATTTAACAAATCGAAACGAAATAGTAAATCGAGCGCACGATTTAGCAAATCGAGGAACGAAATAGTAATCGAGCGCACGATTTAGCAAATCGAGGGAACGAAATAGTAAATCGAGCGCACGATTTAACAAATCGAGGGAACGAAATAGTAAATCGAGCGCCCGATTTAGCAAATCCAGGGAACAAAATAGTAAATCGAGCGCACGATTTAACAAATCGAGGGAACGAAATAGTAAATCGAGCGCACGATTTAGCAAATCGAGGGAACGAAATAGTAAATCGAGCGCACGATTTAGCAAATCGAGGGAACGAAATAGTAAATCGAGCGCACGATTTAACA
The DNA here is from genome assembly GCA_037950665.1 of Hypophthalmichthys nobilis. Classification (NCBI taxonomy): domain Eukaryota; kingdom Metazoa; phylum Chordata; class Actinopteri; order Cypriniformes; family Xenocyprididae; genus Hypophthalmichthys; species Hypophthalmichthys nobilis. Next base: position 37,187,487 of record CM075474.1, read on the forward strand.
AATCGAGGGAACGAAATAGTAAATCGAGCGCACGATTTAGCAAATCGAGGGAATGAAATAGTAAATGGAGCGCCTGATTTAGCAAATCGAGGGAACGAAATAGTAAATCGAGCGCACGATTTAGCAAATCGAGGGAACGAAATAGTAAATCATGCATGTGATTTACTTTTTTTCCCCCCTGCATTTCATGTGCGGGTTCGGTAACTCATCTATTTTATTAGGTTTTTTTTTTTTTTTATAATGTTTGTGTGTTGTCTGGTTTAGAAATTTTCAATATACCTAGTGAATTATGTTTGTTAACTTTTTACTGTACAATTTAATTAGGTCCTTGCTTTAAAAAGTTAAAATAAAAAAAATATAAAAACATCAAATAGTAGCATGCTACATTGATGTCACATGACTGCCACATGACCTAAATACACAAATTTAATCTCAGTCTAATCTCAACATCCAGTAATCTCAGAAAGATTGAATTTTTTTGATTAATTTTGCACTTACTGTTGTGATCAAATAATGAGACAAAGATGAAATGTTTTGGTTCATCACACTATGTGGTCAAGGCACACTGCATTCTGGGAAACTGTATTCTTTGCACATTTTGGTCTGGATAGTCAGAAATTTCTACTCTATGTGCAGCGCATTCACAAAATATAATACAGAAACTGTAAATGTAGGATTGTAGAATGACACTAAAAATAGCCATTATTGTTCCAATTCTGTCTGGTGACGCAAGTAATTAGACAGGTTTTAATTAGGCAGCTTTCACCGTGAATAAACACTGATTACAAGTGAAACAGTTGACCGTACACTTCCATTAAACCATGAGACGTTCAGCTCACACATGCTGGACATCTGCATCATGGCAAATTGCAACCAATAGCAACTGACAGTGCAATATTTCAGTGAACACAGTGCTTTAACTCTATCTATCTATCTATCTATCCATCTATCCATCCATCCATCCATCCATCATCTAATCATTTTTAAACTTTCAGGCAAGAGTCATCGCTTATCTTCACAAACTTCTAGACCTTTCAGAGAAATTAAAAACATCTCTACAGAAATGTCACTGTCACGGGCTGATTTCAGACATTATCAAACGTGAAATAGAGCAAGGCCGTCTGCATTGACTTTAAAGTAAAACATTTAAAAACACCTTGTACAGTCTATCTTTGAGTGTCTTTCATTTATCTGCAAAGAAAACTATCTATCTATCTATCTATCTATCTGAGTATATGTAACACAGTTTAGTTTAGAGTGCAGAGATTAAAGTTCAGATTCAATCCAATTAGATTTATATCACAGTCCTCATGAACAACACTGACGATCCTGAGGGCTGTTCTCTAGTCCAACATTTATGAACATGTTTTATTAATCATAGCAAAGATTTAAAAATTCCCTTTAGTTTCTCTGATTTTGGTCTAAAATTAATCAGCATATTTAACACTAATTGGGTACTATAAGAAAAGTGTAGAAGAATCTAATGTCAGCTGTGGAGAAGCAGAGAATACAACATGTAATTTCAGTCTGCATATGATTAACAATCAGAAAATGGGATAGAGGAACTCATCATCAATCTCAAACAGACCTGCTTCACAACTGACCCTGTCTAATTTCAGGTTTATTTGGTGAGAGCTGGAATGATTCAGTCTGTCAGTCGTCTTATGAGACAAATGTGAAGTTTTGAGCGATTCTGCTAATCTGCAGGAAAGGCATTAGAAAATAAATTACTGTTAAGACGCACTCAGATAAGGCGACTAACCTCTATTACCCCGATTTGCATTTTTCCCCATTGGGAAGAATGACAGCGTAAATCATTCAGGTGTCGTCTCACTCAAAATTAGATCTAGTACTGACTGCTCGATGAAAAGCACAAAGAAAGACACTGAAAAATGAGCCAGGTATCCATGAGATGAAGAAGAGTTAAAGGGCAGCTTTTGCAACAAGCAATTGACAAAACGTCCCGTCGCTCATCCAATCATATTTAAATTCAAGAGATGGAAAAAATTTACAGATTCTTGAGACACAAGACAAAACATGTCCTTTATTTTATTAGCAACAACTAGAATGTTCAACAATAGTTGTGTATATATAAAATACTGTGCAAAAGTCTTCGGCCACTACCAGCTTTGTTGTTTTAGCAATGTTTTAATGGGTGTATACACACACACACACACACACCGGCTATTAGCCTGCAACTTTTACAACGTGGAGATATTAAGACTAATCAGGTGCAGGGTGTGCTGGAAATGAGCATCACATCGTCTAATCTCAGAAAACATTTCAGTAAAAGCATTTCATTAAGATAGAGAGATGGACGGCTCAGTGTGAATGTGTTCATGCAGCACTGCAAGTAAAACAGATAAAAATGACCTTATTTCAAGCACGACTGCGGTGGAGAAGGTTTTCATTCCCGTGTGGCTTTATAGAGCATGTTATGGCACACTGTAAAAAATCTTTTTTCATTTAAGTAAAATAAATTAAATTTACTGTGTTTATCCAATTGATTTTGGGAGTCAGTAAAACTCAAAAAAGCCTATACAAAAAATTTTAATAAACAAAAAAATAAAAAAATAAATAAATAAATAAATAAATAAACAAATAGAGATTTTTTTACAGTGCAGCATCAAAAACACAGTTTATATGGAATCAAATCCATGCAACATATGTACTTGTAAAAGAATGAAAGTTTTCCAAAAGGAAAAAAAGTATTGAACAAAAGTTTTTTGCAAACGAGGGTGTTGCAAAGGTATATAGGTGGTTGCTAGGGCGTTCTAGGTGGTTGCTAGGGCCTTGCTACAGTAGGCGGTTGCTAGGGTGTTCTGACTGTTTGCTATGGCTTTTTTAGTATGTCACAGGAATGTTCTAGGTGGTTGCTAGGGCCTTGCTACAGTAGGCGGTTGTTAGGGTGTTCTGACTGGTTGCTCCGGCTTTGATAGAGTGTTGCAAATCTGTTCTAGGGGGTTGCTATGACATTGCTACTGTAGGTGGTTGCTAGGGTGTTCTGATTGGTTGCTATGGCTTTGTTAGAATGTTGCAAGTGTGTTCTAGGGGGTTGCTATGGCATTGATACAGTAGGCGGTTGCTAGGGTGTTCTAATTGGTTGCTATGGCTTTATTAGAATGTTGCAAGGGTGCTCTAGGGGTTGCTAGGACCTTACTACAGTAGGCAGTTGTTAAGGTGTTCTGGCTGGTTGCTATGGCTTTGTTAGAATGTTGCAAGGGTGTTCTATATGGTTGCCAGGGCATTGCTACAGAAGGCGGTTGCTACGGTGTTCTGACCGATTGCTGCAGCTTTGCTAGAATGTTGCAGGAATGTTCTAGGTGATTGTTAGGGCCTTGCTACAGTGGGCGGTTGTTAGCGTGTTCTGGCTGGTTGCTATGGCTTTGCTAGAATTTTGAAAGAGTGTTCTAGGTGGTTGCCAGGGCGTTGCTACAGTAGGCAGTTGCTAATGTGTTCTGACTAGTTGCTATGGCTTTGTTAGAATGTATCAGGAATTTTCTAGGTGGTTGCTAGGGCCTTGCTACAGTAGGCAGTTGCTAGGGTGTTCTGACTGGTTGCTATGGCTTTGTTAGAATGTATCAGAAATGTTCTAGGTAGTTGTTAGGGCCTTGCTCCAGTAGGCGGTTGCTAATGTGTTCTGACTAGTTGCTATGGCTTTATTAGAATGTCACAGGAATGTTCTAAGTGGTTGCTAGGGTCTTGCTATAGTTGGCAGTTGCTAGGGTGTTCTGACTGTTTGCTATGGCTTTGTTAGAATGTTGCAAGGTTGTTCTAGGTGGTTGCTAGGGCCTTGCTACAGTAGGCGGTTGCTAGGGTGTTCTGGCATCTAAACAGATAAGTGAAGTCTGATGTTGTCACTGGTCTGCAACAGTATCCAGCTCATCCATTAATAATGAATCACTATATTAATGCCGAAACAGAATCTAGAAGTTTACACATTCTTTCAGACTTTAGCAGAAAGCGTCTGACGTAAGTTCAGTGTTAGTATCTGATGCTGGCTGTTTCACTTGTTCCCGTCATGTGGAATCTCTGAGAAGAGTTTGAACAACAAAGAGATGAAAAAGACTGAAGAGCATCAAAGTGAAGCTCAGATGTTCTCAAACAGACTCATGTTCAAGCATTTTAAGTGAGTGAGTGAATTAACTATTCAGCAAGGATGCATTAATTTGAACAAAAGTGACATTAAAGACATTTATAATGTTACAAAAGATTCTATTTCAAATAAATGCCGTTCTTTTGAGCTATCTATTCATCAAAGAATCTCACATTGATAATAATCATAAATGTCTCTTGAGCATCAAATCATCATATTAGAATGATTTCTGAAGGATCATGTGACACTGAAGACTGGAGTAATGATGCTGAAAATTCAGCTTTGATCACAGGAATAAATTACACTTTACTATATATTCACATAGAAAACAGCTGATTTACATTGGAATAATATTTCACAATTTTTACTGTATTTATTTCAAATAAATGCAGCCTTGGTGAACAGAAGAGACTTTCAAAAACATGAAGAAAAAAAAAATCCCCAAAGTTTTTGACTTTGGTGTATGTCTTGAATCACTGTAGTGCTTATTTATTAAAGCCTATTTGACAATGAAATATATAGTTAGATCAATATTTGACCACCGGAACATGCTTTGAATTTGCATCTTAACGTTGACAGGATTCAGAGCTCTATAATAGCGCATAAATATACTGTTAAATAACAGGCAATTTCTTCTGTTTCCCACTTTTACACATATTTTGGCGAGTACAAGCAGCACCTTGCGTCTCCGAAACGCCCTGTTCCATATGAGAAAATGTCAAGGATATTTCCAGGAAAGACAGAGTAATTTCTCAGACTAAATGACTCTGGCAGGTATTTGAATGGCCTCTGAATGAGAAGAACAACAGAGCACTGACTCTCTCTTCAGAGGTCAATCTCTCGCACATCTGTGAATGTTAATGCTGCGAGACTGTAATGAAACGAGTGAACTGATTCAAAGTGATTCACGACAGTAAAGCAGCAAAAATGATGGCCTGATCGTGACGTTGTGTTTTTCTGTCCAATGCAGTGATTCACATGCGAGCGTATCGATCTGTTTGTTTAATTCTCCTGAACGAGTCCAACGGTTCTGCAGAAAAACAGTTGATGTGGAGGAGTATTTTCCTCCCAGACAGTTACATTCCCAAAATAGGAGCGCTCGACATGTGCGCAGACCCTCTCAGCTCTTGTTTGTCTCAGTGAGACGAAAGTTAGAGGTTAGGTAAGATAATGGCCATGTCTACCTGCCTGATTCTCTCTCTGGTCCTCTAATGCTCCCTCACACACTAATAACACAGCACAGCACCGGACGCGTGTTAATTATAGAAACCCTCATCTGTCATTTTAGTGTTCACTAATGAGTGTTCGTCTGCTGAAGGCTCAAGAGGGATGATGCAGAGACCCGTGTCGCCTCTACAGCATGAAGAAACAGCTGTCAGGTGTGTGTCCTGAGCGACTCCAGTAAAAATGAAATGAATTTGGAAACTATTCGCTTCTGGTCAAGCACTTCATGAAACACGACGTAAAGCATCTTGCATGTGTAAAATGTAAATGTTAATGTAAAAGCAATACATCGGTCAGAAGTTTGGAATAATTCAGAATGTTTTGGTAAAAAAAAGTATCTTCTGCTCTCCAAGGCTGAATTTATTTGATCAAAAAATACAGTAAAAATTGTGAAATATTTTTACAATGTAAATCATGTTTTCTATGTGAATATATAGTAAAGTGTAATTTATTCCTGTGATCAAAGCTGAATTTTCAGCATCATTACTCCAGTCTTCAGTGTCACATGATCCTTCAGAAATCATTCTAATATGATGATTTGCTGCTATGGCTTTATTAGAATGTTGCAAGGGTGTTCTAGGTGGTTGCTAGGGCCTTGCTACAGCAGGCAGTTGCTAGGGTGTTCTGAATAGTTGCTATGGCTTTGTTAGAAAAGTTGCATGGGCATTTGCTACAGCAGGTGGTGTTCTGACCGGGTGTTCTGACCGGTTGCTATGGCTTTGTTAGAATGATGCAGGAATGTTCTAGGTGGTTGCTAGGGCCTTGCTACAGTAGGCGGTTGTTTGGGTATTCTGGCTGGTTGCTATGACTTTGTTAGAATGTTGCAAGGGTGTTTTAAGTGGTTGCTAGGCATTTGCTACAGTAGGCGGTTGTTAGGGTATTCTGGCTGGTTGCTATGGCTTTGTTAGAATGTTGCATGGGTGTTCTAGGTGATTACTACGGCATTGCTACAGTAAGCAGTTGTTAGGGTATTCTGACTGGTTGCTATGACTTTGTTAGAATGTTGCCGGAATGTTTTAGGTGGTTTCCAGGGGTTGCTACAGTAGGCAGTTGCTAGGGTGTTCTGACTGGTTGCTACGGCTTTGTTAGAACATCGCAGGAATGTTCTAGATGGTTGCTAGGGCCTTGCTACAGTAGGCGGTTGCTAGGGTTTTCTGACTGGTTGCTACGGCTTTGTTAGAATGTTGCATGAATGTTCTAGGTGGTTGCTAGGACCTTTCTCCAGTAGGCGGTTGCTAGGGTTTTCTGACTGGTTGCTTTGGCTTTGTTAGAATGATGCAGGAATGTTCTAGGTGGTTTCCAGGGGTTGCTACAGTAAGCAGTTGCTAGGGTGTTCTGGCCGGTTGCTATGGCTTTGTTAGAATGTTGCAAGGGTGTTCTAGGTGGTTGCTAGGGCCTTGCTACAGTAGGTGGTTGCTAGGGTGTTCTGGCTGGTTGCTATGGCTTTGTTAGAATGTTTCAGGAATGTTCTAGGTTGTTTGCCGGGGCGTTGCTACAGTAGGTGGTTGCTAAGGTGTTCTGACTAGTTGCAGAAGAGACTTAAATATTAATATAAATATATGTGCTCTGCCAGTAAAATGACTTAACCACCATCAATCCTTCATATTTTAATGTTTATTTTGCATCATAATATGTATGTTTAATGTTTAAAGAAGTGCGTCAATCTCTGCTTTGAGACCCGCAGGTGCAAAGAAAGCTCAGATAATGATGGCTGGATGACAGATGATCTGTGTCTGACAGGATTCAACCCCGTGAACTCTGACAGATAATCAATGAGAAAGTGCTGATTGCTTCTGTTCAGGAGTCACGGTGAGGCGACGCGCTGCATGAAGCATTAAAACATCCAAACGAACAAAACCACGAAGGAGTTAAAGCAATAGCTAACCAAAATTTACAGAAAATGAATGACCGCATTATTTTTACACTGCTTTTCTCTAAGCTTTTAGAGTTTGAAGACCCCTGCTTTAAATACAAAATGATTGATGTTGTGGCTTTAATGCTTTGTAATGTGATTTAATGAAGGGTGTTTGATGCCATGCCATGTTAGATGACATAATGGCTGAAGTTCATAGTGTGTATCGTCACACATCGTGATCCCAGCATCCAAACTGCATGTGCTGCATCATCTTCTCTCAAGGTCCAAACACTCGTCACAGAAAACAAATTAAATTGCTTTTGCCAGAGTTTTCTGCCACAGAAAACATCATACATATTTAATCAGGGACGCCCTAATCATGACTGGAATGAGAAAAACTGCTTCAGACAAAACAAGAACAGCAACGTAAAGGACTTTGATACTCCAAAGGAAAGGAGATTCACTGTATGAAGTGATTTTGAACGAATAGGATCAAATGAATCGGTTACATGTTTGGACGGTTCGTGAATCAATTAGTATTTATAAATTAATCTGCTAAATTATGATTCATAAAAACAGCGGCTAAACTTTGAACAGCATTCTGCCATATTAAGCTTACTATTTCTACCGTATCTTTATGTGAAGCATGATATTTACGCTAATCTGAATTAGGCAACTCGCTTGTTTCTTTCCTGAATGAATTAGTGTTTCTGAGCAAAATAGCAGCATAATGGACAGTTTTTGTACAGGAACCGGAAGCTTCGTACATTTGCCTTACAAAATGGCCGCGCCTGCTCTTACATTAAAAACAACATGAATCTGATAGTGTGAATGGGAAACACATTTCATCATAGCATAGCTTTAATCTACATCCCATTTTTCAGCCATATTTCAAATACTACTGTCTGTGAATGTTATTAAATATTAAATATGGTCATGATAGCACACTGTCGTACATTCACTGCTGGATCGGCCAATAATAATAACTGCAGAGCCAGTAATAAGTTGTGTACTGTGTGTCACTATGGCCGGCCTCGCAGGAGCTGCAGCTGCTGTAAATTGGCCAGAGGGGAAACGGTCACTATTTTAAAACCTGCACCGAGTTCAGCGTCCCACATTAAAAGTCTTGCTTTGCTGAATTCTGAGGCTCGACAAAAACTATCTCTGCATTTGCATTTTCTGAGAAAAAATGCAATAGTCAGTCTCTGAATCAGACAGAGATGGATGCATGTATCTTCTTTATCATAAGCATCTGCAACACCAGACTCTTCCCAGCTAACAGGGAACGTTTTCTCAAAGTTATGAACAAACGTTTGCACAAAAACATTTTTTCTGACACATTTAAGTTGGATGTTCATCTAACATTTTTTAAATGTTACTACTTGTTTTGGAATGTTCAGAGAACATTCAAAAGTAACGTTCCATTAATGTTTAAAGAATGATAAATGGAATGTTCTCTTAACAGTGACATATCGTTGTTCTGGAAACTGAGCTGCACTTTCTGTTGTAAACATGAGCTGGTCAAACTCAAACACACGGAGTATCAGAGTCTGACAGGGAAACATAATGACTCACTCAATCTGTGTAGCCGGATGTGATCAGATCAACTTCAGTCACAAAACAACAAATGAATCAACTGAAGCACATGAAACAGCTAAAGAATGAATTCTATAAAAGAGTTTATCATAATTTTGGTCCAGCTAAAGCCACTATGAATTTTAACTTTATTATTTACTCAATGGAAAGAAAATGAGCAGGAGTTATTCATTTCTCAGTGAGTGACTGAAGGTTAGCTTCAGGTTCGTTTTCATATTTGTAACTATATTTTGAAGTGATATTATCAGACTCATTTATGGCATTTGATCAAGAAGTATGAATGTTTTAGAGAGACACGAACAGCACAAAACATTCAAGAATTCATCAGATCAGTTGATGATACTCACTGATGTTTGCATGCCAATGATGATGTCACTTCCTGCAGGATGATGTCATTCTGGAACTGGCTTTTATTACAAAAGACTAACCGGATGGAACACAATATGTTAAACCTATTAATTGTTTAAAAAATGTTTTTCTCATTTTCATTTTGTTTAACTTGAAGCAGTAAAACAAAACTAGAAATGATATCAACACTTAACAAAATGACTTAAACTTTATCTAAAAAAGTGAAAAAACAATCTAAAATATTAAAAACTATAAAAGTATACCAATGATACTAAAACACTGACGTGGAGACATGACAAAACTGAACGTATAGATTTAAAATTCACCCCATATCCACTTCTTTATGATTTTGTGATAAAAGAAACTAATATGATTTACTCATTGAAAATTGTGAGTTAAAACTGTTAACTGTCCCTAATTTCCTTTTTTCCCAATCACATATTTTAGTAATCATCATCATAAATTATAGGTATCATTCAAAAGCTTAAACTCTTTCCCTGCCATTGACGGAACTTCCCGGCAATTCATGTTTCCACTGTTATACAGTAGGGGGCGCTATTACACATCTTCTGAAAGAGTACAGAATCTCCGGATCAAAACACAGATGAAGAAGAAGCAGAAACAAGTGATAGAAGCATTGCTGACGCACATAAATGACACGATCATCAAACATTAAACAGCATATAATTCAAAACTGTCTAACATTACTGAATGAAATGTTGAGCTTTGGGGGTGTTGATGGACTCGATCTACTCCATATACTATATGTTTTGATCGTCGTTCTGAATCCGAAAATGCAAAGATGCATCAAAATGTTGCTTTTTTAAATTAAACATATTAAACCCACATTTGAGTGTAAAAAAAGAATGCATGAAGTTAAAATAAAATGCTGGCAGGCACACTCAAATTTCATCCTGTGAAAACCATTTTGACATTGAATTAGCATGGAAAGGGCACTTTAAATCATTTTAGCAGCTCATTTTTTGTGATATCAACTTCAAATTTGGAACACAACTTGGTTAGACATAGGGCTTTGATTTTCTAGCAATTTTAGAATCCAGATTATTTTGTATAAAATATAAATGTTTAGTTCAGTTCATTTGCTTTAGAGTAAACCTAAACATCTGTAAATTTCTTACACTTTCATATTTCGAAGTGCTTATGCAATAATCTGCTGAGTGTCTTCTGTAAAAAGAGACCAACTTCAGGTTTGTAATGAATTACAAGCATTTAAGATCTGTGACAGACAGTTAACAGGTTAATGATTTATCCAGTATTTTAAGAACATTTAACTCTTTCTCCGCCATTGACAGAATTTTCCTGATTATCCATGTTTTCACTGTTATACGGTAGGGGGCGCTATTACACATCTTCTAAAAGAGTACAGAATCTCCAGATCAAAACACAGACGAAGCAGAAGCAGAAACAAGCGATAGAAGCATTGCTGACGCACATAAATGACACGATCATCAAACATCAAAACTGCCTTGCACTATCGAATGAAATGTTTAGCTTTGGGGATGTTGATGAACTCGATCTACTCCATCTGTGTCTTCATCATCGTTCTGAATCTGATCCAGGTGAAGCCTTTACGGAAATGTGAATTTCTCAGCTTTTTGTTCAAAATTTTGCTTTTTTAAATTAAACTTACCCACATTCAAGTTTAAAAAAGAATGCAATGTGTTAGAATAAAATGCTGGCAGAGAAAGAGTTAAACACTCAAATTTCATCCTGTGAAAACCATTCTGACAATTAGCATGGAAATTGTACTTTTAATCCAGCTGGGATGTTCTAGTACTGGCAACTGTTTTTAAAACCTGCTGGCAAGGAAAGGGTTAAATGCATTGAAGAACTGCTCTCACATGAGCCTTCCTTATACATCCACCCTGTATGTTTTCATGCTCCAATTGCAAAACCTCAGATGTATTTGTGTTTCTGTGGTCCATGAGTGACCACAGATGGTTGCAGTGCCACAAACTGAGCGAGAGCATGCAGTTACTGCTCCTGTCACTGGAGAAGCTTCAGCTCCACCATCTGTCATCAGGAGCCGCCGCCGTCTCTACAGCAGTCAGTGTGACGAAGACCAAGGTTTACCTGCACAAACACATTTGCTTTGTGTCCATTACAGGACTTCAACACGTGACGTAATCTCCACATGAAAAGAGTCACAGATCAGTGATTTTACAATGTAGCAAGAAAGAAGTGTGCAGATAAACACTGTAAACATGTATGAACATGGAAGCAAAAACTGCTATTTATACACGAACACTAGAGCTGCATAAACTAAAATATCACATATATATACAAACATGAAAAGTGAGTGAGCAAATGAGTAAAATCTAAGTTTATTTAAGTTTAGAAAAAGCAGCAAAAAGTCTCTTACATATACAGTATCCATCATGTTTCATACAGCGTAAAGTATGGAAAGATTTAAAGAAGCAACATGATTGAAACATGTACATGTCCATCAGTACCCTGTTAGGCAGATTAATATTGATCAATGATAATTCATAATAATAATAATACGGATCCTCTGGTGAAGCTTCGCTGGAGCTTGTGTGTCACTTTGTTGCAGGGAAAGTAAAAAATAATGTCCGTGTACATTAGTTAATAATGTTCAAAACAGCTGAACAACGAAAAGAAAAAAAAGATATCTTTTATAAATCATAATGGAAGGAACTGACAGTATGCAAACTTCCTGTTTACAAATTACAATCACTGGAAGTTTGACACTGAAATTTAGAACAATTTGAGAAAACATTTAAATCTGTTCTCACCACAGCTCGCCTTTCTGGAAAACAACAAAATCACTTTAAAGTTGAAGCGTGTCTTTTCTAAATGGCGTGACATCATCAACCAATGACATGACATTTGGGGGCGGGGCTATCTGTTTGACTGACTAATGGCAGATGGGGAGTGTGTTCAGGAAAGCACTCATTACTTTTGCTATTCCATTTGAAGCAGTTTCAAGCAGAAGGACATGAGTATATGGATCTACGGAGCTATTTGTTTAAATCACCGTCACATAAATAATGTTTTGTAATGTTCAAACACAGAGGGATGAAGATGGCAAACGTACATTCAGAACTGTACACGAGCCAATGAGAAAATGTAATTGAAAGCAATACTACAAGCTGCAGATGTTCTTTTTACAATTTATTCTATATGCTATATACACTATGCACTAAAATAACACTATTCAGGCTGAGAGGGAGAATACTGTCAGATGATGACTGATACGAGCTCTTAAAGGTGCTGTAAGCAATAGTTTAAATGGAATAATACATATACAATCTCTCTACAGCCTGACAGATAGCAAAGAAACACGTGCTGTAAGAAATCAGAAGAAAAGAGTTTTAGCCAATCAGAAACGCTCTCCACCTGTCAATCATTGTGTGTGTTCTGTTGAAAGCACTTCCAGCACCTTTAAGATCTGACAGAAGATCCTCTCAGAGTTTCACACTGCAACCTGATCTCATGTTTAAAATGTAAGATGTGACTCACAAGATTTTTCTTGAAATTACAAACTATTCAAGCACTTTTTGAGTCACACTTAGAAAAACACTGGGAATGTGGTTAATTAAGCTTTAATTTGGCACAGAGACAAATCCTCTTAAATCAGCCACAGTGATCAATGATCCCATAAAGCACTGCTGCACATGACAGACAGAACTCACTCTAGAACAACAGAGGGAAATTCAAAGATTCACACTAGATAGACAGATAGATAGATAGATAGATAGAACAAAAATAGATAGATAGAAAAAATAGATAGATAGATAGATAGATAAGATCGAACAAAAATAGATAGAAAAAAATAGATAGATAGATAGATAGAACAAAAATAGATAGATAGATAGAACAAAAATAGACAGATAGATAGATAGAACAAAAATAGATAGATAGATAGATAGATAGAACAAAAATAGACAGATAGATAGATAGAACAAAAATAGATAGATAGATAGATAGATAGATAGATAGATAGATAGATAAGATCGAACAAAAATAGATAGATTGATAGATAGAACAAAAATAGACAGATAGATAGATAGATAGACAGATAAGATCGAACAAAAATAGATAGATAGAAAAAAATAGATAGATAGATAGATAGATAAGATTGAACACAAACAGATAGATAGATAGATAGAACAAAAATAAATAGATAGATAGATAAGATCGAACAAAAATAGATAGATTGATAGATAGAACAAAAATAGATAGATAGATAGATAGATAAGATCGAACAAAAATAGATAGATTGATAGATAGAACAAAAATAGATAGATAGATAGATAGATAGATAGATAGATAGATAGATAAGATCGAACAAAAATAGATAGATTGATAGATAGAACAAAAATAGATAGATAGATAAGGTCGAACAAAAATAGATAGAAAAAAATAGATAGATAGAACAAAAATAGACAGATAGATAGATCGAACAAAAATAGATAGATAGATAGATAAGATAGAAAAAAATAGATAGAAAAAAATAGATAGATAGAACAAAAATAGATAGATAGATAGATAGACAGATAGATAGAACAAAAATAGATAGATAGATAGATAGATAGACAGATAGATAAGATTGAACAAAAATGATAGATAGATAGAACAAAAATAGATAGAACAAAAATAGATAAATAGAACAAAAATAGATAGATAGAACAAAAATAGATAGATAAATAGATAAGATCGAACAAAAATAGATTGATAGATAGAACAAAAATAGATAGATAAGATCGAACAAAAATATAGATAGATAGATAGAACAAAAATAGATAGATAGATAGATAGATAGATAGATAGATAAGATCGAACAAAAATAGATAGATAGATAGATAGATAGATAGATAGATAGATAGATAGATAGATAGATAGATAGATAGACAAGATCGAACAAAAATAGATAGAGATAGATAGATAGACAAGATCAAACAAAAATAGATAGAACAAAAATAGATAGATAGATAGATAGAACACCATCCATCCAGAACACACAAGCAACAACCTAGCAACCTCCCAGAATACTCTAACATCTGCATAGTAACACCCTAGCAACCACACAGTAACAAATGCCCTAGCAACTTGCGTAGCGACATTCTAGCAACCACCCAGAATGCCCTAGCAACACCCTCGCAATGCTATAACAATACTCTAGCAACCACCCAGAATACCCTAGCAACTGCCTAGCAACCACCCAGAATACCCTAGCAACTGCCTAGCAACACCATAGGAACAGCCTAGAAACTGCATAGCTATACTCTAGCAACTACCCAGAACACCCTAGTAACAGCCGATGAAAGCACTAGCAATGCCCTAGCAATTGCATAGCAACACTTTAGCAACCACCCAGAATACCCTTGCAACTGCCTGGCAACACCCTAGCAACTGCAAAGCAACACTCTAGCAATCATCCAGAATACCCTAGCAACTGCCTAGCAATGCCCAAGGAAATGTCTAATCTATCTATCTATCTATGTTTCTGTCTGTCTGACAAACTGCATGGCCTTCATAAAGCCTTCATATTTCAAACTACTTCAAGCTATTAAATCTATTTCAAACTTTGTGGTCAGGCTTTCTACATCTGACATTATGACTGTATGATCAGGTAACAGTGCCAAAACATCCCAAAACTGAGTGAGCAAATCCCCATCCTGCCGGCCGGTTCTGAGCGTTCAGAGAGTTCACCAGCATCATTCCACCGCTGTGATCCAAATCTCCATATACGCCCAAACTTCTCCATCATTTGATGAATTACTGCTGTCATGATCAATAGCGCATTCACGAATTCACCTCCTGCTTTCACAGGCAGTTACATGAATTAAGGGCCATTCACACCAATCATGAAAACTATAACGATAACTATATTAGCATCCACATCAAAGCACAATTCTATTCTAAGCACGCTGCAGTTTTGTCATCTGCCGCTTTAAATGCTCAAGCTCTTTAAAGCAGGATGAATTCTGATTGGCTGTCAATGCTTTTATCACTCATCAGCTGGGAAAAAAATCATTCTGAAAGTGATTCCATCGATATTGCCGTTATTGTTCCTTTACATTTAGAACAAACTACTGTATATCTTTATCGTTATTGTTATACTTATCATGCTTGGTGTGAATGGGCTTTAAAAGGATAGTTCACCCAAAAATGAAAATTATTATTATTTACTCACCCTCAAGCCATCCTAGGTGTATATCTTCTTTCAGACGAACACAATCGGAGTTATATTAATAAAATATCCTGGCTCTTCCAAGCTTTATAATGGTAGTGAATGGGGGGTGAGATTTTGAAGACCAAAAAAGTGCATCCATCCATCCATGATAAAAGTAATCCATACATCCAGGGTGTTAATAAAGGCCTTCTGAAGCGAAGTGGTGAATTTTTATAAGACAAATATCCATATTTAAAACTTTATTAACTATAATAACTAGCTTCCGGCAGATGGCCACACGCATCAAGTTATGGAGGAAGAGTAACCTTTGAATATACACTATATTGCCAAAAGTATTGGGACACCCCTCCAAATCATTGAATTCAGGTGTTTCAATCACTTCCATGGTCACAGGTGTATAAAATCAAGCACCTAGGCATGCAGACTGCTTCTACAAACATTTGTGAAAGAATGGGTCGCTTTCAGGAGCTCAGTGAATTCAAGCGTGGTATTGTGATAAGTTGCCACCTGTGCAATAAGTCCATTCGTGAAATTTTCTCACTACTTAATATTCCACAGTCAACTGTTAGTGGGATCATAACAAAGTGGAAGCATTTGGGAACAACAGTAACTCAGCCACGAAGTGGTAGGCCACGTAAAATCACAGAGCGGGGTCAGCGCATGCAGAGGCTCACAGTGCGCAGAAGTCACCA
Source organism: Hypophthalmichthys nobilis (assembly GCA_037950665.1). Taxonomy (NCBI): domain Eukaryota; kingdom Metazoa; phylum Chordata; class Actinopteri; order Cypriniformes; family Xenocyprididae; genus Hypophthalmichthys; species Hypophthalmichthys nobilis. The sequence continues at coordinate 37,203,479 of CM075474.1, forward strand.
ACTTTCTACAGAGTCAATAGCTACAGACCTCCAAACTTCATGTGGACTTCAGATTAGCTCAAGAACAATGCGTAGAGAGCTTCATGGAATGGGTTTCCATGGCCGAACAGCTGCATCCAAGCCTTACATCACCAAGTGCAATGCAAAGCGCCGGATGCAGTGGTGTAAAGCACGCCGCCACTGGACTCTAGAGCAGTGGAGACGTGTTCTCTGGAGTGATGAATCACGCTTCTCTGTCTGGCAATCCGATGGACGAGTCTGGGTTTGGCGGTTGCCAGGAGAACAGGACTTGCCTGACTGCAATGTGCCGAGTGTAAAGTTTGGTGGAGGGGGGATTATGGTGTGGGGTTGTTTTTCAGGGGTTGGGCTTGGACCCTTAGTTCCAGTGAAAGGAACTCTTAATGCTTCAGCATATCAAGACATTTTGGACAATTTCATGCTCCCAACTTTGTGGGAACAGTTTGGGGATGGCCCCTTCCTGTTCCAGCATGACTGCGCACCAGTGCACAAAGCAAGGTCCATAAAGACATGGATGAGTGAGTTTGGTGTGGAGGAACTTGACTGGCCTGCACAGAGTCCTGACCTCAACCCGATAGAACACCTTTGGGATGAATTAGAGAGGAGACTGTGAGCCAGACCTTCTCACCAACATCACCGCCTGAACTCACAAATGAGCTTCTAGAAGAATGGTCAAAAATTCCCATAAACACACTCCTAAACCTTTGTGGAAAGCCTTCCCAGAGGCTGTTATAGCTGCAAAGGATGGGCCAACTCCATATTAAACCCTACCGATTAAGAATGGGATGTCATTAAAGTTCATGTGCTCATAAAGGCAGGCGTCCCAAAACTTTTGGCAATATAGTGTATATGCTAAATAAAACACTGAACCCTGAGGAACTCCCTGATGAACAGGCATGGTATCAGATTTATGATTACCCAAGCTAAAACAACTGGGCACGACTGGTTAAATAAGACAGTACTGCGCTTCAGGCAGTGCATGTATTCATTTTCTTCAAACGTTAGCAAAAACAGCAGGGATATATCTCTTTTTTTGATCAGTTCTTCTTTTTACAAGTATTTCAAGATGTTTGGCACATGTTTTGTTCCCAAATGTGGGTTAAATCGACTCTTTTTTCCTGATAATCTGCCCAAGTGGAAGCATATATATGCTAAATAAAACTGGGCCCAACACTGAACCCTGAGGAACTCCCTGTCGAACAGGCATGGTATCAGATTTATGATTACCCAAGCTAACAAACTGGGCATGACTGGTTAAGACTTTACTGCGCTTCACACTGAAACATGCAGCACGTATTTATTTACTATACTCCTACATATTACGTCATTCGTCGCGTCAGACATCACGCTTCAACCGTAACTCGATGCGTACAGCTGTCTGCCGGAAGCTAGTTTTTATAGTTAATAAAGTATTAAATATTTTTCTTACAAAATCCTATTGCTTCACTTCAGAAGGTCTTTATTAAGTCGTATGGATTACTTTTATGATGGATAATACACTTTTTTGGACTTCAAAATCTCAAGCCTCATTCACTCCCATTATAAAGCTTGGAAGAGCCAGGATATTTTTTAATATAACTTCGACTGTGTTCATCTGAAAGAAGATAGTCATATACACCTAAGATGGCTTGAGGGTGAATAAATCATGGGTTAATTTTCATTTTTGGGTGAACTATCCCTTTAAGATGCCTGTGTTTGTGCTGCAAAAATACGCGCAAAAGCGTTTCGCGAATTTGAAAGTCTGAACGATAAATCGTCTCACACGTTAATCAGGAAATCAGGATGCAAATAATACTTCTTAATTTACGTAATCATATTTTTTGAGTGCTTCGGTCGCTGTACCATGAATGCGAAAAATGATTACATTCACTGATCACATTATACAGGTTAATAAGTGTAACGTTACTTAATTCATAAAAGAGTCCGTAACAAAATAACACCCTCAGTGTTTGGGTGCGCATCTAAAGAGTCTGTCAGCTAGTTATACTCGCGTCGTGGAGTGTCCGTGAGGGAGACCTGTGCTGCTCGGAGTGCTGTTTCCGAACGCGTTAAAGGGGTTGTGATACGACGGCTGCATTCCCGAAAATGAGCTGGGAATCATCGTGATGGTGTTCGGCGCCATGAGCGGCACGTCGTCGGGCGATCGGCGCAGCGTGAGCGCGTAATCGGGTGGACAGGTCAGGCGGATCATGTCGTGGCCCTGCAGCGAATCGCAGTCGTGATCGTGGTCGAGCTGTTTCATCTGCAGGGACATCAGCTCCTCGCTCGGCACGCGGGGAACGTCGTTTGCGAGGTTTCTCGGAGGACTGAGCCGGCGACTCGACTCCAGCCGGTGTTTGTCCTTTTTGTAGTAGAGCGCCGCAAACGCCAGGATGTTCAGGAAGAGCAGCGAAGCACCGACGGCGATCGTCACGCTCAGCTCGGTGGAGTAATCTCGCGCCTCGATGATGACCGTCCCGTCGGCGTGCTCCGATGTCTTCTGCTGATCCGACATTTGTTTGGTGTTGGCCGGAGGAGCGGGAGGATGGCGAGTGGTTGAAGGCCAGAGTTTGTTGGACAAGCGTTTGGTGTAGGAGAAGGGCGTCGTGTCTTGCGGTGGGATTTTGGTCGTCGATGAAACGTACTGGAAGAGTTCGTTGATGTTGTGCAAGTGTGGCACTAACTCCAACCAAAAGGCAATCTTGGTGGCTCTGTAGTGGTCACGAACGCGAGGTTTCAGGCCGATGTGCAGGTAAAGCTGGTCTTTAGGGTTGTACTTAGACCAGGCCACCTCCTCAAAGCGGTTTGGTTTAGTGTGGATGAATTTTGTGTCTTGAGGAACTGGTTGATTTGGGTCTCTGTAAAAGTAGATCAACACAATATGCATTTAATGGTGTTATAGGCAATATATACATTTCCAAGTGCAATACAAATTATGAGGAAAATATTTGATATTTTTAAAATATTTTAAATATGAGGGGGAGAAAACACTTTAACTTGGTTAAGGTATTTATCTGACAAAATTATTTGGCCAAAAAAGGCAAACGACAGATACAGGTTTTATTTTTTTTTAAATGCATAAAAAAATTAAAAGCTCGCAGGAAAAAGCAAACATACAAATAAGCAAATCCCAATGTATTATTTTTATACAGTATCATTATGTTTATGTGAAGCCCAAATTAACTGCCTATGAAATATTATAGGAATTTAAGCATAGGTAAAATAGACAGATCACAGATTTCATTCATGAATTTATGTTTAATTTCATTTATGTCAGTGTACTGGCACTAAAATAAGTAAAACTTTGACTAAAATTCACTTTGACAATGTCTATTATTTCCTTAATAAAGTAAAATAAAATATTTAATGTATGTGGTAAATGAATTTAATATATTAAATATGTTAATTTAATAGAATTTATTAAATATATTACATGAAATAACGAAGAATCATTTTGTGAGACTAGAAGTTATTTTCTGTACTCGAGAACTGTATGTTCTTCAATAAAAACAAAAGTTATTAATAGTTATTAATATAGATTTCAGTATCTTGATTTTGCGTTTTTTAGCATTTTAATTCAGTTAGGTTATTTTAAAATATTAATAATAATTTATTCATTTATATACTTTTAATGACCCTACAAGTTTTATTAAAGAATCAAATTATGAGGAAAATATTTTATATATTTAAAATATTTAAAATATGAAGGAAAAACAAAACACTCAATTTGGATAAGGTATTTATCTGACAAAATTATTTGGCAAAAAAAGGCAAACTACAGCTACAAATAAATAAATAAAATAAAATAAAATACTAAATGTATGTGGTAAATTAATTTAATATATTAAATATGTTAATTTATTAGAATTTATTAAGTATATTACATGAAATAACGATGAATCATTTTGTGATACTAGAAGTTATTTTCTGTACTCCAGAACTATTCTTACAAAAAATAAAAATAAATAAATAATATTAATAATTATTAAGAGGAAAATAAAAAGAAATACGATTCCAGTTTCCATCTTGATTTTGTGGTTTTTAGCATTTTAATTTAGTTTGGTTATTTTAATATATTAATAATAATTTACATAACTTTTAAATTAATTTTAAATTTAAATTCCTGCAGCATGTAAAGGTAAGAATGTTTAGATATTTGTATCGAAAAACAACACATATTCTGCAGTGAGGTGGTTATGTATTTTACTACTTTATTAGTTCATGTAAACACATGCGTCATGTACTCACCCAGTTTTGGCAAAGTTAGTCCAGTATGTCATGACCACGGCGCTCAGCATAATGTCATTCTTGGAAAAGTTGCAGTTGAATAGATCTGTGGGTCCGATCATGGGAATGCCGAAAACATACGGAAGTTCGTCTCCATGTGCGGAATCGGCCCAGGCAGGCTTCATATCGCTCTGGCAATGGTGGTAAAATGCATAAAAGTACGTCGGTGATCCGTACTGAGCATGCAGATCCGCTGTAGCCACGGCCGGCGCCACCCACTGGTGATCTGTGAAAAGCGCGACCAGCGTTTTCCGCCGCATCTCCGGGTTTTCTCTGTCCGCCCAGTCCGTGTACATGAACTTTATGGTTTCCCGCAGGGTGTCTTTTCCTTCTGGGTAGCCGTACAAGTGGTCAACGAATTCTGATACCGCAAACTCAAAGTCATTGCCGGTTACTCTGTCCTCGCTGTCTAAGATACCGTCCACGAACTTGTATCCCTCGCCCTGGTTGACTCCCAGCATGATGTCGTAGTTCAGGAACTCTCCTTGCTCCATGAGGATCTGCGGGTCATCTGGAATGACGTCTCCGTCGATCACGGGTCCGAAGGCGATGTGGTATTTGGCAGGGGTGATGTTCTGCTCGATGAGCTCCTTGTAGTTTTTGTTTTGGAGGCATTCGACCAGCTCGACCGTGTCGTCTTCGTTGCATCCGACCTTCTCGGCCAGCATGCGTGTGTATTTGGCCGGCTGATAGTTGACGGCCCAGCTGGAGAGAGCCGTGCCGCTCTGAATGATTGCTTTCTGAAACAGATCTGGGACACAAACACTCACAGTCAGAGAGTAATGAAACATTTAAACATTTAAATATCATGATTATTCATAAGGGCTGCACGATTTTGGGGGGGGATTGAATGCAAAAAAATGATGTTCTTCCTCAGTGTTTCTGTCTTGTTTTCCAGTACAAATATCTAAACATTCTTAAATCAGGATACATTTACTGGAGAAGCAAAATGACTGAAGATATTAAGTCTTGTTTATTGAAAAATGAAGTGAGTTTACGCTTAAAACAAGAACAAATATCTGCCAATGGGGTGAAAAAAATATACTTATTTTAAAGGAAAAACAAGATTATTTTTCTGACCCCACTAGAAGATATTTTTTCTTGTTTTAAGCATAAACTCGCTTAAGTTTGATACTTTTTCAGCATAAAAGACTTAATATCTTCAGTCATTTTGCTTCTCCAGTAAATGTATCTTGATTTAAGAATGTTTAGATATTTGTACTGGAAAACAAGACAGAAACACTGAGGAAGAACATCATTTTTTGTCATGTAATATTTCACTGTAAAATAAAAATAATTAAGTGTTTAGGAAAAACATTTACATTTCAACAGTAAAATTGCAATACTAATATTTCTGGCTTTCTTAATTTCTTCAAACGTCAAACCATCAAACTTTAATTTTGATGGAAAACAGCAGAGATCCTTAAAGCTTCTCGTTTGTTGATCAGTGCTTTTTTTTTTACAAGTGTTTCAAGACGTTTAGAGCACGTTTTGTTCTCAAATGCAGGTTAAATTGACTCATTTTTCCCAATAATCTGCCCAAGTGGAAGCATATATATGCTAAATAAAATTGGGCCCAACACTGAACCCTGAGGAACTCCCTGTTGAACAGGCATGGTGTCAGATTTATGATTACCCAAGCTAACAAACTGGGCACGACTGGTCACAGCCTTCGCCATTTCACAATCGCAGAAATCCATATCATGATTTCGATTAATCGTGCAGCCCTATATATTCATACACTTCAGCTTAAAATGCCTCAATCTTCAACAGACCTTCAGAATAGTGTGAGAGGGTCAGCAGACTGACACACGAGGCTCCTGCTCCGGAGCCAAATATAGTCACTCGCTCTGGATCGCCGCTGAAAGCCTGAATGTTCTCCTTCACCCAGCGCAGAGCCTGGATTTGATCCAGCAGGCCGTAATTCCCTTTTGCAGCCTGATCTCCAGTGCTGAGGAAACCTGCAACACAACATCTAAAAGATCAAGATATGCAGCGCTGGACACACGTTTGGATATTCAAAGGTTTTAAGGCTGTTGGACACATGGTAAAAAATTATGTTCTTCTTCAGTATTTTCCAGCACAAATATCTAAATATTCTTAAATCAAAATACATTTACTGAAGAAGCAAAATGACTGAAGATAGTAAGTTTTGTTTACCGCTTAAGGGGGTCAGAAAAATAATCACATCTTCCCTTTGAATTAACTTTATTTTTTGGACCCCATTGGCAGATATTTGTTCTTGTTTTAATTTTGATGATTTCTTCATTATCTTCAGTCATTTTGCTTCTCCAGTAAATGCATCTTGATTTAAGAATGTTTAGATATTTGTATCGAACAACAAGACAGAAATACTGAGGAAGAACATCATTTTTTTGCAGTGCATATATTGCATATTAAATTCACATGAACATAGAAATCACCACAAAATCAAAATGTCTCCAGGTGCATTTCTATTTCTCCATTTCTCCAGGTGCTTCATTTCAGGTGCATTGTATTTCTTCAATCAAAACATGTTGGAATATTATTGTAGTTGCAGGTGAACATTAGCACTCATCTTCAGTGGTTACGTCACGTCCAGCAGAACCTTTAAAGCATTTTCAATTGTTCTCAATGTACGTATAAAGAGGAGCTCAAGATATGAAACAGCAAACTCAATTTCCCTTGAATCTGCCCTTGAGGATCAACACCATCATCTATCATATACATGTGTTGATGCATTTTGGTAGATTACTGCAGCATTAAACACCTGTTAATGCTTCTTCACCAGCGTTTAGACTTGCTTTAGCTCACTTGAAAAAAAAAAAAAAGTGCAATGGATATACAAGAGGTGGATTTTGTGTATGTTATTTATTGATGAGCTTCATCCATCATCTCTTTTTGCATCATATACAAGCATCTCTGAGGCCGTTGCATTATTAATTCCAGCGATACACAAATAAAAAGCGCTTTGGCTGACCTTCACCCATGATGCATATATCTCCTGACTCCAGGCCAGCATTTGATAAAGGTTAATTGAAGTCCTCTTCGGTGATGTAGGACTTTCAACTGGGCAATTTATTCCTGAGCAATAAACACACCGGAGCTTCGCCTCGTCCTTCAATGAGCCGTGCACCATTAAGACAAAGGTTTCGCTGTTTTACACTTTAAAAAGTGCCTGGTTATCTATGATGGTGAAGGAGCTAAACGAGCTCTTTAGCATCTGATGTCTAATGAGACAGATTCTGATGTCATCTGTTTATTTTGTGTCTAAATGCCGTGAGGGAAGCAGCATTCATCACACGCTAAACGTGCCGTGTGTTTTTCCACCACAGTATCTATCAGGGCCGTTTGCTTCAGTGAGAAGATCAATTATTTACACTATAAAAATATATAATATTGTGCAGCAGACTTTTATCAGACTATTATCGATAACTAAAACTAAAACCATAAAAAATTTGTTACACGACAGAAAATAAATGTTAACTGAAATAAAACAATATATTAAAATAAAATAAAATGCATAAAAAAAAATGTATTTTATTTCAACTGGTTTTCAAGAATTGAAGTACTAAAATTGAAAGCTAAATTAATAACAATAAATCAATAAAAAAAATAACAATAATGATATATAATAGACACTGTATCAGTAATGATGCTGAAAATTCAGCTTTGATCACAGGAATAAATTACATTTTAAAATATATTCATATAGAAAACAGCTATATTGAAATGTAATAATATTTCATAATTTTTACTGTATTTTTGATCAAATAAATGCAGCCAACTTTTAAACGGTGGTGTATTTCAATTAAATTCAGTTTTTGTTCCAAAGCAGCATTACAGAAATATAAAGTAAAGAAAATAAAGCTTCAAATGAGCTCTGTTATCTGCAGACGACAACACCTTCAGCACAGATCAGTGAATTACGTCCGTCTTTTTGACAGAAATATTTTGACTTGAGATGATAAACACTGTCAGTTGAATTTCTACCTGAAAGCATCAGACGCTGCAGAAGGAATACGAGAGCTTGTTCAAACGGACTCTTCAGAAGCTGTCAGCTGAAGACGAGGCCCGGGGAGTCTTTAGTTTGTCGTTTCTCCTTGGACCTCGAGCCTTGATCTGCTACAGTGAATCTGTCCCTGCTGGACTGTTTTGCCCCTAAAAACACTCTGAATCTGATTATATCTGAAGTACTGAAGCCAGGAGAAGAGAAAGGAAAAGTGATTCTCAACTGGTTTGGCCACGGGACCCGTTTTCCCAAGGTCATTAAGCCGCAACTCTAATTTTTAGGAAAGCAGTCATCAAAAATATAGAATTGGGTTATATATTTTTGTGTTATGCAAAGTACAGTTAACATGGTAAATAAACAGTACTAACATGAACTGTAAATGAAATGTTCACTCTAAAAAATGCTGGGTTAAAAACAACCCAAGTTAAGTTAAATATGGACAAACCCAGTGACTGGGTTGTTTTAAAAATTAAAAATCAGACACATAATTACTAGAGGCAACAATAATAATAGAAAGGTGAACATTTATTAATCCACAATTTAATAAATATTTATTGTTTAATTATTATTTATTAAACATTTTAATAAATGTTAATTTCCAACATATTTTGGGTTCATTTTAAGCAACAATACAGTAACCCATTCGCTGGGATAAAGCAACCCAAAACAACCCAAAACATCCCAATCGCTGGGTTAAAACAACCCATTCGCTGGGTTAAAACAACCCAATTGCAGGGTTAAAGCAACCCAAAACAACCCAATCGCTGGGTTAAAGCAACCAAAAACAACCCAAAACAACCCAATTGCCGGGTTAAAACAACCCAATCACTGGGTTAAAGCAACCCAAAACAACCCAATCACAGGGTTAAAACAACCCATTCGTCGGGTTAAAACAACCCAATCACTGGGTTAAAGCAACCCAAAACAACCCAATCACAGGGTTAAAACAACCCATTCGCCGGGTAAAACAACCCAATCACTGGGTTAAAGCAACCCAAAACAACCCAAAACATCCCAATCGCCGGGTTAAAACAACCCATTTGCTGGGTTAAAACAACCCAATTGCAGGGTTAAAACAACCCAAAACAACCCAATTGCTGGGTTAGAACAACCCATTCATTGGGTTACAACAACCCAATCGCTGGGTTAAAGCAACCAAAAACAACCCAAAACAACCCAATTGCTGGGTTAAAACAACCCAATCACCGGGTTACAACAACCCAATAGCCGGGTTAAAACAACCCATTCGCCGGGTTAAAACAATCCAATCGCCGGGTTAAAACAACCCATTCGCCGGGTTAAAACAACCCAATCGCCGGGTTAAAACAACCCATTCGCCGAGTTAAAACAAACCAATCGCTGGGTTAAAGCAACCCAAAACAACCCAATTGCTGGGTTAAAACAACCCAATCGCCGGGTTAAAACAACCCAAAACAACCCAATCGCCGGGTTAAAACAGCCCAATCGCCGGGTTAAAATAACCCATTTGCCGGGTTAAAACAACCCAATCGCCGGGTTAAAACAACCCATTCGCCGGGTTAAAACAACCCATTCGCCGGGTTAAAACAACCCAATCGCCGGGTTAAAACCCATTCGCCGGGTTAAAGCAGCCCAATCGCCGGGTTAAAACCCAATTGCCGGGTTAAAACTACCCAATCGCAACCCAAGTGAACACTGATCCTGATGAATAGAATCAACATTATACCTGCGTGCAAATTCTTCCCAGCGAACACATGACGTATCAGTTACATAATTTATTGGTAATTTAATGACATAGTAATTGACAACATAACTATGATATTGCATGCTTTTAATTTTAACCGCAAAAATGTATTCTGCGTGAACCGGCAGAGACAAGTTACGAAAATAATGTTATAATAATGACACTGACATAATCTCACCTAAAAGCAGATACTGAATCAGGGGTAAGCAAGATGTAGGTCAGCGGAAGGAAAAAAAAAACAAGCGCAGGAGCTGCAATGGTCAAACATGTCTGCCTAGCATGTGTTTACATAGAAAAACACATTCAGATCTTTCAAAATAAAAGTGTCACATCAGATCAAAACATTTAGAATTTAGTTTTTTGTTGTTGTTTCTTGGATTACACACTCCACAACCCACTCAAAATAATCTTCGGTTGAGAAACGCTGGTCTAAAGCATCTCAAATTTGAGTTTATAATTATGAATAATTATGATTTTTTAAATGTTTCTGAAAAAAAAAAAGTCTCACCAAGGCTGCATTTATGTGATCAAAAATACAGTCAAAATTGTGAAATATTATTATAATTTTAAACAGCTGTTTTCTATGTGAATATATAGTAAAGTGTAATTTATTCCTGTGATCAAAGCTGAATTTTCAGCATCATTACTCCAGTCTTCAGTGTCACATGATCCTTCAGAAATCATTCTATTCTTTTGATCTTTCTATTCTTCAAAAACAACCTGAAAAATAAAATGTATCACTGTTTCCACAAAAATTGCCACAACAACACTGATAATACTCAAAACTGTTTCTTGAGCAGCAAATCATCATATTAGAATGATTTCTGAAGGATCATGTGACACTGAAGACTGGAGTAATGATGTTTTACATTGGAATAATATTTCACTATTTTTACTGTATTTTTGATCAGATAATTGCAGCCTTGGTGAGCAGAAGAGACTTATTTTAAAAAAACATAATCTTTCCAAACTTTTGAGTGGTAGTGTATATTTGGACAATATTTGGTGATTTTACACAGTGAACTTAATGATGGAGTCAAGAGACATCAATCTCTTTCATCCAGATCTGAACACACTCAATAATAAGGACTCTGAGGAAAATCCTTGTTCAAAGTATCACATCATTTGGCACAAAATGTCCAAAGAGCATTCGGGCTGAATCTGATGCCCATGGATCCAGTGTTTGGATCTAATTCCTCATGGAAGATACAAAACGCTCCCTTCTTCTTAAAAGAGATGATGTTACAAAGTGCTCTTTAATTCACTGCAAAGAACCTCAAGACCTTTAAACAAAATTGCTTCAATATCTCCATGAGAAGAAGAGCCAGTAACAACCCCACGATTTGCTGAGTTCACCAAGTTCGCCACATCCAAAACTGACCAATAGCAGATGAGAAAATGAAATTTGTTCTGCTGCACCAAAAATATAAATAACATAAACTGCATGTGTGGATTCAAAATAAATCAAAAAGAAAAGCAAATGTGCACACTTAGACTGTAAATTTAGAGTTGCTTTGTGTTTGTTTGTTTTTTAAAATATTCTTAGTGTTTGCTTTCAAATCCTCATGTTCTTTTGTTCAAAGACAATGAATTTAAGGAATAAAAGGTTTATTTTCAGTGGGGAATCTATTTTTGTAATGCCAAACAACCTTCATTACGCAAATAAATAAAAGATCCTTTAATGAACGATCTGAAGGTTTTCTAATGTCATCTTTTTATGCGCTGTGAGCAAAAGAAAAGCTACAGCTTGAACAGGTTTCATTATCTTCACATATGCAGAAAATCTGTTCATATTTCAATTTGGTGTGTTTTTAAAATGTTTTTTTAAAACTAAAGCTGCATTTATTTGATCAAAAATACAATAAAAATAGTGAAATATTTTTACAATTTCAAATATCTGTTTTCTGTTTGAATATATTTTATAAAGTAATTTATTCCTGTGATCAAAGCTGAATTTTCAGCATCATTACTCCAGTCTTCAGTGTCACATGATCCTTCAGAAATCATTCTGATAAGATGATTTGCTGCTCAAGAAACATTTATGATTATTATCAGTGTTGAAAACAGTTCATATTTTTGTGGATACTGATAAATTTTATTTTTTTATTAGGATTCTTTGATGAATAGAAAGTTCAGAATTTATTTGAAACAAAATGTTTTGTAACATTATAAATGTCACTTTTGATCAATTTAATGCGTCCCTGATGAATAAAATTATTAATTTCTGGTGCTCACGTGATGGTCAAAAATGACCTTTTTTTATTTCAATGAAATGAACGTACTATAGTTTATTTTGATAATTTATGTAGTAATTATAATCCATTTATTCACTTTTTGAGCATAGACCTAAAAAAAAATTAAACTTAAAATGTGGTAAGTCTTGAATGCTTTTGATCACAGACTGAAGTTTGGTCTCTTTTTTAAAGGCGACACTTATGACAGATTATTGCTGAAGTGAAAAAAAGTGAACTTAACCCTCATATGGTCTTCGGGGTCTTTTTGACCCGCAAATGATGTTTGTTAAAATAAAAAATAAAATGTTCTCTTTGTCCAAATGGCATGAGACTTTGTATGGTGGTTAACACTTTTAAGATCTACAAATAAAAAAAATAAAAAAAACTAGAATGATATCTTGTTTTTATGTTAGTGTAAAAAAAAAAAAAATCGCACTCATGGTCTTTTGGGTCTCCAGAGACCCCAGGCAACAAAATGTAATTTTGTAACAAAAACATAGTTGTTTTTGTTTTTTTTAATTTAATTTTACTCTGTGTATTAATGTTTTCACTCAACATTTGAGCAGTTTTTGGAGGGTTTATGATATCTTTTGAATTTATATAAATAAATACATCTTTTTTGGAATAGGGTTTTATACAACAACTGCTTTTTATGTAAAATTCACTTTATAAAAGACCCACATTTCTAAATTTCATTCATGGGGATAACATGGATAATTTGACATGGTTTAGTGTAAGATTTTTGCCCATCTTTTGGGAAAATGCAGTTTTAAAAGTAAAAAAATTATCACTTTTACCAGTAGATGGCTGCAGAGCATGTGCTATTTGCTATTTGACTAACTGGAAGATCTTTTCACAAGTATTTTGCAGTTGGATTCATATCTAAAGATTATGAAATCACAATTATAACAATAAAAATTACTTTGTCAAAGTTTAGCATTTTTTGTACGGGAAAAAATCAGTTTTTCAATAATAATTTAACAATAAAAATAATTAAAAATAAAATAAATAATTTTCATTTTTGCATGTGTGTGTGAGCATGTTCATTTTGCATTGAGGATGTTTTTTGCATTGTTGGAAGTGTGCCACTTCATTTCTGTCTATGTGTGTTATGCGTTGTTTCTGATTTTGAGGATGAATTTTGTCCAATTTCTAAGTGGGGTCTCTGGAGATTACATTATTGATAACATTATTGAAAAACTGATTTTTTTTTTTTCAGTACAAAATATGCTAAACTTTGACAAAAAGTAAAGTAAAAACTTGTGAAAAGATGTCTTTCCGTTAGTCAAATAGTACATGCTCTGCAGCCATCTACTGGTAAAAGTGATATTTTTTTACTTTTAAAAATGCATTTTCCAAAAGATGGGCAAAAATCTTACACTAAACTGTGAACAATTATCCATGTTATCCCCATGAATGAAAGTTAGAAATGTGGGCCTTTTATAAAGTGAATTTTACATAAAAAGCTGTTTTTGTATAAAAACCTATTTAAAAAAATATTTTTTAATTTATTTATATAAATTTAAAAGATATCACAAATTCTCCAAAAACTGCACAAATGTTGAGTAAAAACATTAATAAACAGATTAAAATTACATTTGTTTTGAAAAATATATTATATTGTTACAAAATTACATTTTGTTGCCTGGGGTCTCTGGAGACCCCAAAGACCATGAGTGTAGCCCCCAAATGAAGACCGCAAAAGGGTTAAAGTTATAGAATTTTAATTATAGATATTTTCCAAAACATGTTTTACTCTAAAACAGTGAGAAAATTTTTGAATCATGTCCATCATTTATTTTTTTATGTTCACATAGCAAGTGCCAAAACCTTTACCATGTTTCGTACTATTCCGAAAAAACGTAACGTAACGTAACATTCGTAAGAGCACCAGAGGTTTAAAAAAAGCCTTACTGACCCCAAACTTTTGAATGGTAATGTAAATAAGAACTTCATGTATAATGATGTGATCTGGGATTGAAGGGTTAAACTCTTCTGAAGGACTCACCTAAAACTCCTAACCTGTAGTTGACTGTGACGACGATCACATTGCCGTAGCTGGCGAGGATACTGCCATCGATCATGTTCCCTGTGCCCTCGACGTACGACCCGCCGTGAATGTAAACCATGACCGGCTTCAAACCCGTGTCATCATGCGTATCTGAAAGAAAAGAATCACTTAATACAACCAACAGATACAGTCTTTAACCTCTCTCTCTCGTACAAGAGCACTTAGGAGAATACAGTAGTTCAGACAGAAATTGTGCACTGCATAAAATGATGTTCTTCCTCAGTATTTTCATCTAGTTTTCCAGTACAAATATCTAAACATTCTTAAATCAAGATACATTTACTGGAAAAGCAAAATGACTGAAGATATTAAGTCTTGTTTTCTGAAAAATGTATCAAACTTAAGTGAGTTTGTGCTTAAAATGAGAACAAATATCTGCCAATGGAGTCTTGTTTGTATTACTTTTATTTTTCTGACTCCACTGGCAGATATTTGTTCTTGTTTTTAAGAATGTTTAGATATTTGTGCTGGAAAAACAAGCCAAAAATACAGAATAAGAGTGTTTTTTTGCAGTGTAAATATTGACAGAATCTTTTTGGTGAATTATTCTATTAATGAATCTCAGTCTGTGATACTTCTGTGCATTTAGAGGAAATGTATTCAAGTTTTGTACTTAATCGAAGACGACTGAGGTCATTACTGAGCTTTTAGCTGCTAGTGTTTTATATTACATCCATTAAGTCATTATGGTCTCCATTAGGCAGAAGATTTAGGCCAAAACATACTGGAACTCTGTAAAACTGGATTGTTGCTGGACAAAACCTGGCCAGTTATGAAAACCGCAGACTGTTTCCATTAAGCATGAAATATAATATGAAATAGTGTTTAATGAGAAAATAGGATGTTTACTGTTATAAGTTACTGTGTTTCCCAGAAGAATTATTGAGCTGTTTTAAAAAAAGAGCTTCTTATGAAAACCTAGTTTCATAAAACCATGCAGCGGCTCGATCTCATATTAATTAAAATTTAACTCATCATTGCGTGAGTGTGCAGTTATACTATACATATTCAATAAAACCTCTGAGTTTCGAATAACACAAGCTCATTCTCATATTTTTAGCTTTATAAAAAGCCTACTCTATCATATTTAAAGGCCATGATTAAAACTGTTTGCACACAATCTTCTACAGTTCTTCTGTCTCTGATTGATAGTTTAGACTGTTTTATCAAATAAAAGTCTTTTAGTATAATTGTCCTCTTTCAGCTCGTGTCTTTCTAAATGTGAGAATAACTTTGATATTGTTAGTAATATTTCATCTGGACTGAAGCAAGTTTACTTGATTATCCAGACATCATTTATTATAAAAATCATGAGTATCAAATATGATCATCATCTTCTAAAGGAAGGTTTATTTGTTCATCTCTCAATCATCATTGTATTGCATTATATGTTTTAAAACTACAGAGCTTTGATAATAAAACTAAGCATTTAAATATCATCTTACTAAGAGATATTATTGGCAGATATTGAAATTTATATGCATTTTGTGTAAGTATCTGCTATACTGTTATAAAAATCTCATTGATTTACATTACAAGCATCAGAATTTCATATAGATATCAGCATCTGTACCAAATTCCCTATTTTTGCTCAGTTTGAGTCTCTGAATAAAACTGAGCTCCATATTCTCACTATATCAGACTATATGAGCCATAAAAGCCTGATCAAATATGATACCCAAAAAAACATATAAAACTTTTGCATTAAAAAAAAAAAAGATTTTTAGCTTTGTTAATGATGATAAATATTTTTTTTGTGTATTTGGAGTAAACATTGTGGAAAAAAATCAATCAAGATCACTCAATTGTGTAAATTATGTATATAATACAGTGCATTATATCGGTCAAAATCCATAGGTCAACCACTATTACACGAATCCTGAAAAAAACAACAACCTAAAAACAGATGCATTTTTAAAGCAAATGTAAAATATTTGATAGTCCACGTTAGACATTCTGCTGACTATAAGTAACTTTACAGCTACATGTCAACTAACTATCTTTAGAATATTAGCAGAGATGCACCGATTTATCGGTCAATAATCGGTATCAGCCGATAAAAGCAAAAAACAGCTGATAATCAGGGCCAACATATCCTGTCAATCAAAAGAGGGCAGGAAAATGCACTGAAATTGTGCTTTGTGTGAAGAAAATGCTAAGAAACCAGTTTGATGTTCAATATTAATAGTAATTATATGAATTAATAACATTCAAGTTAAGAAATATTAATTTAATCTTCAGAATTTTTTTCAGAATTTTCAGAATTTAGTTAATGTGTGTTAATATTAATTTGAGTAATGTGTTTATGTTTAAAACTGATACCAGTTACTCTGAAACAAGCTGATGAAATAGAGAGAATAAAGTTTTTATTTGCATTTCTTTCAAAATATAATAATTAAAAATGTAATTATTAATTATAGCGAAATTATCATTCATTTAAGCAGATATCACTCTGAATAATCGGCTAGTATCGGTGCATCTTAGTAGAATAAGTATGGTATACTTGCAAAGTTATTTATTGTCAGTAGAACGTCTAAAGTGGACTATTGAAATAAAGTGTTACTCTAAACCCAGAGACAGTGTCGCTGAGAACAGTGAACAATATTTGCATGATTAACACTCTTGAGTTTTTGATTTAATGTTTTGTTTGCATCACTTATTGCCTCCGTTCATCATGTGTTTCATTATGTTCTTCTCCTCGAGGTGATGAATCTATAACTAGAACATCACAGCTTTAACCATTAAATCCATTTCCTTGTGGAGCAAACAGCATATTTTGTTTCGGTCTATATGATAAATAAGAAACAACACTAACTGGACACGCACAAATAAGATCATGGCAATCCCATGAATACATGGATATAATGATGAAACGGCTCTGTTCCAACACCTAGAGAGCCGACAATGTGTTACGGCGTCATAGACACGCTTCTGATCCACATTCTAAAGCTGCACTGCCTGTGCCCTTTGTTAAAAAGACAATCCCATATTTAGAAATAATCTTTCCAAGGATAAAGCATGAGAACTGATTATTATAAACATAAGTCCTTCAATACCAAGAAATAAGTTTAAAATTAAAAAAATGTACTATTTGATCAAATATTTGTGTGCTATATACACTGCAAAATGATGTTCTTCCTCAGTATTTCTGTCTTGTTTTCCAGCACAAATATCTAAACATTCTTAAATCAAGATACATTTACTGGAGAAGCAAAATGACTGAAGATAGTGAGTCTTTGATGCTGAAAAATTGATCAAAATTAAATGAGTTTATGCTTAAAACAAAAACAAATATCTGACAGTGGAGTCAGAAAAATAATTTTGTTTTCCCTTTGCATTTATTTATTTTTCTGACCCGGTTAGCAGATATTTTTTCTTGTTTTAATTAGGGTTGCACTGATATGAAAGTTTTGGCCGATACCGATAATTCTTTATATTTGAAAGCCGATAACTGATATATTGGCCGATAAATCTAAATCTGATTTTTATATAATTTTTGAGAGCCTGATTACAAAAACAAAAGTCTCACCATTAAAAGCCATGTCCCAAACACACGATTTTAATGTTCTCTTTATAATTTTATGTAGTCTATATGACAGACTTGCGTACTTACTGTTTTTTCCTTTTTGAAGTGATTTCAATCATATTTCAAGCAATTCATAACCATTATGATGAACAGTGCACATCTGAAGTGTCTCAGCTGAAGGAAATAATCCATTATTTATCAGCTTTAATATATCGGCCAAATTTTCTTATCGGGCCGATAACGATAACATTAAAAATGAACATTTATCAGCCGATACCATTATGGTGCCGATATATCGTGTGTCCTTAGTTTTAAGCATAAGAACTGGATGATCAGGGTAAATTGTACTTATTTTGTCTTCTGGAAAACATGTAAGTACCTTTTGTAGCTTCTGAAGTACAGTACTAAATGAAAAAAATATGATCTTTACACAAAATAAGAAAAATGTACATATTATCATCTTCTTCAAAAGTTTACACCCCCCGGCTCTTAATGCATCATGTTGCCTTTTTGAGCATCAGTGAATGTTTGCAGCTTTTGTAATAGTTGTGTTAGTCCCTCAATTGTCCTCAGTGTGAAAAATGGATCTCAAAATCATACTGTTGGGAAAAGGTTCAAATATGCAGAAGATGCTGGAAAACCAAAGAATGTGCGGGACCTGTGGGATTTTTCTGAAGAACAGTGGGCGGTTTAACTGCAATCAATGCACGCACGATCAACCATCACAAAACATTAAATCAATCATGGATCATCCAGGTAACAACACGCAGAATTCAAGGGTATGTAAACTTTTGAACTGGTTCATTTGTGTAAATTCAGTTATTTATGATGCCTCTTATTTTGTAAAAATTAAAGCACAAATACAAAGTTCTGTCATGAAACTCTACATGGCACAGGCTGACAGGTCCTTAACTTAATCTGCTTGTAATCACATCATTCTCTATAGGGCACAGCTGATTGGTTCTTGCTGTATCAGTAGCCAATGAGCTTGCTTCTCAACTTTCAAATACTTGGTCAGCATTTGCTGTGGCATTTGCAGCGCACTTTCAGAAACCCTCCACCTTCCCCAGCTCCACCTGTATAGATCTGCTCTGGGTAATTCATGTACGCTACAGCAAAGCATGTCTCACAGCAACGTGTTGTGTATGTATTGGTCGAACTTATTTAACATTGTCATATTCATTACCATGCCAAACACTATGAGAGTTGTCATGACAGAACTGTATATGGGTCAATGATGTGACGGGTCATTTTTTTGTCCAAAGGCCTTAATAATAATAAAAAAATAAAGATATGACATCCAAAGTATGTAAGGTAGTACAACTAGATCTCTTTTATTGAATCCAAAAGGTTTTAATTATAATTTGCTACATATAAATGTATTTTAATGATTTTGAAGTGTCAAAAGGTCATTCGGTTTAACTGTCCAAAGTCCAATACAGCCATTTCATTTGTGATTAAAATATCTTAAAATGTAATAAATGTATATATATTTTTTATTCTGGCATGATTTTATAACATCATATATCAACATAGTGCAAAATGGTATTAAAATTATTTGTAGAAGTCGTTGCTTTGTTATGAGAAAGAATGTCCTGGAAAAATGAATTTCATTGATGTCATTCGGAGTAACCAATATAAAGGGATCATTTTGGATCAAGTCATGTGGTCAATATCATGTGACAGGATGTGACATCATTCAGACACCTGCAAAGGACCACATGGTGGTCAACTCTCTTTTAACTATTTGAAAAATTCATGTTTTCACTTGTTCATACGCATGTCCAGAAACATCGCGTCATTCGGTACAACCGCTATAAAACATGGAAAATGTTGTTATATGTTAAAAACTTTTACTAAATTTAAAATGTTTGCTAGCTAGCTAGATATCAGCCTGTTAGCATTGTTTGAAAATATCGTCATTTGGTATAACCAAAAGTGTCATTCGGTAAAACCGAAATTTTGGTTAAACCAAATGACTTTTTTGGTGACAAATTTTGTCCATCTTGTAAAAAATGACAAAATCAGTGTTAATTGATTATAAAAACCACATAATCTCATTGTTAACACTTCATAAAACTTCAAAATTAATTATAACTCCATATATATGTATATGCAAAAGAAATGTTTTTGTTAAGTAACATGATGTACCTTCCTCTGTGGGCACGTAGATATTGAGGTACAGACAGTCTTCGCTCTGGTCGTGCACGTATGTTGCTACCGTGTCCAGGTTGGCGGTAAACCACACCGGCAACATGTCAGTGAGCAGCAGTCGGTCCTCCAGGTACTGCGGACACACCGGAGCGAACTGTGTGGCGTTCCTGATGCCTGGCCACGACGAGGGCGGCTCGGGGGCCTGAAACCTGCGTTCTCCAGTAGGTGGCATCGCATAAGGTACGCCCAGATATTGCTCCACAGGGCCCAAGATCTCACTGGGCAACGCCACCCTCAATCCACGCAGCTTCCCGTAGTTCGTGGTGACGGTGGTGTATTGTGCTTGCTGACAAATGACGAGTGAAACTCCCCAAATCAAAGTGAGAATCTGAAGGATCATTCTTGTAGTGAGCAAATGTGCAAACATGCTGAAAGAAGTAGGTATCCGGGTGTAATCCTTACAACTGCAAATCTGTTAATCCAAAGCAAGAGCAAATGTGTCACGAATCCTCAGGCGAGCTCTTTCCATTCCTCCTGATGTTGGCGCGTTTGGTCTGTCGGAGCTCCGGCTCTCATGTTGACGGTATCTTCCATGTTTGCTGATTTAATTCCAGTCAGACTGATCCGTCTGTGGGAGAGAGAAATCATGATTTACACCAGAAGCCCTTGAGCAGAATCATACTCAGTGTGGATGAACAATTGGGGAAATAAAAACCCTTAAACCAGTCTGAGATGGTTAGCTAGTCTAGACCATCTCAAGTCAAGTCAGATTTATTTCTATAGCGCTTTATGCAATGCAGATTGCCAAAGCAGCTTCACAGTAATAAACAGGAAAATAACTGAGACCAATTTAAATTCAGCTTCACTGCAAAAAAATGATGCTCTTCCTCAGTGTTTCTGTCTTGTTTTCCAGAACAAATATCTAAACATAATTAAATCAAGATACATTTACTGGAGAAGCAAAATAAGCCTTATTTTCTGAAAAATATATCAAAATTAAGTGCGTTGTCATAGAGGCATTGGGGTTGGTTTATATCATTTATATATGCACTTTATGTGCCATCTACCAAGCCACTCCCTAGCAACTAAACAGAGTACCATAGCAACCATTTAGGAAGACCTATATCTCTGCATCAGAACATCAGGCTCTTTTGCAGTCTTCTAGCAAACAAGACTTCCAACATGATTTTTGTACATTTATAGATAGTTGTAATGTTGAATATATGCTAATGTGTGGTTTTTGGACCATGATTTGGTATTGAGTGTATTTTTAATGATTTTCTGCATGTGATAATTGACAATGTATGTTTTTAAGAGTTTTGTGGACCCCAGGAAGACTAGCGGTGCTCTTGGGCATAGCTAATGGGGATCCAAATAAATAAATAAATAAACACTGCAAGCAGTGAGAAGCTACATGCTAATAGCTATTAGCTAAGTGCCAAAACATGTTAAAAATCCTTATTATTAAAATGTGATAAAAACAAGTCAAAATGTGCAAGCATCATGCTAACAACATTGTAAATCATTGCCTAGCGGAATGCTAAAAGCATGTTAACACATGCTAGCAACATCTAATGTTAAAACATGTTAGCATCATGCTAACGACATGTTAACCGTGTTAACATAATGTTAAACAAAAATCCTAATTATTAAAACACTATTAAAAACAAGTCAAAATGTGCAAGCATCATGCTAACAACATGGAAAATCATGTTAACATTTCCTAGCTGCATGCTAAAAACATGCTAACACATGCTAGCAACATCTAATGTTAAAACATGCTAGCATCATGCTAACAACATGCTAACCATGTTAGCATAATGCTAAACAAAAATCCTAATTATTAAAACATTATTAAAAACAAGTCAAAATGTGCAAGCATCATGCTAACAACATGGAAAATCATATTAGCATTGCCTAGCTATGTGCTAAAACATGTTAACACATGCTAACAAGATCTAATGTTAAAACATGCTAGCATCATGCTAACGACATGCTAACCGTGTTAGCATAATGTTAAACAAAAATCTTAATTATTAAAACATTTTTAAAAACAAGTCAAAATGTGCAAGCATCATGCTAACAACATGGAAAATCACGTTAACATTTCCTAGCTGCATGCTAAAAACATGCTAACACATGCTAGCAACATCTAATGTTAAAACATGCTAGCATCATGCTAACGACATGCTAACTGTGTTAGCATAATGTTAAACAAAAATCCTAATTATTAAAACATTATTAAAAACAAGTCAAAATGTGCAAGCATCATGCTAACAACATGGAAAATCATGTTAACATCACCTAGCAATGTGCTAAAACATGTTAATACAAGCTAGCAACATCTAGTGTTAAAACATGATAGCATCATGTTAACTTGTTAACCGTGTTAACATAATGATAAACATATTAACATCTTGCTAACAACATGTTAATCCTAAACTTATTAGCCTCTTGCTAAACTACATGCTATCAACATGCTAATCATGTTAACATCTTGCAAACAACGTGCTAATCTTGTTAACATGCATCTTGCTAAACTAAATTTTAACAACAGTAATTGTGTTAACATCTTGCAAGCAACATCCTGTTAGCATTATGCTATAAACATGCTAATTGTGTTAGCATTAATGCTAACTTTCTATTCACCAAAGAATCCTGAAAAATAAAATGTATGACGGTTTCCACAAAAATATGAACTGTTTTCAACATTGATAATAATCATAAATGTTTCTTGAGCAGCAGATCATCATATTAGAATGATTTCTGAAGGATCATGTGACACTGAAGACTGGAGTAATGATGCTGAAAATTCAGCTTTGATCACAGGAATAAATTACACTTTACTATATATTCACATAGAAAACAGCTGTTTAAAATTATAATAATATTTCACTATTTTGACTGTATTTTTGATCAAATAAATCCAGCCTCAGTGATCAAGATATTATTAAGAACACAATATTAAGTTATAAGCAACATCTCATCTCTGGCTGATCAAAATGTCTTCTTGGTTAAACAAATTAAGCTGGAGTGGACAGACACACAAAAAAGCTGGATCTTAATGTCATTAATAAACACCAACCAGGTTGAAAAAAGACCACAGGAATCTCAAAAGAGATCTCAGAAACACTAAACCTAGCTATAGTTATCAGCGTGTCAACAAATATTCATGAGCGACTGTGAATCTTAGTGGATTCACTCCTGCATTTCAATGCATTCGTCACTCCTAAAAACATGGCAGTGTTTGTGTGGCCTAACAGTAAAGCCAAACCATAGTAGTGTATTTTTAAAGGTGTTTGTGTGCCGATGGAGCGACAGGTAACGAGGCTGTGAGAAAACACACTCAGCTTTGTATTTTGCATCCATTAAAATGAATGAAATGTTCAGAGCCTTGCCTGGCAGGAGAAAGTCCAGGCTCTCTAATAACACGGGCCGGTATAAATCTGGCTCGCTCATTCAGCAGTCGTCTCTGAACGCTCAAAGCCATTAACAAAGCTGTCAGGCAGACATCTGCAGCGGTTAGCAAGATCTCATCTGTGGGCGTCGACTGTTGAGCAACACGGCAAAGGTATGAGATATATTCTTCATGAGGATCTTTGTCTTTCAAGTGAAAATGTCTGAACATCCTTATAAAGCGAGATATTAAGGCTTGTTTTCAGAGAACGCATCTTGAATATAAAGATACTAAGAGAAAACAAGTGAAATAAAATTCAATAAAAATTAAATGCAAAAACAAAATACACTTTTTCAAAAAATATAATCTTGAATATAAAGATAATATGCATAAACAAGTGAAATAAAACTAAATAAAAATTAAAAGCAGACAAAATACACTTTTTTAAAAAAAAATCCATCTGGAATATAAAAATATTAAGAGAAAGCAAATTAAATTAAAATTAAATGCAAAAACAAAATACATTTTTTCAGAAAAAATAACCTTCAAAATAAATGTATTAAAAATAAACAAGAGAAAAGTGAAATAAAACTAAATAAAAATTAAAAGCAAACAAAATACACTTTTTC
This sequence comes from Hypophthalmichthys nobilis, assembly GCA_037950665.1. NCBI lineage: Eukaryota > Metazoa > Chordata > Actinopteri > Cypriniformes > Xenocyprididae > Hypophthalmichthys > Hypophthalmichthys nobilis. Next base: position 37,227,488 of record CM075474.1, read on the forward strand.
AGAAAAGAATTCATCTCGAATATAAAGATATTAAACAAACGAGAAAACAAATAAAACTAATAAATGCAAAGACAAAATACACTTTTTCAGAAAATTCATCTTAAATATAAAGATATTAAACAAACAACAAGAGAAATAAAATTAAATAAAAATTTAATGCAAAAAAATACAGTTTTTCAGGAAAAAATAATCTTGAATATAAAAATATTCATAAACAAGAGAAAACAAGTGAAATAAATATAAATAAAAAATAAAATGCAAAGACAAAATATACTTTTTCAGAGAATGCATCTTGAATATAAATATATTAAAAAATAAACAAAAGAAAACAAGTAATATAAAATTGAAATAAAAATGAAATGCAACAACAAAATACACTTATTTTAGAAAATAATTCATCTTGAATATAAAGATATTAAATAAACAAGAGAAAACAACTGAAATAAAACTAATAAATGCAAAGACAAAATACACTTCTTCAGAAAATTCATCTTGAATATAAAGATATCAAACATAAACGAGAAATAAAATTAAATAAAAATTAAATGCAACAACAAAATACACTTTTGCAGAAAATCTATCTTGAATATAAATAAGCATAAACAAACGAAATAAAAATGAAATACAACAAAATACATTTTTCAGAAAATAATATATCATGAATATAAAGTTATTAAGCATAAACAAGAGAAAACAAGTGAAATAAAACTAAATAAAAATGAAAGAATACACTTCAGTTCTCTTTCAACAAGTCTTAATATCAAATTTGCTTCTCTGGTAAATGTCTTGCTTTAAGAATGTTTGTATAGGACAAAAAAAATGAAGAAAAAAAATGAGAATTTGAACTTTTTCCAGTGTAAACAAGCTGAAGCAAAACCTCAGAAGAGTAACTTGTAATTTGTTCACATTTGCGTTGAGCATTATTGCTGCTTTCAAGGGGAAAAGCATTACATAAACTATTGAGCTTAAATGAATCGAGTCGAGGCAGAATTAAAAAAAGATGTATATCGTGTCTCAGTTGGTTTGTCAGAGCGCATCAAGCTAATTTAATTTTCAGGAGAATAATATTCTTCACTTCCTCATCAGCAGGATTCAGGCTCAACAAACACAAAACTTTTAATTAGTTTTCACACAAAACCTTGACGATCACAAGCACGTTGTTCTTGGCAAGTTTGGACGTGTCGCAGTTTTCACATCATCCCTAATTCCTTTCTAAACGAACAATGCTGTTTATTTACAGAGAATCTGCTGCATGTCACAGCTGACAGAGCGAAACCATCGTTTGTGCTAAAACAAACCTGTCCGGCTTCAACTGAATGTTTGATCAGGCTGTTTGTGTGTTTCATGCATTCCTGCAGCTCAAACAGGCGCTCGCAACACCAAGGTCATGGGTTCGATTCCTAGGGAATGCATTACCTGATAACATGTAAACATTGATAAAAGCATCTACCAAATGCATAAATGCAAATGTTTCAGTTGTGATGCAGAGATGAAGTTTTCCATTACTTTTCCAGTTGTTTGTGATTAATGGATAAGGATTTTTCCTGTGCATTTTATACTTAATTTCTAGCCATGCTGCCATCTTTTCTCATGGACGCTCACTGAGTCAATCACCAGAGCCATAAATGTCATGTAGTCGTGTAATTACAGCATCTACCAGCAGGTGACATCTGCTCGACACAACCAGCCAAACCTTTATAAATAAATAACTAAATACTGCATGCAAAAACTTCCCAGAATGTTATTATGTGTTCCTAATAAGCGGCTGTGTGCATCTGATCATATTACGTGAGATTTGCTCCAGAGTCATATGCTAAAAACACACTTTAACCAAACATCATCTTAAAGAAAATCTGTTCTGCTTTTCTCCATCTTCATCTTTCTTTACTGTGTAATGTTGCTGTTTGAGCATGAAAAAGATCTGCAAAATTCCAGTTCTTCTCTATATCAGTGTCAGTGTTTCTGAACTCCCTGAAACGCCTCCAGTGTAGTCTTGAGTTTTCGTCACAATATTCCTCATTTAAATAATTCATGCGCAGAATAAAGGGGCGGGGCCTGGTTGAGTTAGTTAGTAGTGTGTTGAAACTGGCGGTTATGGTAAGGGGCGGGACATTTCCCAAACACCAATCACAACACACTGCTCCAGCCGACCAATCAGAGCACATTGTGCTTTTCAGAAGGAGGGGCTTTATACACTCTAAAAAATCTTGGGTTATTTTTTCTACCCAAGTGCTGGGTTGAGCCTTTTGGGGGGTTATTTTGGGTAGATTTTGTGTTACTCAGATCCTGGGTCAGACGTAACAACCCAGGGGTTGAGTTATTTATCGCCGGCTTTTTGCGCCCTCTTCAGGAGAGAGCAGTGCAGCTCCATCAAATTGGTGCATGTCTTCCATAAAATACAGGTTTGTTTACGTTTCATTTTATCTAAAAATTTGTTATTGTTCTGTATACAGTGCTCAGCGTAAATGAGTACACCCCCTTTGAAATGTAACTTTTTAAACAATATTTCAATGAACACAAAAACAATTTCCAAAACTTTGACAAGACTAAGTTTAAAATAACATCTGTTTAACTTATAACATGAAAGCAAGGTTAATAATATAACTTAGAGAACAAAATTTCCAGTTTTACTCAAATTAGGGTGATGCAAAAATGAGTACACCCCACTGAAAGTCTCTGGAGCAAAGCTAAATTTTAGACTACAAATGTCTAATTTAACAAGAATTCAACCACAGGTGAGTCTAATTCTTCATTACACAGGTGTCCAGCAGACGGTTGACTATAAAAGGGTGTTAAAACCCCTTCCCATTTCATGCTGTCAGCAATGGCACCACATGGAAGAGAAATGTCACAAGACCTGAGAAAGAAAATCATTTCAGAAAGGTGAAGGCTACAAGAAGATCAGCAAAGCTTTACTTATCAGTCAGAATACTGTAGCAGAAGTGGTACAAAAATTTTAAAAAGATGGAACTGCAACATCTCTCAGAGACGTCCAGGTCGTCCACGGAAGTTAACACCTCGACAGGAGCGTCTTCTGATGAGAAGGGTTGAAGAAAATCGGCATGCAAGTTCACTGCAGTTATCTAAAGAAGTAGAAAGCCAAACTGGGCTGACTATTTCCCGTGACACAATACGGCGTACACTGCAGAGGAATGGCATCATGGGTGCCGTCCACGAAAGAAGCCTCTCCTAAAGCCCAGGCACAAAAAAGCCCGCCTAGAGTTTGCCAGGGCCCATGAAGACAAAGATGAAGACTACTGGGACTCTATACTCTGGAGTGATGAGACCAAGATAGATGTTTTTGGAACTGATGGCTTCAAAACTGTATGGTGTTGCAAAGGTGAGGAATACAAAGAAAAATGCATGGTGCCTACAGTGAAACATGGTGGTGGAGTGTCTTTATGTGGGGCTGCATGAGTGCTGCTGGTGTCGGGGAGCTGCATTTCATTGATGGCTTCATGAATTCACAGATGTACTGCTCTATACTGAAAGAGAAGATGCTATCATCACTCCGTGCCCTTGGTCGTCGTACACTTTTCCAACATGACAATAATCCTAAACACACATCTAAGGCCACTGTTGGATTTCTGAAGAAGAACAGGGTGAAAGTGATTCAGTGGCTCCTGATCTGAACCCAATCGAACACCTATGGGGAATTCTGAAGAGACAAGTTGAGCGTCACTCTCCATCCAGCATCCAGTCTCTAAAAGAGCTCATTCTTGAAGAACGGAAAAAGAGAGATGTTGCAAAATGTCGCCAACTTGTTCATTCCATGCCTAGAAGACTTGGTGCTGTCATTAAAAATCATGGAGGCCATACAAGGTACTAGATGTAGTAGTTTTTGTTGTGGGGTGTACTCATTTTTGCATCACCCTAATTTGAGTAAAACTGACAAATGTGTAATCTGAGTTATATTATTAACATTACTTTCATGTTATAAGTTAAACAGATGTTATATTAAACTTAGTCTTGTCAACATTTTGTGTTCACTGAGATATTGTTTAAAATGTTACTCTTCAAAGAGGGTGTACTCATTTACGCTGAGCACTGTATCATTTAATTTTAGCAACATACAGGGGCATGATGTGAGTCACCTAAACGAGTGTCGCGTTGGTCTTTTCGCGTGATGGAAACGCCTGATGCCTTACATAACATTTTATGATTTTATTCAAAAAGATACAGAATATAAATACTTAGGATGTTAAAATATGTTCTAAGAATTGTACACTGATTATTTATGGACAGGTTATGGAGTCAGTCACAGTATTTTTCGGCTACGAGTGAAACACAGGCGGCGGTCTGAAGTAAAAAATGAATAAAAATTAATCAACCCATAATGCTGGGTTAAATGAACAACCCAATTTGCTGGGTACAATTGGGTTGTTTTTAACCCAGTGTTTTTTACAGGAACTAAACAGAGCGTTACTGACAGACTGGGAAGAGAGGAGCTGCAACAATGGAGAATATGAGGACAATAATCAACATTCAAGCAGAAAAACCTGTTCTAGTAGAGCTCAAAAAACTCTGTAATTTTTGTTTTATTTACAACTTTGAAAAGTCATGTTTACAGTGTATTTGGAGCTTGCATTTGGACATGGTCACTGTGGAAAAATGCACATTTTTCCAAAGCAGGTTCAGAATGACATTATGAAGTGACAATAATGACAGATCTTTCATTTTTTGGGCGAACTTTCCTTTTAAACCTGCGGTAATGCTTGTGGCTGTTCTTTTGTGATGCTTTTAGAAGCGGCTCCCTGCGGGTGGCTTTTAAACTCTATTCCTGTCTGCCGAAGCTATTTGTCCATGATTTTTGAGGCTGTGACACATTTAATAATGATGCACATGCAAGTCAGACACTGACAGTGCATCAATGCAAATCAGACCTCATTTACTGCTGACAAATGCTGTTGATTTGCAATCAAACTAATGCATTTCACCTACTTTAAAGGTGATTTAGTCCTCTTTCATATAGCGTTTCGGTTACTTTGTGCACCTGGAGGTCCACTGATTTAATGTTGAGAACACAAAGAAGACAAAAATAATGAAATCTGATCACTAATAGAATGAATAATACTCACATTAATGGCAATGCATGCATCCCGTACCATGACGATGTGTATACACTAAAAAATGCTAGGTTAAAAATAACCCAAGTTGGGTTTAAAATGGACAAACCCAGTAATTGGGTTGTTTTAACCCGGCGGTTGGGTTAGATGTTTTTTCCTAATTTGCTCAGTAGTTTTATTTAACTCAACTATTGTTTAAAGGTTACTGTATTGTTGCTTAAAACGAACCCAAAAAAATGTAAATGAACATTTATTAATAAGTTTAATGAATAAATGTTCACCTTTTGATTATTATTGTTTCCTCTAGTAATTATGTGTCTAATTTTTAATTTCCAACCTATTTTTGGTTCATTTTAAGCCAGACATACAGTCATTTTTGAACAATAGTTGGGTTAAATAAAACTGGCCAGCATGTTGGGCAAACATTTAACCCAACCACTGGGTTAAAACAACCCCATCACTGGGTTTTTCAATTTTCAACCCACCTTGGGATGTTTTTAACCCAGCATTTTTAGAGTGTATGATCAGCTACATATTTTAATGGTGTCCACTACAATGGTCAAACCTTCAAAAACTATTTTAATCATCTAAACCACCTTCGACAATTTCCCATAATTCTATACGACTGCCATCTTTTTAATGACAATGTGTTTTATTTTTGAAAACATGGCTGAAAAAGTGGTGATGCACCAAGTACCTTGTTTGCTATTGCAGGATAGATGTGCAACTCTCTCAAAAATCCTTTTGAAGGAAAAATGGGAATGTTTCTTTTGTTATAATAATATATTAATCATTCATGCATCAGAAGGTTGATATAAGTGGGTCTTTGCATTAAAGCACAGGCCGTTACATACAAGTCACCAGCTATTATTGGGGTTCTCAAGCATCATCATCTAAATCTTAATGAATGAAACGAGCTGCAAATCCAAATATTTAAGATTTCTGGGGGAAAAAACCCCAAAAGCATAACACATTAAAGCTGTGCAATCGATGTGAACGTGTAAAGTAGGTTATTAAATCCCTCACAGATCTTACCTGCTTCACCCGGTTACTGTCCTGCGACTAACAGCCTGAATAAACCCTGTCACTTCTTTATGAGGTAAAAAATGAAAAATTGGCAGAAATGTAGCCGTATTTTCGACTATTTTTCATCAGTCACGCTGTTGTCGTGACTCAAAACGATCGTTAAACATCTATATGATGATATACAGAAAGTCGAGAAAAATCTGAGAGGGAAAAAAAGACCATCTTCATACAGATATAGCCTGTGCAACCTGCGGGTACATTTAAAATGCATAACCAGGCACAGCTGCTTACCTTCACAACAGCAAAACCTGAGGTGAACGAAATCTTAAATCCGAGAGATCAAGAAAAAAGACCGTCCGAACGAGCAAAAGATGCGGACACTGACGCCAGCGCGGAAAATCTCCATAAAACGGCGCGCATATTCATCGATTCCTAAAAAGGCAGGGGAAAAAACGTCCTTGCATCAGTGAAAATAATCCCGCACACAATAATCTCGATGCTCTGATCGATTCCAGCGTCTTGATGTGTGTCTTGCTCGATTCAGCTCTATTGGGTTTGTGTCGAATGAGAATCTCAGCGGCTGCGGACTGACTGACTGCATTAAACCTCACCGAGAGATTCACATGAGAGAAAAATGGAGAACTTCAGAAATGACAGGACACCGTGCCTTCAGAAAAGTGTTGTAGTGAGACACACCTAATGCCAGGTTGTGCACCATTCGCGATGGGATGAAGAATGGTTTCTGCCCAGCTAACAAAAATATGCTCTAAGAACGTTTGGTTAACGTTCCCATTAAGTTATGAACACGTTATTTCTGAATGCTCTCTGGACATTCCATTTTAACTATTTGCAAACATTATGGCAACATTTTGAATGTTCTCTGAACGTTCTGAAGCATTTGAAAAACATTAGAAAATATCTAATTACTAATAACGTTTTGTGTTAATAACGTTATGTATTTATAACCTATTGAGAACATTATTAAAGAACAGGTAACTCGAGTTATGAATAACTGAATATATAAATATTATTTCTGGCATTTTTGGGGATTCTGGCGTAATATCGGACCAGTTACAGGTGTATTCTTGGGCTTCTGGATACACTTAAAAATTGTGGGTTATTTTTTCTACCCAAGTGCTGGGTTGAGACCTTTAGGTCATTTTTGGGGGTTATTTTTCAGTGTTTAGGTAGCTTTTGTGTTACCCAGCTCCTGGGTCAGACGTAACAACCCAGCGTTTGGGTAGTTTTTGTGTTACCCAGCTCCTGGGTCAGACGTAACGACCCAGCGTTTGGGTAGTTTTTGTGTTACCCAGCTCCTGGGTCAGACGACCCAGCGTTTGGGTAGTTTTGTGTTACCCAGCTTCTGGGTCAGCGACCCAGCGTTTGGGTAGTTTTTGTGTTACCCAGCTCCTCGGTCAGACGTAACGACCCAGCGTTTGGGTAGTTTTTGTGTTACCCAGCTTCTGGGTCAGACGTAACGACCCAGCGTTTGGGTAGTTTTTGTGTTACCCAGCTCCTGGGTCAGACGTAACGACCCAGCGTTTGGGTAGTTTTTGTGTTACCCAGCTCCTGGGTCAGACGTAACGACCCAGCGTTTGGGTAGTTTTTGTGTTACCCAGCTCCTCGGTCAGACGTAACGACCCAGCGTTTGGGTAGTTTTTGTGTTACCCAGCTCCTCGGTCAGACGAACGACCCAGCCGCTTGGGTAGTTTTTGTGTTACCCAGCTCCTGGGTCAGACGTAACGACCCAGCCGCTTGGGTAGTTTTGTGTTACCCAGCTTCTGGGTCAGACGTAACGACCCAGCGTTTGGGTAGTTTTGTGTTACCCAGCTCCTCGGTCAGACGAACGACCCAGCCGCTTGGGTAGTTTTTGTGTTAACCAGCTTCTGGGTCAGACGTAACGACCCAGCGTTTGGGTAGTTTTGTGTTACCCAGCTCCTGGGTCAGACGTAACGACCCAGCGCTTGGGTAGTTTTTGTGTTACCCAGCTCCTGGGTCAGACGTAACGACCCAGCGTTTGGGTAGTTTTTGTGTTACCCAGCTCCTCGGTCAGACGTAACGACCCAGCGTTTGGGTAGTTTTTGTGTTACCCAGCTCCTCGGTCAGACGTAACGACCCAGCGTTTGGGTAGTTTTTGTGTTACCCAGCTCCTGGGTCAGACGTAACGACCCAGCGTTTGGGTAGTTTTTGTGTTACCCAGCTCCTCGGTCAAACATAACGACCCAGCGTTTGGGTAGTTTTTGTGTTACCCAGCTCCTCGGTCAGACGTAACGACCCAGCGTTTGGGTAGTTTTTGTGTTACCCAGCTCCTGGGTCAGACGTAACGACCCAGCGTTTGGGTAGTTTTTGTGTTACCCAGCTCCTGGGTCAGACGTAACGACCCAGCGTTTGGGTAGTTTTTGTGTTACCCAGCTCCTCGGTCAGAGGTAACGACCCAGCGTTTCGGTAGTTTTTGTGTTACCCAGCTCCTGGGTCAGACGCAACAACCCAGCGTTTGGGTAGTTTTTGTGTTACCCAGCTTCTGGGTCAGATGTAACAACCCAGCATTTGGGTAGTTTTTGTGTTACCAAGATCCTGGGTCAGACGTAACAACCCAAGTGTTGAGTTATTTATCACAGGCTTTTAGCGCCCTCTTCAGGAGAGAGCAGTGCAGCTCTGTCAAATTGGTGCATGTCTTCGGTAAAATGCAGGTTTGTGTACGTTTTATTTTATCAAAAAAATTAATTATTGTTATTAGTTATTGTTCTTTATATCATTTAATTTTATGCAAAGCAACATACGGGACGCGATGTGAGTCATTTAAAGGGGTGTCGCGTCTGTCTTTTCGCATGATGGAAACGCCTGATGCCTTGCATAAAATTGTATGATTTTATTCAAAAAGATTCAAACAGAAACACAATATAAATACTTAGGATGTTAAAATATGTTCTCAGAATTTGTTCACTGATTATTTATGGACAGGTTATGGAGTTAGTCACAGCATTTTTCAGCTAAGAGTGAAACGCAGGCGGCGGAGGAACGGTGGAAACAGGACAACAGAGACTGGTCGATTACACTTGAGTTACTTCTAAATGTTTAATTTTTACTTCTTATCCCCCGGTTTCACAGGCAAGGCTTAAGCTAGTCCCAGGTTAAAATACATGTTTGAGCTGTTTTAACTGAAAGCAACTTGTACTGACATATCTTAAAATATGTCGGTGCCATTGTTTTGTCTCAAGATGCACATCAGTAATGTTTTTTCTAGGGTACATTTATAAAAGATACCCTAATTGAACTAAGGCTTAATCCTGGCTTAGTCTAAGCCCTGTCTGTGAAACTGGGCCTATATTTGTTAAATTAGCTTAAATGTAGGCAAAATGTATTAAAAACGATATAAAATATGCGAAAATAAAGGAATTATCATGCAAACCAGTGGTTGTGTAGAGTATTTAAAAAAAAGTTTAGATTAGTTTAGATTTAAGATTTAAGTTAATCTGTAAACATTAATTCATGTATGAAGTAAAAAAATAAAAATAAATTTTAAAAAAAGCTAATGTTATTAGTATTATAGTAAAAGTGAATCAACCCATAATGCTGGGTTAAATAAACAACCCAATTTGCTGGGTAAAATTAACCTAACATGTGTTCGGTCCTATATTTACCCAGCCTTTGGGTTGTTTTTTACAACTAAAACAATGTGTAGATAAATAACTTTTTTGTGTTTATAACATTATGTATAACATATTGAGAACATTATTAAAGAACAGGTAACTTGAGTTATAAATATTTTGAATATATGAATATTATTTCTGGCACAGTTTTGGGGATTCTGGCATATTATGGCTAATTTCTGGGTAAGTTCTGGGTGAGTTTTGGTGTGCTTCTGGCACTGATCTGGTTGACCTTCGGCAAACAGCACTTGGGCCAACCTTGGGTCATAATTCCATGCGGTATGTTGGCCAAAATCTCTGCCGAAACTCAGCCAGATGCGGCCCAAAACCAATTTGCTATATCTGGGTCTGACTGTTAGCGTTACTGAACGTTTGTTCAACTTTAAGAGAATGTTTCCAGACTATTAGCCAAAGTTCTGCGAACGTTCCCTGTTAGCTGGATACATCACAACCAGCCAAACTGAATTGGATTTCAGGTTGAATTTGAATTCAAGGAATTAGAATTACCATGAAATTAAATTCAAAGAAATTCATTTAACTGTTGTAAGTATTTGAGGCATAATTCACCCAAAAATGAAAATTCTGTCAACTCATGTCGTTCAGATCCTGCCCATATAATAAAGGTCGGTGGGACTGAAAATATTGCTTTAATAATACATTTCATTTTTCAATAAGAATTATCCATTATCATGATCTCAGTCACACAGCATATGGAGCATGTTGAAACAATAGATGATATTAATGATCGATAGTTGTAATGCCATCTATAGAAAAGTTTAAACCCTCATTACACATCTCTGAACGCACAACACGTCCAACCTTGAAGCAGATGATCTACAGCAGCAGAAGACACATCGGAGCCACTCCTGTCAGCTGAGAACATCAAACTGAGGCTACAATTCACACGGGCTCACCAAAATTGGACAATAGAAGATTGGAAAAGCGTTGCTTGGTCTGATGAGTCTGGATTTCTGATGTGACATTCAGATGGAAGGGTCAGAATTTGGTGTAAACAACATGAAAGCATGGATCATCCTGCCTTGTTTCAGCGGTTCAGGCTGCTGCTGGTGTAATGGTGTGAGGGAGATTTTCTTGGCACACTTTGGGCCTCTTAGTACCAATTGAGCATCATTTAAACGCCACAGCCTGTGTGTTGATGCTGACCATGTCCACAGTGTTCTCATCTTCTGATGTCACAAAGCTCAAATCATCTCAAACTGGTTTCTTGATCATGACATTGAGATCACTAAACTCAAATGTCCTCCACAGTCACCAGATCTCAATCCAATAGAGCAGCTTTGGGATGTGGTGGAATGGGAGATTCGCATCATGGATGTGCAGCCGACAAATCTGCAGCAACTGTGTGATGATATCACGTCAATATGGACCAAAATCTCTGAGGAACATTTCCAGCAGCTTGTTGAATCTGTGCCACAAAGAAGTTCTGAAAGCAAAAGGGGGTTTTATGGGATTTTCTGAGATGATCATTGGGACAAAACCAAGTATAGTAGAGTACTCACATTAAACCCTGCAGTGTCATTCAGGACATAGTGTAAAGAACATTTAAACAATCTAAAGGACCATTGATGATAAAGGTTATACAAGAAACCATCAATGCCAATAAAGAACCTTTATTTTTAAGAGTGTACATTAACCAAAAAACCTTATTTTATCAGTTCAGGATAATTAGGACATTTTCCCCCAGTCATCTCAATGGCACAAAGTGCCCCAATTTACTTGAATTCACTCTACATCACGACTGTATATTATGTTGTAGCACAATATAAAAAATGTGAAGGGTAAACTTACTCATGCTGTGATGAGAGGAGATGAGATGCACTTCAACTGACCCCCAAATGGGACATGAGGACAGAAACGCAGGCCCGGCTGATTGATATGTCATCCCTGACATTAGGTAGGAGGTTAAATTAGTTATTGAACCAGCTGCAGGCTGATATCATCTGTGTAACAGTTTGGACAGCCAGACAGATGATTGCATAGATCATATGACCATCCTGATACATCAAACAGCTTTGACTATGTTGTGTATGAGTTTGGAGAGAAATAAATTATTATACTAATCCCTGTTAGTGGAATATGAATGTGTGTTTGTGCAAATGTGGATGGACACCTGTGTTTTTAATGCATTTAAATGTGAGCGTGAATCCTATAAACCACTGCTGTGATTCTGTGAATGAGTCGAGACACAATCCTGAGTGACATCACTGCAAAAACACAAACAAAAATACACAGATTTAATGCATGTTTGTTACTGCCTTTTTCAGGAATAAAATGCAAAAAAAAGATTTTCTTATCTAGTATTTTTGTCTTGTTTTCCAGTACAAGTATCTAGACATTCTTAAACCAAGAGCTGAAACAGAACGTCCTTCTGTGAGTATGTGCAGTATTCTCTTCACTGGTTTGATGTTTGCTCTTTTATCTTGACATCTAGATTATTTTTCAGCTCTGACAGGTAAGCGTTATCTACTGAATTCAAAGATGTTGGTTTTATTTTTGACATGCCTTTGTGTTCCCTCAGAAGTGTATAGAAGCTTGTTTCTGCCATAGAACAAAAAATAAAAAAGGTAATTGCTGCTTTTTATCTTGCAATTCTGATTTATATATATATATATCTCACAATTCTGGAAAAATAATTGTCGTATTTGCGGTAAAATATCTCGCAATTCTGATTGTTTCCCGCAATTCCAAGTTTATATTATGTCAGTTATCAATTATGACTTTTTTTCAGATTTGTGAGATATCGGGCCAGATTTACAACAGCTTGCACCAGTGCAAACCCTCTTTTGGTGTTAAAAAACTACTGTCAGGATTTACAAAAGACACGCAGTGAGAAATTAGCAATAAAAAGGCATGGACAGTTATTTTTGCAGCTGATCTTATTGCATATATACAGTTGTAGGAGTTTCCCTTTCGGATGCAAATTTTATGGGAGGAGAGTATTTAAATAAATCATGCACCGTGATTTACTAAGGTTTACGCTAGTCGATTTAATAATTATTAAATTATTTATAATTTATTTAAAGATCCAGTAAGCGATTTCTGAGAAATGCTCTTGAAAGTGGATCGGACCGAGCAGCACAACACGCTTGTAGCTGTAGGGGGCGTGTCCACTCATGATGGGGGAGGAGAGAGAGTGAGCCAATCAACAGTAGGGGGCGTGTCCACTCATGATGGGGGAGGCGAGAGAGTGAGCCAATCAACAGTAGGGGGCGTGTCCACTCATGATAGGGGAGGCGAGAGAGTGAACCAATCAACAGTATTTTGCTTCACTTCACTGATAAACAGACATCCACTCTTGCATTGCATGTTGCATTTTAGGGGCGGGGCAATGAAGGGAGGGCCATGTCTGTTGGGGTTGATTTCAATTAACAGTGTTTCTCAGAAATTGCTTACTGCACCTTTAACGCCCCCAAAAAGCATGTCTTAACCCATATTGTGCCTGTGTTGTCAGTAGAAGATTCACAGAACTTTCCATCTGAGCTTTTATGGGATTGTGGTCTAATTTGCCGTTTAGTATAAAGTCAGAATTTTGAGATTTAAAAAAAATTGCAATTACTATTTTTTATTGTTTATTCTGTGGCAGACGCTTCCATAGAATTATGCTTTAACTGAGACAAACACACCAAATCTTCAAAAACGGTCCTGTCTGCAGAGAGTCAAGCTGTTATTTATAAAGTGCAACAAAACATACTGCAAAGCAACTTTTTAAATTCTTAAACATAGTGATCATCAGACTCTTTCTTCCTTTGGACGCCATGTTTGTCTCTCTGATCAGTAGTCTGAACGCATGGCGCATCCAAGGTGCCTTTCCTCACGTTGATCTCGCTCACATATACTGAAGCACCTCTACAGGAACAGACGCTGGGTGTTTTTTCACATTATATCATGCTATTCAGGTAAAGATGATATTTCATATGCACTTCACTTCAACGGCACATTACAGTAGCAGGACTAATTTGCACAGGTCATTTCTAGCACATCGCTTTATCAACACTAGTAGATAGACTCAAACAGATCAGCATTGTATTACAGCATTAGAAAACACAGGGGGCTCCTGGGAAAAGACGTGTTTTACATTACTAGAGTTAAAACTTGGTTTTAAAGGCTGTATATTGTGGGACTCCGTTGTTTTAGAATAAAAAAAAGCCAGTAAAGACACAACAAGCCTTGGGTTATTATAAGCCATATTCATGTGATTTTCACATACAGAGTCAGTGACAACTGTGAACAAACTGTTTCATTAAGAAACAATATTTCCCCCAGGAACTGGTTTTCTGGGGCATTTTTGGAACATCATATACAAAAGTAGCTGTAAATAATGCACAAGAACACAAATATTCAGCAAGAACACTTGTTTACAGAGGCACTGAACCATCACTAGAGGCTTAAAATAGAGTATGATAAAATATGTGTTGTATAATATATTTATAAAAATACGGTGTATTATTCCTAACCTTTGACTGCAGCAAATCAGCATATTAGAATGATTTCTGAAGGATCATGTGACACTGAAGACTGGAGTAATGATGCTGAAAATTCAGCTTTGATCACAGGAATAAATTACACTTTACTATATATTCACATAGAAAACAGCTGTTTAAAATTATAATAATATTTCACAATTTTTACTGCATTTTTGATCAAATAAATGCAGCCTTGGTGAGCAGAAGAGACTTCTTTCAAAAATATTATTCTTACCAACCCTAAACTTTTGAAAGGTAATTTATTTTGAATCATAAAGGTAATTTAAATATAAAATTACTATTGTTTTGCATTAATAAATGCAGTTAATAATAGTTAATAGTAAATGTTAATTTCTTGGAAATGCACATTTGACAGTAAAGCGTTGAGATTGAGTTGAGATGCAGATAAAATTAACTTTTGTTAACAACAATAATGTGCAAAAAAAATTAATTTTTATAGGAAAAAAATTAAATATTCAACTCTTATTAAATCTATCATTATTCTTAGTATTATACTGAACTGACTGACAGCTTCAGTGATTATAACTTGCTTTCTGTGTAATTCAGTTGCAATTTGAAGAAAAGTTTTTGTTTTTCATGAGACTTATAGTTCATACTTCAGCACAAAAAAAGTGCTGAACTTTGGCAATAATTGATTTCTTGATGATATGATATTTTATAATAGTGATTTCATAATGTCTAAATATAAATTCAAAAGCAAAACATGTGAAAAAATATGTATATTAGGGAGTGAAAATTCCACTATTGACCATATCCTGAGACGATGTTCCCACTAAACATGATTTACTCCATTAATTTTTCTCTTCACATCAGTATAATGACTGAAAACCCCTCTTTCTGAAGACACTGCTGCAATTTCGTGAACTGCTTCATGTCTTTTGTAATGCGTTGAACTGAAATGGTTTCCATTTGATTTTTATCTTGATTATTTCAAACAATTGAACAACCAAATCTCATTCAGGTAATTGGAAAATACTGCTCATGTAGTCTTTCCTATTCAGCGCATTGACTAATGTAGAAAGGACTTGATTTTATCAATGAGGAATTAATTGGATGATGAAATTGGATGGTCTCTGTCTGACAGGTGGTTATAAAACAAAACAAAATGACATTTTTTTGATTATGAAGACAATTGTTTTCTTCAGAATAGCCACAATAAGACCATGAACGTGCATTTGGGTAAACAGCATCGATTTGAATTCCTAGTCCATTTTAAACAAATCATACATCTTCCCAGCTCAAAAAGAAAGAAAATCACTAGTTTATATTATACTGGCACTATCAACACAGTAATTGGCCTTTAACTAGCGCTTTAAAATGTTCATCTACAGTGGAATTTAGAGGATTAAAGGAATAATGTTACATTTGTAGGGAATCTAATTGTAAATGTACTTGATCCTGTCAGTGCTCCGTTTGGAGCTCCCGGAGAGGCTTTAAACATTTCCAGCCAGAAGGGAGATGACGTGTGCTGGCTTGAAACTGAATTTTCTCTTTCGGGATCAGTTCACATTAAAGAAAAGGCCTTTATTTTCTCTTTGATGAAGCCAGTTCTCGTCCAGTACATGCAAGAAGATTACAGATGCTTTAATGTGTTTGAATCCACACGACTGCTCATTAAAAGACCTAAATAGAAAACGCCTCGGGGACGAATGAAAATGACTTGGGGACAGTTCATTCATTCTCTCACATTCACTCACAGCCAGGGAGGCTTTCTCATTTATTTGAATCCAGTAGTTAAAATAGCACTTAATGCAGGTTTCCATCCTTACTGTGAATGATCTGATGCATGTTATAGACAAAAGGGGGAAAATCCTTCATTGTAATGTAATATGAATTTAAAGGAATAGTTGACTTCATCCAAAAATTCTGTCATGTTCCAGACCAAACCTGTACGAGTTTCTTTGTTCTGTTGAACACAAAACAAAAATATTTTGAAGAGTGTTGGTAACCAGACAGTTTCTGGTCCCCATTGACTTCCATAGTATTGTTTTCATACTGTGGTTGTCAATGGGGACCAGCAACTGTAAATGTTGGTTTATGTAAAGCTGCTGAAGTGGAGATTTCTGACTCAAACTCACCACCTTTAAAGATAGGTATTGGAACTGAAATATAGATAAAGTGTAATCCGATAAACACTTAAAAGTGTATTTTGCATGGATTATTTCCACCAGTCTGAATCTAAAACAACAGTTTGACAAAAACAAATAGTCATTTACCTGAAACTGACCACTGCATGAAAAACAATGAAAATGGGATGGATGGATTGGAATGGCAGATAGATAGATGGATGGAATTGCAGATAGATGGATGGATTGGAATGACGGATGGATGGATGGATGGATGGTTGACAGACAGACAGACAGACAGATAGATAGATAGATAGATAGATAGATAGATAGATGGATGGATGAATAGATAAGAATGGCAGACAGACGGATGGATGGATGGATGGATGGATGGGTGGATGGATTGGAATGGCAGTTGGATGGATGGATTGATTGGAATGGCAGATAGATAGATAGATAGATAGATGATGGATGGATTGGAATGGCGGATGGATGGATGGATGGATGATAGACAGACAGATAGATAGATAGATAGATGGATGGATAAGAATGGCAGACAGACGGATGGATGGATTGGAATGGCAGTTGGATGGATGGATGGATGGATGGATAAGAATGGCAGATAGATAGATGAATGGAATTGCAGATAGATAGATGGATGGATTGGAATGCTGGATGGATGGATGGATGGATGGATAAGAATGGTAGAGAGATGGATGCATGGATTGGAATGGCAGATGGATGGATGGATGCATGGATGAATGGATTGGAATGGCGGATGGATGGATGGATGGATTGGAATTGCAGATAGATAGATAGATAGATGATAGATGATGGATGGATGGATGGATAAGAATGGCAGACAGATGGATGGATGGATGGATGGATGGATGGATTGGAATGAAATGGCAGATGGATGGATGGATGGATGGATGGATTGGAATGGCAGACAGATAGATAGATAGATAGATAGATAGATGATGGATGGATGGATGGATAGATGGATGGATGGATAAGAATGGCAGACAGATGGATGGATGATGGATGGATGGATGGATGGATTGGAATGGCAGATGGATGGATGGATGGATGGATGGATGGATGGATGGACGGATGGATGGATGAATGGATTGGAATGGCGGATGGATGGATGGATGGATGGATTGGAATGGCAGTTGGATGGATTGATTGGAATGGCAGATAGATAGATAGATAGATAGATAGATAGATAGATGATGGATGGATGGATGGATGGATAAGAATGGCAGACAGATGGATGGATGGATGGATGGATGGATTGGAATGGCGGATGGATGGATGGATGGATGGATGGATTGGAATGGCAGACAGACAGATAGATAGATAGATAGATAGATAGATAGATAGATAGATGATGGATGGATGGATGGATGGATAGATGGATGGATGGATAAGAATGGCAGACAGATGGATGGATGATGGATGGATGGATGGATGGATGGATGGATGGATGGATTGGAATGGCGGATGGATGGATGGATGGATGGATGGTAGACAGACAGACAGACAGACAGACAGATAGATAGATAGATAGATAGAAGGTTCTTGTCTTTTACCAGAGCATTAAGTGTTCATATTGAATGCAAACACACAGAACAGCAGACACACATGGCAGAGGAAGGTTTGGCATTGATGTCTCACAATGATAGAGTAGCCAAGAACAGAGGAGGGTGACCTTTCCTTATTGGAGAAGGGGCACAACTGGGCCGCTGCAGAGGGGAAAAACGACCAGGCCAGGAATGTGTCGTCATAACGGAGCACTTGAAGGTGCCAGGAGCGGGATGAATCAGGCCTGTGAATCACAGCGTCACTGCCAGAACAGAAATAGAAGCAGGACATGTTCTGAACTGAAGTCTGCTCTACCTGCAGAGATGGGTGGATTACTTCACAACTGTATTCTAATACAACAAATGACATACATACATACTTTTGTAATCATATTAATATTAATGTTGTTGTTTTACTGTGAAAATAATGCAAAATATTCTTGCACATTGTATGTGTTTTCCTTGTACAATGTTTTTTAAATTATAATTTTCCATGAACAATCATTTTTATCATTCATATCACTTTTAAAATTATAATTTTTGCACAAACTATCATTTTTATTATACATTTCGCTTTCAAAATGATCATTTTTGCGCAAACTATCGTTTTTTTGTCGTACATTTCGCTTTCAAAATGGTCATTTTTGCGCAAACTATCGTTTTTGTCGTACATTTCGCTTTTAAAATTATCATTTTTGCCCAAACTATCGTTTTTGTCGTACATTTCACCTTCAAAATGATCATTTTTGCGCAAACATCGTTTTTGTCGTACATTTCGCTTTCAAAATGATCATTTTTGCGCAAACTATCGTTTTTGTCGTACATTTCGCTTTCAAAATGATCATTTTTGCCCAAACTATCGTTTTTGTCGTACATTTCGCTTTCAAAATGATCATTTTTGCGCAAACTATCGTTTTTGTCGTACATTTCGCTTTCAAAATGGTCATTTTTGCGCAAACTATCGTTTTTGTCGTACATTTCGCTTTCAAAATGGTCATTTTTGCGCAAACTATCGTTTTTGTCGTACATTTCGCCGTCAAAATGATCATTTTTGCGCAAACTATCGTTTTTGTCGTACATTTCGCCGTCAAAATGATCATTTTTGCGCAAACTATCGTTTTTGTCGTACATTTCGCCGTCAAAATGATCATTTTTGCCCAAACTATCGTTTTTGTTGTACATTTCGCTTTCAAAATGATCATTTTTGCGCAAACTATCGTTTTTGTCGTACATTTCGCTTTCAAAATGGTCATTTTTGCGCAAACTATCGTTTTTGTCGTACATTTCGCCGTCAAAATGATCATTTTTGCGCAAACTCGTTTTTGTCGTACATTTCGCCGTCAAAATGATCATTTTTGCGAAAACTATCGTTTTTGTCGTACATTTCACTTTTAAAATTATCATTTTTGCACAAACTCATTTTTATCATTCATTTCACTTTCAGATTTATTATTTTGCACAAACTATCGTTTTAGGTTTATTTTTCTTACTCCATTGGGAAATTTCTCTGATTCTCTATAATGATGATGATGATGATGATGATGAGATAATAGTTCACAAATCTGTTTACAAATTTATATTCCTTTTCTTAATTTAAATGAACATATTCACACATCATTCACACAGAATATGTCATTATCTATTGCCAAGTTATCGGCTGATACTGATCATCACAAACTATACAAATATGATTCATTAATCAGCTTGGCCAGTGTATATTGGTGTGTCACTAGAGCAAACATAAATATTCCTCTTCCATGATTGTGTGTGTGTGTGTGTGTGTGTGTGTGTGTGTTTATGCTCTGCTGCCTCAGTGGGACACACTGTGTGTATCAATTAGACGTCGGCCCGCTCTGGCCTTGTAAAGCCTGAGGAAAACGTGTTTGACATTCATAAAGCATCCTCTGCCATATGAATCATTCATAGTCACCTCAATGTCACCTTCACTACAGAACCCAACAAAACACAACATGAAGACACAAGGAGTTCTCCAGAAACAACTCAAATACATATAAACCACACAAACTGCCTGTTTTTTCCTCTGAATAAGCCGATCACTGACGCTGCTGTTGTCTGCATCAGAATGACCGAGACGGAGCGATGCTGATGTGGACGTGCTGAAGAGCAGAATATGATGGTAATACAGCGGTCGTCCACAGGCTGTCGCCAGCGACGCTTCGGCACAGAAACCTTGTTATTCCCAACTTAAATAACATCTGCGAGCCGAGGAAGATGTGGTTTATGACACTGACAGGAAAGCCACGCTAATAAAGACAGAAGAGAAGACTGACATGAAGAGCATCAGATGTACATCTACAGCTGAACCTGGAGATGTACTGTACTTTCTATAAGAAATCTAATCTATGCTCCAAGAGGGTTTTTTTTCTCAGCGATGCCATTTTTGCTTTCCCAAAGAACCTTTCAGTGGTCAAGAACCATTTTTATCTTAGTGTGAAGAACATTTTAATAATCTAAAGAACCTTTTTCTGCTATAAAGAACCTTTAGTGGTTCCTCGGATGTTAAAGGTTCTTCATGGAGCCATCAGTGCCAATAAACACCCTTTATTTATAGAGTGTAAAACCAGAAATGATCTCAGCAGAGAGAAAGTGCTCTAAACAACATCACAAAGATTTAGAAGTTGTAAATAAAACAGATTATTGAAGCACATTTTACAAGAAAATACTATTTAAGTCTCTCGACTTCAAAATTTCACGTTTAATGTGTTAGAAATGAGCAATTTCTGAGTGAAAATTGTTTCTACACCAACTTTCTTCTATGTAAATTATAGAGAACAACAGTTGGTTCTGGAAGTAAAGATCTCCATAGGGAAACTTATAAACCTTTAAGAAAAAACCTACTGTGAGCTACAAGGTTGTTAATAGATGGTATTTGCCTCTGTTGAAGCAGACAGTCCGCATTATTTCAGCTTATTTTTAAAATAAAGTTCGTTCTGAAAAACTACATTACCCATAATGAATGGGTAAAATTCCTCTAATCAGAGAGTCAAAACAAGCAACACACGCCAAAAGATCTCATTAGCTCCTCTTCCTACACTCTCAAAATACTTAAATATTTGCATGTATATATATATGCATATTTACATATTTTGCAACTTAAAATATATTGTTTTTATATATATAATCTACATTTTTAAAAGAGTAGTTGTATTTTTTGAGGAAAACATTCCAGGATTTTTCTCCATATAGTGGACTTCACTGGGGTTCAACGGGTTGAAGGTCCAAATGTCAGTTTCAGTGCAGCTTCAAAGAGCTCTACATGATCCCAGACGAGGAATAAGAGTCTTATCTAGAGAAACCATCGGCCATTTTCTACAAACAATATAAATGATATACTTTTTAACCACAAATGCTCATCTTGCACTGCTCTGAGATGTGCCACGCATTACGTAATCACGTTGGAAAGGTCACATGTCGGACGATTTTGAAGTTGGAGGAGAAAATGAGATGGAGTTTTTTGCCCTACTGGGCCTTACTTCCACCTACATCATGTGACCTTTCCAACATGATTTCGTAATGCATGGCACATCTCAGAGCAGTGCAAGACGAGCATTTGTGGTTAAAAAGTATATCATTTATATTGTTTGTAGAAAATGGCCGATGGTTTCTCTAGATAAGACTCTTATTCCTCGTCTGGGATCATGTAGAGCTCTTTGAAGCTGCACTGAAACTGACATTTGGACCTTCAACCTGTTGAACCCCAGTGAAGTCCACTAATAATCCTGGAATGTTTTCCTCAAAAACTTCAATTTCTTTTTTACTGAAGAAAGAAAGACATGTTGGATAACATGGAGTTGAGTAAATTATCAGGAAATTTTAATTCTGAAGTGAACTAATCCTTTAAGTTGTAATAGTGAAAGTTACTGTTAATGAAAAACCGTGTTCAAGCTTACCATAAAACACTGTATTTAACTGATTTATGAGGAGACAGACGTGTGCAACCAAACTACATTTCCCATCATTCTGTGCGTCTGCACATAAACAATACAACTTAAAGAAAAAGCATCAATTACACACCCATTGCTCCTTGTTCAGAAATGAAATATAAAAAAATATAAACATGCACTGTGGACGGAGCCGGTTTACAGATCTGTACAGACTATCATGAGTCAGTGTGTAAAAGCTCAAGTATAGTCTGTAGTGGCTAACTGAACACACATTATAATATCAGAACGCTCTCGGCTCGCTCAGAAGTCAAAGACAGTTCAGGGCTGGTAATATTTTTAGCAACTTTTCCCAACGAATGTCTGAAAAGCAGAGCTGTAAATTGACTGCTATCATCAGAACCTCTCAGGGCCGCTCACGTTAACTCTAGAATCTAATTAAATGTGAGGAAAGCAGCACCCTGACATCTCACAAATGGATCTGAGTATGTTCTCATTTGCATGATTATAATAATAGCAATCTCTGACACTAATGCATGCGTAGAATATTTCAAGGCAGTCATTAGAACTTCTTTGAAGAACAGAGCAAATTAATTTTAAAGGAGGTGAAGAGATGGAGAATAAGACGAGTGTGAGTGTTTTTATGACCACGTTTCTGTCGGCATATAGTCACATTTTAATAAACGGAAACACGGAATCTCTCCATCCATCCATCCATCCATCCATCCATCCATCCATCCATCTATCTATCTATCTATCTATCTATCTATCTATCTATCTATCTGTCATTCTATCTATCTATCTATCTATCTATCTGTCTATCTGTCATTCTATCTATCTATCTATCTATCTATCTGTCTGTCTGTCTGTCTGTCTGTCTGTCCATCTATCTATATATCGTTCTATCTACTTTCGTTCTATCTATCTATCTGTCTTTCTGTCTATCTATCTCTCT
>CM075474.1:37252743-37282743 GCA_037950665.1 Hypophthalmichthys nobilis
GCCCAGAGCATTTCAAACTCGGCTGCGCCCCAAACACCACTGAAACTGCTTTTGGTCAAAGAGTAGAAATGAGATTAAGAGGAAATGGGTTGTTCAGTTCTGGGTTTCCAGGTTGTTCTACAGATATTAGTTTGATCTGTGGCTCTATCAGTATGCACAGTGCTTCATTGTGTACAAGTATACAACAGTCTCCTTACATGCATTGACCTGGGTCATTCCTGTTATACAACACATAACATTCGTGTCTAAATATACACTGAAGAAAAACTGCTCAACGATTTACTTTTTACACTCAGAAATTGCAAGTAAATTTCACAATTACAAAGAAATGACAAGTAACGCATTAAACTAAATGAGAAATTTTGAAGTAGACAGACTGAAATATTAATTTCTATTTTCTTGGAAAACATACTTCAATCATTTTTGTTTTATATACAACTTGAAAAGTCCTAATAACAACCTAGCAACCACCCAGAACTAAAACAACCCAGAACACCCAGTATCACCCAAGCAATGTCCTAGCAACCACCAAGAACACCCTAGTATCATCCTAGCAACACCCTAGCAACCACCCAGAACACCCCAGTATCACCCTAGCAATGCCATAGCAACCATCCGGAACACCCTAGTATCATCCTAGCAACCTCCCAGAACTAAAACTATACAGAACGGCCCAGTATCACCCTAGCAATGGCCTAACAACCACCCAGAACACTCTAGCATCACCCTAGCAACCGCCCAGAACACCCTATTATCATCCTAGCAATACCCTAGCAACCACCCAGAACACTCTAGCATCACCCCAGCAACCACCCATAACACCCTATTATCATCCTAGCAACCACCCAGAACATCCCAGTATCACCCTAGCAATGCCATAGCAACCACCTGGAACACCATAGTATCATCCTAGCAACCACCCAGAACTAAAACCATACAGACCACCCCAGTATCACACTAGCAATTCCACAGCAACCACCAAAAACACCCTAGTATCATCCTAGCAACCACTAAGAACACCCCATTATCCCCCTAGCAACCAACCAGAACACAGTAGTATCATCCTAGCAACCACCCAGAACTAAAACCACCCAGAACATCCCAGTATCACCCTAGCAACCAACCAGAACTAAAACCATACAGAACACCCCAGTATCACACTAGCAATTCCCTAGCAACCACCCAGAACACTCTAGTATCATCCTAGCAACACCCTAGCAACCACCCAGAACATCCCAGTCTCACCCTATCAACCGCCCAGGGGTGTGTTTCCCAAAGCAAACTATGGTCGCAAGTTCCATCGTTACCAATAGAGTTCAATGGGACTTACGACCATGGTTGGCTAACGATGCTTTCGGGAAACGCACCCCAGAACACCCTAGTATCATGCCAGCAACCACACAGAACTAAAACTACCCAGAACACCCCATTATCACCCTAGCAATGCCCTAGCAACCACCCAGAACACACCAGTATCATCCTAGCACCACCCAGAACACTCTAGCATCACACTAGCAATGCCCAAGCAACCACCTAGAACACTCTAGTATCATCTTAGCAACACCCTAGCAACCACCCACAACACTCTAGCATCATTCTAGCAAAGCTCTAGCAACCACCTAGAACACCCTAGCAACCACCAGAACACTCTAACATCACCCTAGCAATGCCCTAGCAACCACCTAGAACACCCTAGTATCATCCTAGCAACCACCACATAGCAGGTACCTAAAAATCATTTGAAAAAAAAAAAATGGCTTTGCAAAAATCATTTTTTACATTGTACCCTGAAAAAATAATGTAGAAACAATTGACACTCAGAAAGTGCTAGTAAATTTGACAAATAATTACAAAGAAACAGCAAACTGTCATGGAACGAAGGTAGACGAATGCAGATTTATAATAGTAAACAGGGTTTAATTCAACAAGCAGGCAGATACGTAACAGTGTGATCACTCACAAACAATAACCAACAATGAACACAGAACAGGCAGGAACTTAAATACACAGATAATGAATACTAAATGGAAACAGCTGATAAGACTTGACTAATTAGAAACCATAGTAACTAACGAGGACTAATGCAGACAAGACAGGACTGAACTAAACTGAACATGAGACAAGCAACACAATGAAATGAATTAGACGTGAATAACGAAGTAGAAAATCTCAAATATTAGTTTCTTGTAAAACATTCTCCAACAATATTTGTTTTGTTTACAACTTCACAAAAAATCTTTTTTTACAATGCACTGGATAAAATATTAAACTCACAAATTGTACAAGTTTTGTACAGATTTAAGCCCCTGCGGTGATAAACATCCTCATCGATACGTAGTAAATTACAACATTAATATTGCATAATAATTTTGTAAAGGTATAGAGTTAGATGTTCTTCAGCACAGAGACGACCGTCTCCTCTATCAGTACTCTTTGAGTGAAACTCTTCGGTCTGAACACTGAAGTTCAAACGGTTGGTTTATATCAAATCAATCTGAGCGCCAGACGTTTGATTAACACTCCAAACATGCTGCTTTATTTTTGTCTCAGATTGATTAGAGCCCTTTACTTGAGGGAAACAGACCCTTAAACCCACATCACTCACAAGAAATCCATGAGTTTTTAGACACATATGATTGATTAAATGGAGCTATAGCTTAGACTGGAGGAAGGTTGATAAATCTCTCCTGCATGTGAAAAATATGCTGAAAATGTACAAATGGTCATAAGCAATATTCAGTACATCAATCACAGCTCACCTGTGTACATATGAGCAAAAGCTGATAATCTCAAAAAGTGCTTCATAATCGTGAATTTAGAATAAATAAAGAGGTTTATTTCTCCAAGAAGAAACGTACAAAACTACATTAATACAACATCACATGCAAAAAGTGATCTTCCTCAGTATTTCTGTCTTGCTTTCCAGTACAAATATCTAAACATTCTTAAATCGAGATACATTTACTGCAGCCGGCCCTGTGTGCGTGAGCTGCACAGTCTGTAAAATGGCATTTAAAGCTGCTGCTGTGATGTTCGCTGGACGTCCGACATGGACACACACGTCTCTGAGCTTCGAACGAGTTCTCTGAGGAAAGTGGCAGCCAACTCAGCAAAAACACCACGGCAGAGAGAACGATTTATTGATTGCACAGTTCCCATCTGCCCAGCTTTCACGTTAGCTGAACGTAAGGAAAAGGTAAAAGGTCCATCATGTGTGGAGAGAACTGTTAAAGCACCAGACACATTAATCAAATCAGCAATAAACTACGTTTGCATTTAAATCTAGAACACTGTTAAAGTCTGAGGTGATTTTATATGGAAGCTTGTTTCCGCCATGGAATAAAAAAGGCAATTGCAACTTTTTATCTCACGTTTTCCTTGCAATTATGAGTTTTTATCTCAAAATTCTGAGAAATATAAGATTGTAAGATGAAAAGTCGCAATTACCTTTTTATTCCATGGCAAAAACAAGCTTCCATATGTTTTAGTCTTTAGTTCTGTGTAAATTAAATGCTGCAGAGTAAATTGCTTTATTATTAACATGTGAGAATTAAAGGATTAGTTCACTTCAGAATTAAAATTTCCTGATAATTTACTCAACTCCATGTCATCCAAGATGTTCATGTCTTTCTTTCTTTCTTCAGTGGAAAAGAAATGAAGGTTTTTGAGGAAAACATTCCAGGATTTTTCTCCATATAGTGGACTTCACTGGGGTTCAACGGGTTGAAGGTCCAAATGTCAGTTTCAGTGCAGCTTCAAAGAGCTCTACATGATCCCAGACGAGGAATAAGAGTCTTATCTAGAGAAACCATCGGCCATTTTCTAAAAAGAATAAAAATTATACACTTTTTAACCACAAATGCTCATCTTGCACTGCTCTGTGATGCTCCACACATTACGTAATCACGTTGGAAAGGTCACGTGACGTAGGTGGAAGTACAGATCCAGTGTTTACAAAGTGAACATGTAAAGACTAACGGTGTGTTCACACCAGACGCGAATGAAGCGTTAAGCGCGAGTGATTTACATGTTAAGTCAATGCAAAGACGCGAATAGACATCCTGCTGCGCGATTCTCGCGAATTGAGCATTTCGGGCGTTTGACATGCATAACGCATGATTCGAGCGAGTTGAAAAATCTGAACTTTGCCGAATATTCGCACCGCATTAAACCAATCAGGAGCTTGCTCTAGTAGTGACGTGATTACGGCGCAGTGAGCGGAGGCAGAAATCCGAAACAACAATGGAGGACAAAATCATCATCGCTGTACGATACATCTTCATACTTTTATAGAAACAGGAATAAAAAGGATCTTGCTTGGAAGAAAGTGAGTGAGGAGGTCGGACTATCTGGTAAGTTGTAAAAAACGGTCTTTACTCAATTTGAGCTATATATATATATATATATACACATATTGAGACTACAAGCTAGCTAAAGCCAGCAAATTGATAAAATATTCGCCGTATTTTACAAATACTTTTCCGCTGACGAGTTGATGTGTTTATTCAGAGGAAGTGTGCAGAAAGAAGTGGAAGAGTCTGGACACATATATTCCCATGACGCTAATTCACGTCTGTTGTGAAGTGAATTTCATGCGTGAATGAAGCGAGTAAACTCAAAATGTTCAAGCGTCCAACTACGCGGGAATAGCGCGATTTGAACGCGGTGTGAACGCCCCATAAGTCAAACAGTCTTTACAAAAAAGTTGATGTCGGACGATTACAAACAATGATGTCGGACGATTTTGAAGTTGGAGGAGAAAATGAGATGGAGTTTTTCGCCCTACTGCGGTACTTCCGCCTACGTCACGCGTGACCTTTCCAACATGATTACGTAATGCATAGCACATCACAGAGCAGTGCAAGATGAGTATTTGTGGTTAAAAAGTGTATAATTTTTATGGTTTCTCTAGATAAGACTCTTATTCCTCGTCTGGGATCATGTAGAGCTCTTTGAAGCTGCACTGAAACTGACATTTGGACCTTCAACCCGTTGAACCCCAGTGAAGTCCACTATATGGAGAAAAATCCTGGAATGTTTTCCTTCATTTCTTTTCAGCTGAAGAAAGAGAGACATGAACATCTTGGATGTTGAATGTTTGAATTCTGAAGTAAACTAATCTTTAAACAGAACCAATAAAACTGGTAAATTTGAGGAATATCAATACAGAGCTGCCACAAGCACTGTAATGATTTCAAATTAGTTCAAATCAAACCCACAAGTGTCTTTTGATAGAATGTTTGCAGCTGTTTTCTGCTGTGGGTTTCAGAAAATCATTTGTAATTCATAGTTTTCAGTAACGTGACTGACGTGGAGACCTGGAGGGCGAAACACAGGCCTGCCAATTTTCCATCTCAGAAGCAGAAAAACAAAAATATGTGAACAAAATGCAAGTTTTGGGCTCTTGTGATCCATACACAGCACCTGCTGCAGTATTTCAGTCACTAACAACACTTAACGTGAAAAACACTTCTTAAACAGTGTTATTACAAGATCAAATTAAGTACTGATGATGCATATTTTATATATGCAAGCAGATGAACCCGAATGAACACAACACGCTAAAATTAAGCGTTTTCTTTTTAATGGTTTTCTATGGAAAACCTTATTTTCTGGGTTCATCTGCTCACCTGTATATAGTATGCGTTATCAATAAGGCCTATGTTGACTTTGGTCTTTTAATATCACTGTCTTACTGCATTAGTACTTTGTACAAACCCCGGTAAAAATGACTGAGGACGGAGGAAAGCCTGGTTTTGCCCTCTAGCTCCAGAACGCTCCTATAACACTGTCAGGTCACATGAAAACTATGAATAAGTGTTTATTTCAGTGTGAGCATGTTTTACTGAGAGCCAGCATGAGTCTGTAGAGATTCAGCATCCTCTGCTGGCCAAAGAAAAGCATTTAATGCTGAAATGATTCAATGTCAAGCTCTTGTTAAAATTACCATTGAATCAAAATGGACAATTCTTGATTTTTGGAATATTGCAGTGTTTATTATAAATGATTTATCAGTGCACATCATTGTTTTAAATTCATGTTCCTTGTAATCTTGAATCAACCTCTTGCATCATCTCTTCTCTTCTCTGATAACGAGGGCGGGGCAACCTGTCACTCACATGAGATCCACCAATAGAAAAACACAACCATCCAATCAATTCCCTACGGACAAAATCAAGCCCCGCCCTACATTTGTTCTTGTTTGAGAAGCGTTTCACTCTATATACTCTATATATGTCATGCCGACTTCAATGTCGCAGCAAATTTACCAACATCACAAACACAAAATATAAAAAGACCATGAATAAATACTTACCAATGTAATAAATATATACTTAATAATAAATACTTACCAATGTATGTGTATGTGTTTACTTATGAAATTAACAAATGATGTATTAAAATAGACTAATCGTACAATATTTTAATGATCACTTGAAAATGTGAATGATTCAGTCAAAAATTATTAACCAATTCTAACCATTACCATTTCTAAAAAGAGGCCTAAGTATTGAGAAATGTGTAGTTTCTGAATGAACCGATGTGTTTGAACAAATCTATTGAGTCACTGATTCAATAACTGACTCATTAAGACACGTGTTTCGGTCGAGAATGAATCAATGTTTTAGAATGAATTGGTTCAGTGAAGGATTCAACAAATCATATGTAAAGACAGTCACATGTTTCCTTTGTGAATGAACCAGTTTTAGAACGAATCGGTTCAGTGAATGATTCAATAAATAGGATATAAAGACAGTCACATGTTTCCTTTCTGGATGAATCAATGTTTTAGAATGAATCGGTTCG
Source organism: Hypophthalmichthys nobilis (assembly GCA_037950665.1). NCBI lineage: Eukaryota > Metazoa > Chordata > Actinopteri > Cypriniformes > Xenocyprididae > Hypophthalmichthys > Hypophthalmichthys nobilis. Next base: position 37,259,551 of record CM075474.1, read on the forward strand.
GTGAATGATTATATAAATCATATATGGGACATCACTATAAGGAAAGGCGCCTCCTACTGGTGTAACGACGTAACTTACAGAAAGAGTCCGAATCCCCACCACTAAAGTAAAAAAAAAATTAGTAAGGAAGAAAAATAAAGAAATGGAGGAAGAAAAATGAAATGTCAACCAGGTGAAGAAACAACCTCAGACTGAGATTATTGTGCAGACAGAGAGTATTTTCTCCCTATTATGGTTCAATATTCAGACTTTGACATAATGCATACAAAATTCAACTTGTCACAAACAAAATTCAGCAAAGACGATATACATACAGAATTATAAGCAGCAAATACAAGCTGCTGTGGACACGACAGGGAAATAATTCACACAAAAATTCAAATGCTGTCATTATTTACTCAACCAAGCTAAATAAATCATATAAGAAAGAAGCTCATTCTGCCTATTAACATCATCTTTTGTGTTTGATGAAATAAAGCATTATAAGAACATATAGGGTGAGTAAATTAATTTTTTGGTGAATTATTATTTCTTTAAAGCCTGTGAACATACAAGCACGACAGATGGTGGGAGACCTTTGTGTTCACCAGCGGAGGAGGAGAACCTGATAAACACTTCACATCTGTGCTGTTCTGGAGAAAACTCTATTTCGTTTATGTGCCAGACCTGATTACTCACGTCGACTTCAGAAGACACTGTCTGACCTTGAAAAGAAACTGTCCTGTTAAAATATTCACCATCATTAAAATGATCCATTATGAGCTGAAACCTTCCCAACTCAAATCTGAGAACATGTACAGAACCAGTCAAAAGTCTGGAATAATTACAATTTTCTGATGTTTTTCTTTTGAAAGACTCTCTTCTGCTCATCAAGGCTGCATTTATTTGATCAAAAATACAGTAAAAATTCTGAAATATTATTCCAATGTAAATCAGCTGTTTTCTATGTGAATATATAGTAAAGTGTAATTTATTCCTGTGATCAAAGCTGAATTTTCAGCATCATTACTCCAGTCTTCAGTGTCACATGATCCTTCAGAAATCATTCTAATATGATGATCTGCTGCTCAAGAAACATTTATGATTATTATCAATGTTGAAAACAGTTGTGCTGCTTCAAAAGTTTGGGGTCAGTAAGAAATTAATACTTATATTCATCAAGGATGCATTAAATTGACAGTAAAGACATTTATAATGTTACAAAAGATTATATTTCAAATAAATGCTGTTCTTTTGAACTTTCTATTCATCAAAGAATCCTGAAAAAAAAAATGTATGACGGTTTCCACAAAATCTAAAGCAGCATAACTGTTGATAATAATCATAAATGTTTCTTGAACATCAACATCTGTCATTATTTCAACTTTTTGTCATAATTGACATAAAAAGTCAAAATTATGACTTAGTAATATTTTACATTTTGTCATAATTTTGACTTTTTAAATTTCACAATTATGACATTAAGTTTTTTTGTAATAATTTTGGCTTTTATTTTTTATAATTGACCAAATGTCAAAATTATGACTATGTAATATTTTGACTTTTATCTCATAAATGACTTTTTAATCTCATAATGACTAAGTATGCCAATGTCATAATTTTGACTTTTTGTCATAATTGACATAAAAAGTCAAAATTATGACTTAGTATGTAATATTTTGAATTTTATACCATAATTTTGATTTTTTATCTCATAATTGGGATTACGATTTTTTGTAATAATTTTGACTTTTATGCACAATTGACCAAATGTCAAAATTATGACTTTTTTATGAATTTTTATGTCATAATTTCAACTTTTATCTCATAAACGCAATTTTTTAATCCCATAATGACTAAGTATGCTATAATTCTTTCATAATTTTGACTTTTTGTCATAATTATGACATCAAAAGTCAAAATGTAATATTTTATAATATCTACGATGTAATATTTTGACTTTTTTGTCATAATTTTGACTTTTTATCTCAATCATGACGTTTTCAACATTGATAATAATCATAAATGTTTCTTGAGCAGCAGATCATCATATTAGAATGATTTCTGAAGGATCATGTGACACTGAAGACTGGAGTAATGATGCTGAAAATTCAGCTTTGATCACAGGAATAAATTACACTTTACTATATATTCACATAGAAAACAGCTGATTTACATTCTAATAATATTTCAGAATTTTTACTGTATTTTTGATCAAATAAATGCAGCCTTGGTGAGCAGAAGAGACTCTTTCAAAAACATTAAAAATCTCAATTATTTCAAACTTTTGACCGCTAGTGTTCTTGTTACAAACACAGTCTTTGGGATTTGATCACGGTTTGTATCACAATCACGAGGAATCGTTCATGACTGTACAGTTTAATACTTAAAGTTTGGAGTTTGTTCAGAATCAGATCCCTTCAGTCACCCGTGAACACTAACAGAGACTCTTGCCTCAGTAAACACCACTAATAAGGCTCCATGTTTTATTGGCTGCTGTTTGAAACACCCGATCTGCAGGGAATCGTCTACATACAACAGATTACACTAAACTAACGCTGGCATGGATTTCTTTCCAGCTTGTGTATTATTTATTGAAATCATGAAAGGATAGACATGAACTTTAACAGGACTATAAAAACGTCACTCAATGAACATTCATCACGGCTTTTCTTGGCAGTCGGGTCGGCGTTCTCCTCATCCTAACCTTTCTGATTTATAGACACGCTTCATGAAGCCAGCGACACTTTAGCATCAGAACTCCTTAAAACCTCAATCCATAAAATATACATGTTTTAAAAAAGCACAGTACTGGAGTAAATGAGGCCCAGTGTGATATTTACACGTTCAGTCTCAGACCACCCAAGAACACGAGGATTCAAACATCACTTCTGCTTCACCTGAACATAAAACAATAGACACTTAACATCATATCTGTATTTCTGCCACATAAGAAAAAAAAAATCATGCTTTTATAAATCATAATTATGACTTAAAAATTGTAATTGACATACTATTATGAGATAAAAAGCCAAAATATTACATACCAAGTCATAATTTTTACTTTTTATACCATAATTATGACATTAGAGTCAAAATCATGACATACAAAATTGAAATTGTGACATAAAAGGCTTAAATCATGACTTAAAAAGTCATAATTATGACAGAAAGACTTTTTAATCCCATAATGACTAAGTATGCTATAATTATGACTGTCATTATTTCAATTTTTTGTCATAATTGACATAAAAAGTCAAAATTATGACTTAGTAATATTTTACATTTTGTCATAATTTTGACTTTTTAATTCTCATAATTATGACATTACGATTTTTTTGTAATAATTTTGGCTTTTATTTCATAATTGACCAAATGTCAAAATTATGACTATGTAATATTTTGACTTTTATCTCATAAATGACTTTTTAATTTCATAATGACTAAGTATGTTATAAATATGATTGTCATAATTTTGACTTTTTGTCATAATTGACATAAAAAGTCAAAATTATGACTTAGTAGGCTATGTAATATTTTGAATTTTATGCCATAATATTGATTTATCATCTCATAATTGGCATTACGATTTTTTGTAATAATTTTGACTTTCATACACAATTGATAAAATGTCAAAATTAGTATCTAATATTTTGATTTTTATGTCATAATTTTGACTTTTATCTCATAAACACGACTTTTTAATCCCATAATGACTAAGTATGCCATAATTCTGTCATAATTTTGACTTTTTGTCATAATTATGACATCAAAAGTCAAAATGTAATATTTTATAATATCTATGATGTAATATTTAGTCATAATTTCGACTTTTTATCTCATAATCATGACTTAGTATGTCAATTTTATCTCATAATTGACTAAAAGTCAAAATTATGACCATGTAATATTTTGACTTTTATGCCATAATTTTAACTTCTCATAAATTCGTTGTTTTATCTCATAAGTAACTTTTTAATCCCATAATGACTAAGCATGCCATAATTATGACTGTCATAATTTTGACTTTTTGTCATAATTATGACTTACTATGTTATATTTTGACTTTTATGTCATAATTTTGACTTTTTGTCCCATAAGTATGACTTTTTAATCCATAATAACTAAGCATGCCATAATTATGGCTTTTGTCATAATTATGACATAAAAACTAACCCTAACCCTAATCTAATATCAAAAATATGACTATAAAAGTATGTAATAGTTTGACTTTCATGTCATAATTTTGACTTCTTATCTCATAACCATGACTTTGTATATTAATTAAGATCTGCTGTAATAATTTGGTCTTTTATCTCATAATTGACAAAAAGTCAAAACTGTGACTTAATATGTAATATTTTGAATTTTATGTCATAATTTCTACTTTTTATATCATAATCATGAAAAAAATAACAAATTATAACTTAGCATGTCATAATTTTGACTTTTTATGTCATAATGAAGATTTACCAAAGCAGTATTGTTTTTCTTATGAGGCAGAAATGGGCTTCTCATCCATATATTTTAGACATGACATCAATAGTGGAAAACACTGTAGGGAAAAACAGGCACAATTTTTCCTCAACTGAATATTTTTTAGGATAGTTTCACCTTTTCAAGCCAATTTCTGTTCAAACACAAACCTTAAGACTACAAACACTTACTCAAACATTTCCATTGTTACTGAGCTGATAAAAGAGAAGTTATTTACACACATGTTGTCACACTGGAGTACATTAAAACAGTGCAATTAAAGCAGTAATTATAATTAATTAAATATATAAAATTACACATTAAAAAAATCCTGGCATTTTAGGCTGAAGGACACTAAACTAAGAAAAAGCTGTCAAGTGCCCATAAACCTTCAAAACAAACCAGTGAACTCACTTCGGCTGGATTAAGTGAATAAAAGTGATCATACTGAACTCAATATTTACCTTCAAAAAGGGAATGTGGTAAATTCTGCGTTTGGACTTCTAGGAACACTTTGAGTGACTCAAATGAATCGGCGTATCGTTCTTATTGAACCGGTTCATTGTCCATAAAGATTCATTAAAAAGAATCAGACCTCTATAAAACAAGGCATCAGAAGTGTCACTGACTCCTCTTGATCACTAGAGGTCAGTGTTTGCGTGTCTAATACTAACAGATTCAGACTGAGGAAGTTCATTTGGCTGTAAGGAATAAACTCGTGTTCTGCCAAAACATTCAATAAACATTTGAAAGTACTTTGAATTTGCTGACAGTGATTACCAAAGTCTGAGGAAATCATCAACAATAACAATAACAAACACTATTTCAATTGCTTGTTTTTAGATATGTTCTATTATAGCTTCAGAAATAACGTTTTTAATGGGAATGTTAGTAAAATATTCTTAGAACGTATTTTTGTTAGCTGGGAAACCAAATTAAATGTTCATTATACAAACATTAGAAGTTAATCATGCAGATTTTTGCCATTCAAAAGTAGGAGTGGATGAGAATAATACCCACTCAAGCGACTCATTTCACACGAGGAAGCCGAATGCCTCTTATGTTCCACAAGACAAAATATATAGTCTGGATAAAGCCTATCAGATTTCCCTGGAGAGAGACTACTGGAATATTCCTATATTGAATTATCTGCAGGAGCCGGAGAAGGTGGGCAATAACACGGGCTACTTCTTGACCTCGTGAAGTAGTTAATGTCACGCCACTGAAACGCTGAGATGTTTCTCCTGTGCTGAAGCTCAGCTGGTGATCCTGGAGCGACACTTGAGAGTGTTAAAAGAGCTGCATCTTTTCTTCCCCTGAGCTATAATGGTGGAAATATTCAGCTTTTTGTAGTAGTCTCATAAATTTATAGAAGCTCGTTTCCGTCACAGAATAAAAAAAAATAGAAAAGATAATTAAACTCTTTTTCCCCTCACAATTAAGACTTTTTTTTCTCACAATTCTAACTATTTTCATTGCAATTTTGAATTTACATCTCACTATTCACAATTTTTTCTCGGAATTCTGAGTTTACATCTCGCCATTCTAAATTTGTTTTTTTTTTTGTTTTTTTGGGAATTCTGAGTTTACATCTCGTCGTTCTGAATTTTGCCTCGGAATTCTGAGTTTACATCTCAAGATTTTTTTTTTTTTGGAATTCTGAGTTTACATGTCGGCATTCTGTATTTTGTCTCAGAATTCTGAGTTTACATCTCCCATTCAGAATTTCTTCTCAGAATTCTGAGTTTACATCTCAAGATTTTTTTTTTTTTCTGAGTTCTGAGTTTACATGTCGGCACTCTGTATTTTGTCTCAGAATTCTGAGTTTACATCTCGCCGTTCTAATTTTTTTTTTTTCTTTTTCTTTTTGGGATCTGAAATTCTTCTCGGAATTCTGAGTTTACATCTCAAGATTCTGATTTTTTTGGAATTCTGAGTTTACATCTCAAGATTCTGATTTTTTGGAATTCTGAGTTTACATCTCGCCATTCTAAAATTTTTTGTTTTGTTTTTTGGGAATTCTGAGTTTACATCTCGTTCTGAATTTTGCCTCGAATTCTGAGTTTACATCTCAAGATTCTGATTTTTTTTTTTTTGGAATTACGAGTTTACATCTCACCATTCTGAATTTTCCCCCAGAATTCTGAGTTTACATCTCGCCATTCTAAATTTGCTTTTGTTTTTTGTTTGTTTGGGAATTCTGAGTTTACATCTCGTCATTCTGAATTTTTTTTTTTTTTTTTTTTGGGAATTCTGAGTTTACATCTCCCATTCTGTATTTTTCTCAGAATTCTGAGTTTACATTTCGCCATTCAGAATTTCTTCTCGGAATTCTGAGTTTACATCTCAAGATTTTTTTTTTTTTTTTTATTGGAATTCTGAGTTTACATCTCGCCGTTCTAATTTTTTCTTTTTCTTTTTCTTTTTGGGATCTGAAATTCTTCTCGGAATTCTGAGTTCACATCTCAAGATTCTGATTTTTTTGGAATTCTGAGTTCACATCTCGCCATTCTAAATTTGTTTTTGTTTTTTTTGGGAATTCTGAGTTTACATCTCGCCATTCTAAATTTGTTTTTTGTTTTTTTGGGAATTCTGAGTTTACATCTCGTCGTTCTGAATTTTGCCTCGGAATTCTGAGTTTACATCTCAAGATTCTGGTTTTTTTTTGGAATTACGAGTTTACATCTCACCATTCTGAATTTTCCCCCAGAATTCTGAGTTTACATCTCGCCATTCTAAATTTGTTTTTTTTTTTGTTTGTTTGGGAATTCTGAGTTTACATCTCGTCATTCTGAATTTTGCCTCGAATTCTGAGTTTACATCTCATTGTTCTAATTTTTCTTTTTTCTTTTTCTTTTTGGGATCTGAAATTCTTCTCGAATTCTGAGTTCACATCTCAAGATTCTGATTTTTTTTGGAATTCTGAGTTTACATCTCGCCATTCTGATTTTTTTCTCGGAATTCTGAGTTTACATCTCGCCATTCTAAATTTGTTTTTTTTTTTGTTTTTTTGGGAATTCTGAGTTTACATCTCGTCGTTCTGAATTTTGCCTCGGAATTCTGAGTTTACATCTCAAGATTCTGGTTTTTTTTTGGAATTACGAGTTTACATCTCACCATTCTGAATTTTCCCCCAGAATTCTGAGTTTACATCTCGCCATTCTAAATTTGCTTTTGTTTTTTGTTTGTTTGGGAATTCTGAGTTTACATCTCGTCATTCTGAATTTTGCCTCGGAATTCTGAGTTTACATCTCAAGATTTTTTTTTTTTTTTTTTTGGAATTCTGAGTTTACATCTCGCCGTTCTAATTTTTTCTTTTTTTCTTTTTCTTTTTGGGATCTGAAATTCTTCTCGGAATTCTGAGTTTACATCTCAAGATTCTGATTTTTTTTTTTGGAATTACGAGTTTACATCTCACCATTCTGAATTTCTTCTCAGAATTCTGAGTTTACATCTCAAGATTTTTTTTTTTTGGAATTCTGAGTTTACATGTCGGCATTCTGTATTTTGTCTCAGAATTCTGAGTTTACATCTCGCCGTTCTAATTTTTTCTTTTTTTCTTTTTCTTTTTTGGGATCTGAAATTCTTCTCGGAATTCTGAGTTTACATCTCAAGATTCTGATTTTTTTTGGAATTCTGAGTTTACATCTCGCCATTCTGATTTTTTTCTCAGAATTCTGAGTTTACATCTCGCCATTCTAAATTTTTTTTGTTTGTTTTTTTGGGAATTCTGAGTTTACATCTCGTCGTTCTGAATTTTGCCTCGGAATTCTGAGTTTACATCTCAAGATTTTTTTTTTTTTGGAATTCTGAGTTTACATGTCGGCATTCTGTATTTTGTCTCAGAATTCTGAGTTTACATCTCCCATTCAGAATTTCTTCTCAGAATTCTGAGTTTACATCTCAAGATTTTTTTTTTTTTGGAATTCTGAGTTTACATGTCGGCACTCTGTATTTTGTCTCAGAATTCTGAGTTTACATCTCGCCGTTCTAATTTTTTCTTTTTTTCTTTTTCTTTTTTGGGATCTGAAATTCTTCTCGGAATTCTGAGTTTACATCTCAAGATTCTGATTTTTTTTGGAATTCTGAGTTTACATCTCGCCATTCTAAATTTTTTTTTGTTTTGTTTTTTTGGGAATTCTGAGTTTACATCTCGTCGTTCTGAATTTTGCCTCGGAATTCTGAGTTTACATCTCAAGATTCTGTTTTTTTTTTGGAATTACGAGTTTACACCTCACCATTCTGAATTTTCCCCCAGAATTCTGAGTTTACATCTCGCCATTCTAAATTTGCTTTTGTTTTTTTGTTTGTTTGGGAATTCTGAGTTTACATCTCGTCATTCTGAATTTTGCCTCGGAATTCTGAGTTTACATCTCCCATTCTGTATTTTGTCTCAGAATTCTGAGTTTACATTTCGCCATTCAGAATTTCTTCTCGGAATTCTGAGTTTACATCTCAAGATTTTTTTTTTTTTTTGGAATTCTGAGTTTACATCTCGCCGTTCTAATTTTTTCTTTTTTTCTTTTTCTTTTTTGGGATCTGAAATTCTTCTCGGAATTCTGAGTTCACATCTCAAGATTCTGATTTTTTTTGGAATTCTGAGTTCACATCTCGCCATTCTGATTTTTCTCGGAATTCTGAGTTTACATCTCGCCATTCTAAATTTGTTTTTTTGTTTTTTTGGGAATTCTGAGTTTACATCTCGCTGCTCTGAATTTTGCCTCGAATTCTGAGTTTACATCTCAAGATTCTGGTTTTTTTGGAATTACGAGTTTACATCTCACCATTCTGAATTTTCCCCAGAATTCTGAGTTTACATCTCGCCATTCTAAATTTGTTTTTTTGTTTGTTTGGGAATTCTGAGTTTACATCTCGTCATTCTGAATTTTGCCTCGGAATTCTGAGTTTACATCTCAAGATTTTTTTTTTTTTTTTTTTGGAATTCTGAGTTTACATCTCGCCGTTCTAATTTTTTCTTTTTTTCTTTTTCTTTTTTGGGATCTGAAATTCTTCTCGGAATTCTGAGTTCACATCTCAAGATTCTGATTTTTTTGGGAATTCTGAGTTTACATCTCGCCATTCTGATTTTTTTCTCGGAATTCTGAGTTTACATCTCGCCATTCTAAATTTGTTTTTTTTTTTTTTTTGGGAATTCTGAGTTTACATCTCGTCGTTCTGAATTTTGCCTCGGAATTCTGAGTTTACATCTCAAGATTCTGGTTTTTTGGAATTACGAGTTTACATCTCACCATTCTGAATTTTCCCCCAGAATTCTGAGTTTACATCTCGCCATTCTAAATTTGCTTTTGTTTTTTTGTTTGTTTGGGAATTCTGAGTTTACATCTCGTCATTCTGAATTTTGCCTCGGAATTCTGAGTTTACATCTCAAGATTTTTTTTTTTTTTTTTGGAATTCTGAGTTTACATCTCGCCGTTCTAATTTTTTCTTTTTTTCTTTTTCTTTTTTGGGATCTGAAATTCTTCTCGGAATTCTGAGTTTACATCTCAAGATTCTGATTTTTTTTTTTGGAATTACGAGTTTACATCTCACCATTCTGAATTTCTTCTCAGAATTCTGAGTTTACATCTCAAGATTTTTTTTTTTTGGAATTCTGAGTTTACATGTCGGCATTCTGTATTTTGTCTCAGAATTCTGAGTTTACATCTCGCCGTTCTAATTTTTTCTTTTTTTCTTTTTCTTTTTTGGGATCTGAAATTCTTCTCGGAATTCTGAGTTTACATCTCAAGATTCTGATTTTTTTTGGAATTCTGAGTTTACATCTCGCCATTCTGATTTTTTTCTCAGAATTCTGAGTTTACATCTCGCCATTCAAAATTTTTTTTTTTGTTTTGTTTTTTTGGGAATTCTGAGTTTACATCTCGTCGTTCTGAATTTTGCCTCGGAATTCTGAGTTTACATCTCAAGATTCTGATTTTTTTTTTTTGGAATTACGAGTTTACATCTCACCATTCTGAATTTTCCCCCAGAATTCTGAGTTTACATCTCGCCATTCTAAATTTGCTTTTGTTTTTTTGTTTGTTTGGGAATTCTGAGTTTACATCTCCCATTCTGTATTTTTTCTCAGAATTCTGAGTTTACATTTCGCCATTCAGAATTTCTTCTCGGAATTCTGAGTTTACATCTCAAGATTTTTTTTTTTTTTTGGAATTCTGAGTTTACATCTCGCCGTTCTAATTTTTTCTTTTTTTCTTTTTCTTTTTTGGGATCTGAAATTCTTCTCGGAATTCTGAGTTCACATCTCAAGATTCTGATTTTTTTTGGAATTCTGAGTTTACATCTCGCCATTCTGATTTTTTTCTCGGAATTCTGAGTTTACATCTCGTCATTCTGAATTTTGCCTCGGAATTCTGAGTTTACATCTCAAGATTTTTTTTTTTTTTTTTTGGAATTCTGAGTTTACATCTCGCCGTTCTAATTTTTTCTTTTTTTCTTTTTCTTTTTTGGGATCTGAAATTCTTCTCGGAATTCTGAGTTCACATCTCAAGATTCTGATTTTTTTTGGAATTCTGAGTTTACATCTCGCCATTCTGATTTTTTTCTCGGAATTCTGAGTTTACATCTCGCCATTCTAAATTTGTTTTTTTTTTGTGTTTTTTTGGGAATTCTGAGTTTACATCTCGTCGTTCTGAATTTTGCCTCGGAATTCTGAGTTTACATCTCAAGATTCTGGTTTTTTTTTGGAATTACGAGTTTACATCTCACCATTCTGAATTTTCCCCCAGAATTCTGAGTTTACATCTCGCCATTCTAAATTTGCTTTTGTTTTTTTGTTTGTTTGGGAATTCTGAGTTTACATCTCGTCATTCTGAATTTTGCCTCGGAATTCTGAGTTTACATCTCCCATTCTGTATTTTGTCTCAGAATTCTGAGTTTACATTTCGCCATTCAGAATTTCTTCTCGGAATTCTGAGTTTACATCTCAAGATTTTTTTTTTTTTTTTTTTTGGAATTCTGAGTTTACATCTCGCCGTTCTAATTTTTTCTTTTTTTCTTTTTCTTTTTTGGGATCTGAAATTCTTCTCAGAATTCTGAGTTCACATCTCAAGATTCTGATTTTTTTTGGAATTCTGAGTTTACATCTCGCCATTCTGATTTTTTTCTCGGAATTCTAAGTTTACATCTCGCCATTCTAAATTTGTTTTTTTTTTGTTTTTTTGGGAATTCTGAGTTTACATCTCGTCGTTCTGAATTTTGCCTCGGAATTCTGAGTTTACATCTCAAGATTCTGGTTTTTTTTTGGAATTACGAGTTTACATCTCACCATTCTGAATTTTCCCCCAGAATTCTGAGTTTACATCTCGCCATTCTAAATTTGCTTTTGTTTTTTTGTTTGTTTGGGAATTCTGAGTTTACATCTCGTCATTCTGAATTTTGCCTCGGAATTCTGAGTTTACATCTCCCATTCTGTATTTTTTCTCAGAATTCTGAGTTTACATTTCGCCATTCAGAATTTCTTCTCGGAATTCTGAGTTTACATCTCAAGATGTTTTTTTTTTTTTTTTTTTGGAATTCTGAGTTTACATGTCGGCATTCTGTATTTTGTCTCGGAATTCTGAGTTTACATCTCGCCGTTCTAATTTTTTCTTTTTTTCTTTTTCGGGATCTGAATTTCTTCTCGGAATTCTGAGTTTACATCTCAAGATTCTGATTTTTTTTTGGAATTCTGAGTTTACATCTCGTCGTTCTGAATTTTGTCTCGTCATTCTGATTTTTTTTTTTTTTTTTTTTTTTGGAATTCTGAGTTTACATCTTGTCGTTCTGAATTTTCCCCCGGAATTCTGAGTTTACATCTCCCATTCTGTATTTTTCTCAGAATCCTGAGTTTACATGTCGGCATTCTGTATTTTGTCTCGGAATTCTGAGTTTACATCTTGCCATTCTGAAGTTTTTTGTTTCCACCATGAAATATTTAATCTCACAATTCTGATTTTCAGGGTTTTTTTCACAGAAATTAATTAGGATTAAACACAGGATTAAAAAGTTTTTATAATTCGTGGAGGAAATAAGCTTCTATAGAAATTGACTTAAAATTACTAAGCCAACCCTAGTAAAAAAAAACAACAACAACAAAAAAAACATACCAAAATCAAAATATCACTTAAGACTTACTGATATAAAATTATAATGAAACTTTATTTGGAGTATTTCTTTATTGCACAATGCACATTTCTTAATATTACGCCTAAAATATCTTTTAATATCACTATTAATAAGGATCGTATGATCTCTGTATAATATCCATCTTTAAATACAAGATATTTAAAGTGTACTTAAAGTATACTTGCAGTAGTTCCACTTTAGCACAATCAAATATATCTTTAGTTGGACTTCAGCACTACTTCTGCTCAATTAAGTATAAAATTAGTTGTTCCAGTTTAGCAGACTATAGGGTACCCTAAAAATATGTGACAACTAGCCCCGCTCTTCTTCATGTCCTGTTTCGAGAGAGAAATCCCTATGTAGATTTTACCCCCAAGTTAAACAATGAAACACGGAAGATGAAATACTCTGTCTGTCCTACTAAAGAACATTAACAGAACTATTAAACTCAGAGATGGTTAGGCCCGTTATGGATCACATGTTTCAGATTGATTACATCTTTCCTCAACGTCTCATGCTAAATCCCAATTTGTTCCACTCGAAAGGGCTAAACCAAACTTTCAACTCAAATTGTCATTTTTCAATTGACTGTTTAGCTACTGCAGTGAGTGGCCGTATCCATCTTCTTGAGAAGAGCTCTTGATTGTCACATCCAGTTATTTAAATTGCCTTCGAGAGGCCAGGACCTGGAATGGAACAATATCCTTTGGCTTTGCTTCCCTGGCTCCGGCGCTTCTCATTTATTTTTATGCGGAGCTGAGACAGCGCTTTGGCACCTTTCCACCGTGAAGGTAGTCCAGAGGAGCCCGACTCCTGAAGCCGTACGATGAATCAGTCCATTACAGTTCAATAAAAGTGCACAATTGCTTCTTTCTGCTCCACTTGGCCACGATAGCACTTGGAGGGCCGGTGACGGGGGGTATGCGAGCGCCCCTTCAATAAAACTAAGTCATTTTGTTTGCTCGAGACAATATAGTGAAATAATGAAATGCTTTACTTCCAATTACAGCACAAGAGCTTTATTATAACCACAGGTATGTGTCCACATCCGTCCTTTAAAAGAGTTCCAGAGGGGAAACCGTAAATGTCTCGACTCCTTTAGTCACACTACCAGGATATTGAAGAAATTGCAGCCAGACAAACATTTCGAGCCGTGTGTGTCATGCATGAGGACGTGTCGGTGATGTACAAACTGTTTAAACAGCAAACAAAGCTTGCTATCATGACATTCTTCTCTACACCGGATTCGGCAAAAGCAAACAGAACCTCGCTTTTAGAGTTCAAACAGTTCTATATAGAACTCTAGTGTTCTTGACTCAGTTTTAAAGAACCCTTTATGCCAAAAAGGTTCTACATAAAGAGAAGTGTCTTAAATGATTGCATCATACTTTCATGTTTAATGGGTCATTTTATTTTTTCTAGTGATAAAGTATGTTTATGAGCTGCTTAATTCATCAAATTTGGAACCGGTGAGTATGACGGTGTGTTTACATCGCAGTGTTGAGCTTCATTCCTATGAGAGTTGAGCTTCACACTCTTGTGGTGAATTGTGGGATTGACATTGAGTCAAATCTCATAAAACAAACTTATTATTACATACTAAAAAATATTACATTATGAGATTAAAAAGTCAAAATTATGACATAAAAATTCTTTTTAGGTCATAATTTTGACAAGTCACAGTTATGACTTTTCAAGTCATAATTTCGATTGTCATAATTTTGCCTTTTTATGTCAATTATGACCTTTTTAAGTCAGAATTCTGTCATAATTTTGATTTGTCATAATTGTGACTTAAGTCACAATTTACTGTCACATTTACAGTCAATAATATTGACTGTAAATGTCATAATTGTGCCTTTTTAAGTAATAATTTTGACTTTTCATTTCATAATTATGACTTAGTATGTCATGATTTCACCTTTTTAATGTCCTAATTACGATTTTCATAATTATGACTTCTTAACTCAGACTTTCAACAGAGTATGTCATCATTTTCCCTTTTTAAGTAATAACTTTGACTTTATGAATTATGAATTTGTATGTCATAATTTTGAATTTCATTCTTTTTGTGTCAGAATTTCATCTTTTAAATGTCATAATTGACTTTTTAAGTAATAATTAAGCCTTTTTATGTAAATTATGACCTTTTTAAGTCAGAATTCTGTCATAATTTTGATTTGTCATAATTGTGACTTAAGTCAGAATTTCAACTTTTTGTCATAATATTGACTGTAAATGTCATAATTGTGCCTTTTTAAGTAATAATTTTGACTTTTCATTTCATAATTATGACTTAGTATGTCAATTTCAATTTAGTATGTCATAATTTTGACTTTTTGTCAATTATGACTTTTTAAGTCAGAATTCTGACTGTCAAAATTTTGATTTGTCAATTATGACTCAAGTCAGAATTTAAACTTTTTGCCATAATATTGACTTTTAATGTCATAATTATGCCTTATGTAACAATTTTGACTTTTATTCATAATTATGACTTAGTATGTTATAATTTCAATTTGTCATAATTATGACATTAGACAGACTTTCGACATAGTATTTCATAATTTTGCCTTTTTAAGTAATAACTGACTTTTCATCTCATAATTATGAATTAGTGTAATAATTTTGACTATTTTGTCAGAATTTCATTCTTTTTGTCAGAATTTTGACTTATGTCAATTATAACTTTTTAAGTAATAAATTTGACTTTTCATTTCATAATTATGATGTCATAAACTTTTTGTCATAACTTTGACTTTTTATGTCATAATTGTGATTTACAAAAGCATGATTTTTTTTTCTTATGTGGTCACAGTTTTTGGTTTATTAAGGTGACAGAAGCTTATTTTCGCTGCAAAATAAAAATTAAAAAGGTAATTGCAACTTTTTATCTCACAATTCTGACTATATATGAACTCAGAAATTGAGAGATATAAACTTCCAATTCTGAGGGAAAAAAAGTCAAAAAAAGTCAAAGAACTGTGAGATAAAGTTTATGTTTTCAATCTCCATGTGAATCTATGAAGTGTGTCGGCTGTATAAACTGAACTGGTGATTATTCTCTTCTGTTCTGCCACTTTCTGAAGGTCAAAAATGAAGAAGTTTCGCGTGAGATTGGACAGCGAGCGGCGCTGGGATGGAGCCAGGCTGATAATGGACTGATTGGCTGCAGAACAGACCTGAAAAACTGAGCTCAATGCGATTCTGGCAGCAACTCAATATTTATCATCCATTAGACGATATCCAGTATCACCATATTTATGTATCTGTCCTGAAATGGCTTAAAAGAGTGCTTTTTTCCAGTCCGAGGGACATTAATCATTGTCGTTTATATACACTAATATAACAATGCACATTAATAAACAGCGATATTTACCTACAGATTATTTACAAAACTATTTTATTATATGACAAATACCATTTTGGGTCTAATTTACTTATGTTTATATCAGAGATTCATAAAGATGAATATTGTGTTTATCGCCCAGCAGCATTCCAGATGAATTTGAGGGATTTTGTGAATCATTGAGTTTGAATCAATCACTCATGAAGCGGCTGGAGCCCGAACAAACAGATGAGTGAAAAAGAGCCAAGATCGATCCTGATTTATCTGTGATTATGGGCAGTTTCATGAAGGTGAGATGGACATCTGTGACTCCTGGGTTTCTGGACTTGGAGAGCTCTGTGACCTCAGAGAGACTGAATATTTCATATTTCATGCATGAAATATTTCATATTTTCATATTTCATGCAAACAAATCACTTTCTAATGTACTCAGGTCTTCTATTTTAAAAAAATCACCAGTGTGCTCCAAAAGTGGCTTTTTTGGCAGTGATGCCATTGAAGAACCATTTTTGGTTCATCAATTTTAGTGATTAGCTCTTGAAATAACCATTTTTCTTAGTGTGAAGAACATTTTAATAATCTGAAGAACCTTTTCCACTATAAAGAACCCTGGAAATGTTCTGTGGATGTTAAAGGTTCTTCTTGGAACCATCAATGTCAATAAAGAGTCTTTATGCTCTTTTACAAATTTTGTTTTTGGGCTCTTCTAGAACAGGGCACATATTCATGAAAAATCTTGGTGCAAAGAGTTTCCTCTTAAAATTAAAGAAAAGATCCTACTAAAGAAAAAAATCAGAAAGCATCTTAACCCTTAAAAGATGTATTAAGGTTCAAAATTGTTAGGGGTATGGATGAGGACTTTTAAGATGCTTAAGAATTTCTGTAGCAGCGGAGAAAAATGGACGAAATGCAAAGAGGGAGAAGAAATGTGTTGCACACAATGCACGTAAAATCACACAGCGGGGTCAGCGCATGCTGAGGCTCACAGTGCGCAGAAGTCACCAACTTTCTGCAGAGTCAGTAGCTACAGACCTCCAAACTTCGTGTGGCCTTCAGATTAGCTCAAGAACAGTGTGAAGAGAGCTTCATGGAATGGGTTTCCATGGCTGAGCAGCTGCATCCAAGCCTTACATTTACAAGTGCAATGCAAAGCGTCAGATGCAGTGGTGTAAAGCACGCCGCCACTGGACTCTAGAGCAGTGGAGACATGTTCTCTGGAGTGACCAATCACGCTTCTCTGTTTGGCAATCCGATGGACGAGTCTGAGTTTGGCGGTTGCCAGGAGAACAGTATTTGAACGGTACATTGTGCCGAGTGTAAAGTTTGGTGGAGGGGGGATTATGGTGTGGGGTTGCTTTTCAGGGGTTGGGCTTGGACCCTTAGTTCCAGTGAAAGGAACTCTTAATGCTTCAGCATACCAAGACATTTTGGACAATTTCATGCTCCCAACTTTGTGGGAACAGTTTGGGGATGGCCCCTTCCTGTTCCAGCATGACTGCGCACCAGTGCACAAAGCAAGGACCATAAAGACATGGATGAGCGAGTTTGGTGTGGAGGAACTTGACTGGCCTGCACAGAGTCCTGACCTCAACCCGATAGAACACCTTTGGGATGAATTAGAGCGGAGACTGTGAGCCAGACCTTCTCACCAACATCACCGCCTGAACTCACAAATGAGCTTCTAGAAGAATGGTCAAAAATTCCCATAAACACACTCCTAAACCTTGTGGAAAGCCTTCCCAGAAGAGTTGAGGCTGTTATAGCTGCAAAGGGTGGGCCAACTCCATATTAAACCCTACGGATTAAGAATGGGATGTCATTAAAGTTCATGTGCACATAAAGGCAGGCGTCCCAAAATTTGCCAATATAGTGTATATATATATATATATATATATATATATATATACACCAATCAGGCATAATATTATGACCACCTTCCTAATATTGTGTTGGTCCCCCTTTTGCTGCCAAAACAGTTGAGGCATGGACTCCACTAGACCCCTGAAGGTGTGCTGTGGTATCTGGACCAAGATGTTAGCAGCAGATCCTTTAAGTCCTGTAAGTTGTGAGGTGGAGCCTCCATGGATCGGACTTGTTTGTTCAGCACATCCCACAGATGCTCGATTGGATTGAGATCTGGGGAGTTTGGAGGCCAAGTGAACACCTCAAACTCGTTGTTGTGCTCCTCAAACCATTCCTGAACCATTTTTGCTTTGTGGCAGGAGCATTATCCTGCTGAAAGAGGCCACCAGGGAATACCGTTTCCATGAAAGGGTGTACATGGTCTCACCAATGCTTAGATAGGTGGTACATGTCAAAGTAACATCCACATGGATGGCAAGACCCAAGGTTTCCCAGCAGAACATTGCCCAAAGCATCATACTGCCTCCGCCTTCTTCCCATAGTGCATCCTGGTGCCATGTGTTCCCCAGGTAAGTGACGCACACGCACCCGGCCATCCACGTGATGTAAAAGGAAACGTGATTCATCAGACCAGGCCACCTTCTTCCATTGCTCCGTGGTCCAGTTCTGATGCTCATGAGTCCACTGTTGGCTCTTTCGGCGGTGGACAGGGGTCAGCATGGTCACCCTGACTGGTCTGCAGCTATGCAGCTCCATACGCAACAAACTGTGATGAACTGTGTATTCTGACACCTTTCTATCAGAACCAGCATTAACTTCTTGAGCAATTTGAGCTACAGTAGCTCGTCTGTTGGATCGGACCACACGGGCCAGCCTTCGCTCCCCACCTTGGCCGCCCATGACCCTGTCGCCGGTTCACCACTGTTCCTTCCTTGGAGCACTTTTGATAGATACTAACCACTGCAGACCGGGAACACCCCACAAGAAAATGTCCCACCCCTTACCATAACCGCCAGTTTCAACACACTACTAACTAACTCAACTAGGCCCCGCCCCTTTATTCTGCATATGAATTATTTAAATGAGGAACATTGTGAGCGTTCGTTCCCGGAAGAAAACATTTCAAATTAGCAGCAAAGATAGATGGACGAAGCGTCCGAGCCAGTGCATGAGCAGCACCTTCCAGTGAATGAAGCCACTCAGATGAGCAGAGAAACATCCTTAACAAACAGACAACCAGATGGCCTGAAATAAAAATATAGCTGACATTTCATTGACAGTGGAAAAACATTTGGGGGTGAGAATGTGAGCTCATGTTTCTGCTGGTGCAGTTTGCATTTGTCTCTAAAGCCAGCGGCTGGTAAGTGACTGCATGTTTGGAACTAATTTGCAAGTAACTGATCAACTGACGTCTGCTGACACTGAGCAATGAAAGGTCTTCTTTGTAGTCATCATAGCGGAATGCCAATAAATCAAACTGACATGTGTGCTCTGCTTCATACTGAACCAGATGAAGAAACCTGCAGTGTCAAGTGTTTTGAACGCGGCTGCTGGGACAAAGACGTTCAGCCCATATGTGAGCCATTCGTTTGGGTTAAACGAGAAGAAATGATGGGCTTGACAATCTGCACATCTGGATGCACTAACAGCTGAGCAGATGCAAGCTGTCGGCATGAATGAATGAATGAAGAATCTTTGACATGTTTCAACTGAGTGACGGTCTTCTTTAAGTGGCGTGAAGGACAGAAATGTATGAGATGCACCTGCAGCGTTCAGCACTGATGGAAGAGCTCAGAGGTCATGTGACTGATGCTCCGCTCCGAAATGATCCAGATTACTGACTGTTGGACCGACTCGAAAAGTGACCAGTTGTGGTGATTGTTTAACATTAAAATTATCAGATAAAAAATGTAAATGATTAAATAAATTACGTAATGTTAATATTATTAATAAATTAAAATGTCCTGCTTTTATCTTATTAATATTTTAAAAATTCAATAAACAAAAAAATAAAATAAAAATTATAAAACAAATTATTTAATAAAATAAAAAATATAAATGTAATCAATTAAAACAATTAAATAAATAATTTAATATTTAATCAATTAAAATGTCCTGTTTTTATCTTGTTAATATTGTAAAAGTTCAATAAACAGAATAAGCACAAAAATAATAAAACTAAAAATTATTAAATATATTTAATCAATTAAAACAATTAAATAAATAATTTAATATTTAATAAATTAAAATGTCCTTTTTTATTTTGTTAATATTTTAAAGTTCAATAAACAGAATAAGCACAAAAATAATAAAACAAAAATTAATAGATAAAATATTTAATCAATTAAAACAATTAAATAAATAATTTAATATTTAATAAATTAAAATGTCCTGTTTTTATCTTGTTAATATTGTAAAAGTTCAATAAAAAGAATAAATGTTTTTTAAAATGAATTATTTAATAAATTAGCATATATTAAATTAGCATAAATATATTATTCTGTTAATAGTTTAAAAGTTCAATAAACAGGATAGGCACAAAAAATTAATAAAATAAAATAAAACATTAAATAAATTATTTAATAAATTAATAAATTAAATACATAATTTAATATTTAATTAATATTTAAGTTTAAGTATTCTAATATTTTTATTAGAATGTCCTGTTTTTATTTTGTTAATATTTTAAAAGTTCAACAAAGAGAATAAGCACAAAAATAAAATAAATAAAATAAAATAAAATAATTATATATAGTATATATAGAGTATATAAACAGTATATGGTGTAAAATTAAATATACACTGTAAAAAAACCTTAATAAATGGATAAAATACTGGCAGAAAATTACCAGGACATTATCCAGTAATTTTATGGACATTTCCATTAACCCTAAAACACAACACAAAGAAGTTCAAAATTCAAAATACAGGTAAAACACCTAAAAAATAAATAAAATAAATAAATACGGAAAATTCCATCAAATTAATACCTATACTATTTTTTTTGTGTGTGTGTGTGTGTACTGTTGAGTCGACCCTGACTAAAGTTTTTAACAAACCAAAATAAAAAGCTTATATTCTAGCTGCTCTGTTTTCTCTTTGACAATAAATGTTCCTTTAATTAGTTCGAAACTTCAATCATTGTAACTCAGTGTCTCTCGATGAATTCGAGTGACTCTCATGTCATTTACTGACTGATTCAGTCACTCATAATACAACTGAAATGAAACTCTAAATGAGCTTTGGGGTCAGATGTGCAGGTCAGTGGAGACCTTATCCCGTTATTAATGGAAACGAACACACAATTAGCTGAGAGCAGAAATATCTGCAGGGTTTCAGTCGACCTCTGAGAGGAACGAGGTCGTGACGTGGATCAAATGTCCTCCTGAATCTGTCTAAAGTGTGAGGAAAAGACTGTTAAAACCAACTGGACTCATTTAGTTAGAGATCAGATGTGTTTCATCCTCCAGAGCGATTACAGAGTAAGTCAGTCTGTTTGTTATGGTCATCATCTCTCCACTGGTGTAAAGTGGGAGAGCGACAACATACATACAGTACAAATGTTATGGGTTGTATGTCCTGGTCAGACACTGTGACCAAACGAGTTCACGGCAAGCCTGTGTAGCTTTAAGTGAGTATTTACTCATGCCTGACAACAGCAGAACTAAACAAGGTCATTTCTTTTGTTGTCATACTGTAATTACTTCCATGAGTTTTTCATGAAAACATCCCTCACATTAATAATGACTTGGCTGAACTTTATAACTTATAGTGACGAATTACAAGATGTCATTTTTACCTAAAATATTATAAAACATTCATGTTTTATGTCAAATAATCATTATCTTCTTATCTGGGAATGAATAAAATATATGAAAATGACCATTGGCCAAAAAAACTTACTGTAAAAGAAAATCCATCTGGTGGAAAAAAAATAACTTGTGTTTGGCAAAAAAAAAAAAGTGTATTGTTACTTTTAGAGATTTTAATTACTGTAAATGTTTCCTGGCATAAAATTCATGAATATTTACAGGATTTTGTGAAACGAGAGAGTTCAGACACTGAGAAATGACTGAGATGTTTGATGCGGCATTATTATGAGGAGAAACGCTTATTGTTTATTCATATACTCACACTTGCAGGATTTTGGTCTTGTGTATGAAAACACAGATATTTATTGACATTTTCAGTTAAACACAATCTATAACTTTGACTACAGTCCTAGCTAACAAAAATATGTTCTAAGAACATTTTGCAAACGTTCCTGTTATGATATGTAAACAACATTTTTTGAATGTTCTCAGAACTTTCAAAACGTCTAGTTTTTTAAATGTTCTAAAAACTTTTTTTTTTCTTAGTTACAGGAAACATTCCATTTTGTAAACATTATTGGAATGTTACTTTTGAACGTTCTCTGAACATTCCGAAACAAATAGTAACATTTAAAAATGTTACATGTACATCCAACTAAAACGTTTCAGAAAAAATGTTCCATGTTCATTTTAGTTCATCTAACATTTTTAAATGTTACTAATTGTTTTTGTGCTAACGTTTTGAGAACATTATTAAAGACCAGATAACTTTGAATGAAGGTTCTATTAACGTCACTGGAAGAACGTTTCTTCATAACTTTGAGAGAACCTTGCCAGAACGTTTGCTGTTACACTCTAAACTTGGTAACTTCAAATACTTCTGTAGATGTATGACAGAAATAAAGTCAATCTGGTTAGTAATAAGTGAAGCTGGTAATGCTGTTTGTGGAGTTGTTAAATCAGATCTTGAGAGATTAAATGTCTTTTATTTTCAGTTGATTTCATCGAAGTTGTAGTTCTTGTGTTTCTCTTTCCTTCAGTGATTTTGCTTGTTAACAGCAGGTGTTCATCACTCGTCACTTAATTATCTCATTAACTCAGACACTGCTTGGTACTTTAACTCAGTAGTGCGCACACACATGAACACTAATCACTGTTCATTTAACCTGGGCATTTTTCTGCATACTATTAAATAAATCGTAACTTGTTTTTTTCTGATTTACGTATGACTGACAAATATTTATCACAATAAGTTTATTGGTTTGTTTATGTTAAAACTATGTAATCCAAATGGACGGAAAATTTTTATGTAATTCAATTACATAAAACTTAAATTTAGACCAAAATATTTTTTTGATAGCTGTGAAAACATATAGTTGAGCTCAGAGCTAAAAGACATGGATTAAAGGCCACTTTCATTTCATGCCGTCTTTAACTCATAACTGACCTGTACTGCTGAAATGAATGTAAGTGTAACCAATGTCACGCTTCCCCTGATGTGATCCTGAATCAATACATATCCTCCATATAAACAGAAGGCATCTTGAGAACTCACACTGAACTCTCTTATAATATGTTTCCCATAGGGCCTTG